>JAYESA010000013.1:99443465-100043465 GCA_036927795.1 Iris macrosiphon | reverse complement strand
ATCCATATCCTTAGAGTATGAATTTGTTGAACCTAAAATATTGAACTTATCTACACAAGTTGAGTTAAATTCGGAGTCAACCACATTATTAAAGTATTATTTAGTTATACCTAATGAACCAATTATAATTAAGAAAAAAATTAGGTCTGGGGTTGAAAGTAAGTATATGTTTAAAATAAAAATTAATTTTGACATTTATATAGCATCCCTAGAAGAATTAAATATGTTTCATCGTTCCAATAAAATTTAAAAAATATCAAGGTTTCTAAATATTTTGAATGTGTCATAATAATCAAACCTATAACAATTTCTATTATTTTTTATTACAAATAATTGTAATAGTTTGCAAGAAATAATAATTGATTGTAGGGATGATTATTTTACTTCTTTGGACGAAGGAGACAACAACATTTACAAATGTGCTTGATGCTATTTGCGAAGCGGATGTTCAGCTTCTTTCACTTCCATAATTGGTAGTGCCATAGTAGGATTTTATCTCTTTTTAGAAGTCTTTATTTTGACAAAATTACCAAATTAGAGGCCTCCATCATGGTCTATTTGGTGGACATCCCCATAAGCCAAATA
Source organism: Iris macrosiphon (assembly GCA_036927795.1). Lineage (NCBI taxonomy): Eukaryota > Viridiplantae > Streptophyta > Magnoliopsida > Asparagales > Iridaceae > Iris > Iris macrosiphon. The sequence continues at coordinate 100,042,880 of JAYESA010000013.1, read as the reverse complement.
CTCGTATTTCACGCTTACATGATTCACTAGGAGGTAAATTTTTTGAAGTCGGGGAGAATGATAGAAAACAAATTTTGATTTTTGTTTAACTTTTAATTAATTTTTTTTATATTAGATATCAATTTCTTTTATCTATTTTATTAGTTATGATTTAATTTACCATAGGAATAAGTCTTTAGATATTATTTTTATCTTCTTCTTTTTTAATTTCTTATGAGTTTATAAATAGTCAGTAAGTTCATAAATTATGAATTAAAGAATTAAAGTATGAGAGATCTATTTTGAATTGGTATGGTGAGATGCCAAAATAATAAAATGGATCTCTCTATCTTGTCTTTGTCTTTGCCTCCTTCTTCTTCGCCTAAAATGCTGATGTGAATTGGTCTCGAATATAAAAGTAGCATAATCGAGATCTAATATAGCATGAATGTTCCAAAATTAGGTATTCCTATTTATATACTTGTCTTTCTATTAAAAATATTTGTGATAAATTTATAATAGTTCATTGTCCATGTTTTATTTAAAGTTTTTGCACCCAAGTTTTAATAAACTTTCAATTTAAAACAAATTATAATTTCTGTAGGACTTCATTCTACATCAAATTGGTATTAGAGCACCAAACAATCATATGAGATCCATCTTATTTGGTATTGGGAACAACCGTCAGTGGATCAAATGCACCTACAACACAATAGCTATGGAGGGTTCTATTAATTTCGTATACCATACCAAAAAGTATAACCTCGCCAATCCTATTCCACCTAGGAGAGAGAAACTTAGAGCAAAGATTTCCTAAGATATCCATGATGATTCTGATGAGGAATATCATCCAATAGACTTGACATATAGATTTTAAGGTGATGATATGACTAAGAAAATAAAGGTAGAGGCCCCATCCTTTGACAGTCATCATGATCCTAAGGCCTTTAGCGATTGGTTGTCTAACATAGTTGATTATTTTGTATGGTACGTTATATGTCATAAGAGATGCATCTGATTTGCCAAAATAAAACTGACTGGTTCCACTAAGATATAATGGTATTCTATTGAACATGACAAAGAACTCTTTTCTACTATTCCAACACTAGTACACATATAAACCTTTCCAGAATTGGTACAAAAATTAATCGAAAATGGTTTATTACGAATGATTTTTTGGTATTCCAATATTGGTACATATGTAAAGCATTCCAATAACCATCTCTTGGAACACCTATTTTCCATTCCTAGAAATTTGTCAACCCAAAAATAGGTACGACATAAAGGCATTCTTGTAATTTTTTGGAAAAAAATTTCTCCATTCCAAAATAATTTTTTTGGTGTAGTGTTGGTACGCAAATCAAGATAAAAGAGATCCTTCCTGAAAAATATCTTCTACGATCCTATAGAGACCAGCTTATGGACCAAATACTCATATTTTATCAGGGTAGCCTATCAATATATGACTATATTACTAGGTTCGATGAATCGATGACCCATTTTGAGATCGTTGAGGACCCCCAGAGTTACGATCTTGCGATTTCGATCTGGATTGACATCCAAATTTAGACGTAAAATATGGCCTTTGAGGACGACTATTGTAAAAGATGCCTACTAAATGCATTTGAATTTGAGCAACGTCAAAAGGGCTTCAACTATAATAAGTCTTACCAACAAAAGGTCTAACCTAAACAGTACTAAGAACAAACTATCAAGCCACGTGCGACAACCAATATGGAAAAGCGTAAAACCTCTATTATAGAGGGTAAGGAATCCAAGTTCTACAACTGTCAAGGTATTGGACAGTTTGCCTAATGTCCATCCAGGAACATGCACTTGGATAGGGAGTCAAATGACTCGATGGATGATTCTAAATTTGAACTTGAAGATGACCCCTATAAAGTTGAGAAAGGATCTAGTGCTTGTAAACTTGACTTAACCTCCTTAAATACACCCTTACATGTGGTTAGATGCATGCTCGCTAAACCTACATGTGGGGTAGAATGGTGATGTACTCATATTTTTCATACCTTTATTAGAATTAAAAAGTTTTCTAAAGTTTTAATTGATGGAGGCAGTTGCATTAACGGTATAGCCAAGACAGCCTTAGAGAAGATAGGATTTAAGGCCAAAAAAACCCTCCAGCACTACATTGTCACTTGAGTTGACAAGATTGCATACTTTGTCACTCAAAGATGCTTGGTCCCCATACACTTTTCTTTGTCCTACGAGGATAACATATAGTGTGACATCCTTCCTATGGACATTGCTCACATTTTATTGGAGAGACCTTGGCTTTATGACCTAGACATTACTAATTTTGGGAAGGGCAACACGTATATGTTCACTCATAAAGATTTATCTATGAGACCAAGGAGGAAGGACTTACACACGCTATTATTGTACTAGTCTTATATGTACTGGTGATATTGTAGAACACTCTTGCGAGATTCGTCATCGATTATAATTATGTTATGTCAGAAGACCTACCTGGCAAATTTCCTTATTTGAGAGACATCTAACAAGCCATATACTTAGTGATATGGGTCCATATTTACTAACATACCTTATTATAGAATAGTCCCTATAGAAAATGCTGAGCTTAGACGCCAAGTAGATAATTTGTTATGGAAAGGCTTAATTTTCTACTCACTCCTAAAAAAGATGTCAGTTGGAGGATTTGCATAGATAATCGCGCCATCAATAAGATATATAATAGTCAAGTACATGTTCCTTATTCATCGGCTAGACGACCTTTTTGACATGATGGTAGGTGCTAATATCTTTTTTAAATTTGATTATGTAGTGGTTATCACCAAATTTGTATTCGTGAAGGTTATGAGTGGAAGATTATGTTTAAGATTAAAGATGTGTTATATGAGTAGCCTTTGTTTTGTTCAATGCTCCTAGTATATTTATGAGAATTATGACCCAAATTTTGTGTCTTCTTAGGAATCTTTGCACTCGTCTACTTTGATGATATTCTTGTGTTTAGTCGAATCCAAGAGGAATATCTCTTTAATTTGACAGAAGTCTTGGATGTGCACAAAAAGGATGTGTTATTTGTCAACTTAGAAAATTATATTCGTTTATGAACTATCTGTCCATTTCTTAGGGTTATTCGTGTCTATTGATGGTGTTTCAGCGGACCTTGAAATGGTTAATGCCATTAAGGACTAGCCTACTCCTACAATTATACATGAGGCAAGATCTTTCTTGGACTGGCTACAATTTATAGAAGATTTTTAAGGGAATCAGTACTATTATGGCTTCATATTACCAATTGTCTTAAGAAAGGATAATTTGTATAAACTAAAGCCGTTGAAAGCATTTATATAAATCAAAGAGAAGTTGACCTCTACCCAGGTCCTTCACCTCCCTGATGTCTTAAAAGTCTTCGAAGTAGCTTGTGATGCTTCAAGCATAGGAATAAATGGTGTATTGAGCCAAAAGGGCCATCCAATCACTTCCTTTAGTAAAAAGTTGAATGAGGCTTGACAACTCTACTGAAACTATGGTCGAAAGTTTTATGATGTTATACAAAGTTTACGATATTAGTGTCACTATCTACTACAAAAAAATTTGGACCATCAGGTCCTACACTATTTGAGTTGTCAAAATAAGCTAGGACCCCGATATGCTAAGTGGGTAGAATTCATTCAAAAGTACACATTTTCTCTCAAGCACTATATAGGTGCTGAGAACAAACTTGTTAACGCCTTGAGTAGGAAATTATATATATTATGGTCAATGAGTACTCAAGTCTTTGGATTTGATCGTATCAGTTATGAGTATATTATTTATCGATACTTTAGTAAAATAAATGCTAAATTGTTTAGAGATCCCTTTATTTATATTTATGGTTTCCCTAAAGTCAATAATTTCTTGTTTAAGGTAACCAGCTATGCATTCCTTATACTTACCTCAGAGACTTCTTGACTTAGAAAATGCATGTTGTAGTATTGTGGGATACTTCGAATAAAATAAAACCATTCTTATAGTCGAGGACATATTGTATTGGCAGAGACTTAAGAGCGATGTTGCTAGAGTAGTAGCAAATTGTCGTACTTTTCAAGTGACAAAGGGGAGAAAGAACAATATGTGCCTTACTCCTTTACCTAGTTCCTTCACCCCATGGCATGACATTAGCATGAACTTTGTGTTAGATTTGTCATGTAAGTAACAAAAGAGTGACTATATTTTTGTTTCGTGGACTATTTTTCTAAGATATCACATTTTTTCCTATAGTAAAATGAGTAATGCTTCACATATAGCGAACCTATTCTTTAGGGACATTTGGTGCTTATACGGGATGCCTAAAAATATTATTTTTTATAGGGACATTAGATTCATGAGCTATTTCTGGAAGATACTTTAGAAAAATCTTAATATAATACTTTAATTCTTAACTACTTGCCACCGGCAAACTGATGGTCAAACTAAAGTGGTTAATAGGAGTCGAGATAATTTGTTGAGATATTTAATTGGTGACCACCTAGCTACTTGGATCTTATATTACCTATAGTAGAGTTTACGTACAATAGTTTGGTCAATAGGTCTACGAGATTGAGTCCATTTGAGGCTGCCAATGGAGTCCAACCTAGGAAACCTATAGATATTCTACCCGTGCCACTAGGACCCTAGTTTAGTGCTTCTGCATAGGCTTTTGCACATCATATATATATTCATGATCTACATATCAAGAATCGTACAAGATTAGTTGTGAGCAATAATTTGTATAAATTGGCACCTGATAGTCATAAGAGCTTGCAGGAATTTTCTATTGGTGATGAGGTACTTATACGAGTGAGATCAAAGAGGTTCCCTCGTGGAACTGTAAAGAAGCTGCATTTTAGACATACATGTCCTTATCTAGTTTTGTGGAGGATTAGTTCAAATGCATATGAGTTGGACATTCAACAGGATATCGCGGTCAATCCCGTATTCAATGTGGAGGATCCAACATCTTTCCAACAGCCTATGTTATATTCTTCTATAAATTTGGTGTTGTAGGTTCTTCATATTTACCTCCAATGGGTAGGCATTCTAATACTGTATCTGGCCTATTATCACTGTCCCCCATCACCATTACCATATTGGAGGCACATGAGATTAGTACATTAGCGTGGACAATCAGAGTCTGATTTTTCGTGGCAAACTATGGACGAGCTCGAGAAACTAGTCCCGGATGTATTGATAGCATATCTTTATCGTCTTTCACTAGGTAGTAAATCTTCTAAACTGAGGAGATTTATTGGAGATTTGATTCAACTAAGACGTGATATGAGACAGATACGAGCTATAGTTTTGGGCTAGTTTCCTTGAAATTTATAAAAAAATATTTTGGTTGATGAGTTGACAAACTTTTATCTTTATTGTTATTTCTAGATTAGTTTGGATATGAAACTTATCTTCCTTAGGAATCTATAGATTATGTATATATCTTTATTGTTAATTGTTTGTTATTTGGAGATTAGTTTAGAAATGAAGCTAATTGTCACACATGTTCCCAGGTTTCGTATTTCTGAATTTTTGATATTTAAAATTTTCCTGAAAATGTATTCATGATATATTTTTTACTTTCATTCCTGTCATATATGTTGTATTTTATATGTTGGATTCCTGTTTTATCATGAGAGACTACCCAAGAATAATAGTGAATACATTGGCAATCGCCATGGACTCGTGCTAGGACCCGTATGTAGGATAAATACCTTACCCGGTTGACTTGTTGAACCCATAAACCCTTGTATTATTTTGGATGGTTGAGATTTGATTGGGAGTGTTATGACAAGATCCTATGGCTTACCTTATTTTCCCACCTTGGTATATATATGAGTGTTTTCTCTCTCTTCTCTCTCATTCTTCATTTTCTTCTTTCTTTCTTCTTTTTCTCTCTTCCCCTTCTCCCTCAACCAAACCCTAACCCTGAGAGTTTATAACTAGAAAGTGGTTCCTAGATCACTTGGAGAGTAGAGGATAGGTAACCACCAAGGCAAGTATATCTTGCTCAAAGTGGTGAAGCCATCATTTTTGAATTTTTGTATATATGTATCATTTTAAAAATGTGTGCTCTCAAAAATGTTCCTCTTGATATTCTCTTCCATTTTAATTCTTGGAGTTTTTTATTTTGATGGATGATTTTGAGTAGATCTGTGTTTCAAAGTTAGGTTTTTCATAGGTTCCATGAGTTTTTCTTGGTTTTGATCTATTAAAACTTAGTATTTTTGAAAAATAATTATTCCATTATGTAGAAAATTCAATTTTATGTTATTTTGACTTTTATTTTACCTAATTTGGAGTAAAATGATGATTTTATGAAGGAAATAAGTTTTAAAGCTTTTTAGAGTTTTTTCATGGAGTGTGCTTGCTCTTTGGGACGATAAAGTCTATGTGGCGAGCATGTCATGCAGCGAGCATGTTCATATGAAGGGCATGTCATGTGGTGAGCATGTCTATATGGCGAGCATGTTCATTAGACGAGCAGTTTCATGAGGCAAGTTGTCCATACAGCGAGCAATCTATGAGACAAGTTGTCCATGATGCAAGCAGTCTATGAGGAAATCTAGTTGTCTATGCAGCGAGTATGTTCATGCAAGGAGAGTTTCATGAGGCGGGCAGTTTTATGAGGCACATAGTTTCATGAGGTGGGTAGTTTCATGAGGCATGCAGTTTTATAAGGCGAGTAGTTTCATGAGGCGAGCAGTTTCATGAGGTGAGCAATTTTATGAGGCGGGCAGTTTCATGAGGCGAGCAGTTTCATGAGGCATGCAGTTTTATTAGGTGAGGAGTTTCATGTGGTGAGTAGTTTCATGAGGCAGACAGTTTTATGAGACGGGCAGTTTCATGAGCCGAGTAGTTTCATGAGGCGGGAGTTTTATAAGGCGAGTAGTTTCATACAACATAATTATATACGACAACTTCAAGCCTAATTTAGTTTGGTATTTCAGTGTTTTGCTTGGTTTGGTTATTTTTTTGGATTATTTTGGTTTTCCTTTATAGACCTGATGAGTTGTGAGTGTTATTGAATTCATATCTGCCAAGTGAACTCAGACTAGTAGATTAATTATTATTCTTCGTTGGATAGGGTGAGGGGTATAGTTCTACTCGGGAGACGGTCTGCAATCCCTGTCCTTGTTTGGTTTAAGGATTGTGGATCTGCTCCAGAGTGGTTTATACATTTTTCTTACTTTCGTTCGACGGCCCTTAATTGCAGATTTGAGGACTTCATGTGATAGACCTAACTATGTGCTAAGCTTAGACTATGCGTATCTGACCCAACCAACATGACATGTCATAAATAAAGGACTTCACTAGACTGATAGATGATCTATGTACCCAACATGATTACAAAGAGAATAAAGAGTTCTAATTGATTGAGTATGTGTACCTGACCAGATTAAGGTGATTCAATATGATAAAAATATTACATGTGACTAATTAATAGGGCTGATATTCTGACTCGACTACTTGTATCCGTGCTGATATAATTACTACGTACGATGTATTCCTACTCGCTAAGTGTTACTATGTGCCATGTGTTACATATTTTGTGTTGTGCATCAAGGTGCCCCTATCCTACATGACATATGATATTATATGATTTCATTATCATGGACTTGGTATTTAGTCAATAATCATAGCGTAGATGTTTGATTGATTATTGCATTACGCCTGAAGGAATCTAGATTTGGCTCTCGGACAACAATGTGGATTTGTACCTAGCATACACGTACTATGGTGCATCATTCTAGGATGATGATCGTGTGACCATGACACATAATTCTAATAATTGTAGGTTTAACCAAGCAACTAAAACTTGTACAACATTGTGAGGGAACAAAATCTGGAGATCATGCATGACAAGTCACCCACGAACAATTGTTCTGGTGTGCCGGCTAGCCACTACGGATATTCTATATCATCCACACTAGTAGAGTGCAGTATCTGACTTTTATTTTAAGACCGAGCCAGCATCTCCCTGTAGGTGAGCTGGAACTATTAATAACTATTTAGCACGGTGGCCCTGTAGGGAACCGATACATATTTCTATGCCCTATGTGTAATTATTGGTCCGGTCAGCCTTGCTCGGATATAGCACAATTTGAGGATTCCTATCATATGCATTATAATTCTAGGATAACCCAGACATCCCATAACAAGCCGTAGGACTGTTTGGCCGATCAAATTGAACATGTGTTGGTATTCTGAAGACATGGACTATTATGGTGCAATGGTTCAACCCTTCTCCTTGTTTGGTTGTAGGGTTGCGCTATCATGTCAGAATAAACCATGGACCGAACCTACATATTATATGTGTATGTATATATATACCTATATTCTAGCATGTACAATGGTCAGTGTGTTCTTGTTCTTGTTTTTGTTTCTGTCATGCCCCAGAACCAGAAAACTGGAGAGCGGGGCTGACAAGGCCAGCTACGTATACTTAGAGCACACCGGTACTCCGCATATACGGTAAAGCTGTAAGACATGAGGGGTCACTACTACAAACCAACAGTCAAGCCTAGGTCCAAAAAAACCCTAGTGTCTCAATCACAAGAATGACATTAATAATAATAAGATGTAAGATCAGCTAAAATATAATAGTAAAGCATCCCAAACTATAATATACAGATGATCATGAATCTAGTAAATATAAAATAAATAAACTAGCCATAATCTGAGTCTTACATGATCAACCATAGGATATGTCAATCATGCTAATGCCCGTAGGCTACCAAATCAAACAAAAAACATGAGTTAAATACGTGCTTGGTGGCTAAACGCCAACAAAAATAGAATATGCATTAGAGTAGGGAAGTGAAAAAACTCACTCAAGCGGTCTGGTGTTCCTGGTAGTCACCATCCTCAAAAAAGTACGAAAGATCCTTCGGTTCTGCTACAAGATCTGGCCATGCAAAATCAGTGGGGTCAGACCACAAATAGCAAGTACCATAAAGGAAGCCAATTAAGGAACTTAAACCAACAAAACAAATATTATAAATACTGAATATAAAGACTGAATGTAAATGATCTCAGGATAATAAAGGAAATACTGTAAACCTGCAATGAAACATGTCCTGAACTGATAAGAAATTGAGTAACAGGTATATAAAATAAAGGTGTATTCATGTAAAGCATAGTCTAACCATCATCCATAAATCATGATAAATTATATAAGTAAGGTTGATACTTTAACTAACTAGGTTCCCACAATCCTAATTACTAACAATTATAATACAATGTGATGCTAGAGTTCCTTCTGATCGCATGCCCCTGCAGTCTGTCCGGAATATCCATACGCACAAACTAGCACCGGATACTCCTCAAGATACTCCATAATATAAACCACTAGATACACCACAAGATAAATGTATGAATAACTGGGACTGCATGCAATCTAGGAAAATCCCTAACCATGTACTAAGTGAATCGCTAGTTATTAAACCAAGCTTTTTCTTATATGAATCCGGGTGTGGCATTCCTCATAATCCATCCTAGATATGATAGAACAAAATAATTTCTAATAGTAATATAAACAAGTTTAATATACATTGCACAAATGGACTCATGTAAGCTACGACAACAACCAAGCCATGTGAAACCAAGTGAAGCCAGGTAAAGCCATGTGAAGCCAGATAGAGCCATGTGAAGCCAGGTAAGGCCAGGTAAAGCCATGTATAAGCATGTGAAACTAAGTCTTCTAGATGAAACCAAGTAAAACCAAGTCAAGCCATGTCCGATGATGCCATGTAAGGTCATGCCAAGTCAAGTCCAGTCAATCTTGTCATCACGTATATCCGGGCAAAGTCGGGTGAAATCGAGTAAAGCCAAGTCAACTCAAGTCATTTGAAGCCATGTAAGTTCATGTCTAATCAGGTCAAGTCATCACATGTCCAAGCAAAAACCAGAAGAATCAAAATAAAACTACGAAAAACCAAGAATTTCTAAAGAAAGTGCACGATCGGTATACCGTCGATAGAGTCCAGTACACCGTCGGTATACTAGTCCAGAGATAGGAAAAATACAACAAGTTCTGGATTCCAACAAATTGGTATACCGTCGGTATACTGTAGTATACCGTTGGTATGTCGTTCCAAGTAGGCAAGAAAATTATTGGAAAAAAAGTTTCACAAATTGGTATACCTTCGGTTTACTGTAGTATACCTTCGGTATGTCGACCAAGACAAATATCTTGAAGTCGGTTAACAATGTCGGCAATAATCGGTATACCGTCGGTACACTGTAGTTCACCGTCAGTATGCTGATAGGGTTCACAAAAAATATCTTGTAATCCAAGTCGGTCAAAATCTGTATACCATCGTTATATTGTAGTATACCGTCGTTATGCCAGTTTTCAAGGATAAATATGGTTAAAGTCAAGTCTGATTTTTGGGACCCAAATCCAATCCCAAAAATTACTAGAACTAACTCTAATAAGAAGTCAAGTAGGGCAAGTCTCATATCACAATATGGACTAAATCTCACGGTCATAACTCCGGTACCGTTTTCGTTACCGAGTTACCAAAAAGGAATGAAACAAGATTCTACCAGAAATCAAAACCAAAATGGTCACTAGGCTAGAAATCATGATATGAACAACTATAGTAAAGCAAGTCTAAGCTAAAAAGCAATAACCAAAGCTCCAAAAAGTAAAATGACAGAAAATAAAAGAAGTTCACAAAATTGGCAAGGTGTACTTGCCTAAAGCGAGCTCCCAGCCTAAACCTTTTAGTCCACCACCACGATAGGTTTCAGAAACCATACTCCAAGTCTCAAGACCTAGCTCAAATCTCGAGAGAGACATAAAGAAGAGAAGAGAGAGAAAGAGAAAAGAGAAAGAGAAAGGAGAAAGGAGAAAAGAGAAAAGAGAAAAGAGAAAAGAAATAAAACTCAAGTACTATTTATAGAGAAGTTCTCGAAAAGTAAAACAAATATCTGCCGGGCAATATACCATCGTTATATTGTAGTATACTGTCGGTATACCGGTAAGGTAGTAGAGTTTTAATTTTGAGAATTTTTGAGTTTCCTCGAGAACCAATAAAATACAATAAACAGCACAAAAATATATATCTGCATAAAATACGAATCTTGTGAGATGAGTCTCACAACTCTTCACTCACAAAAATTTTGTCCTCAAAATTTTCCATAAGGATCCAAAATCAACTAACAAGAAAATTCAAGAAAGCAAGCACAGAACTAAGACAAGCAGGAAACTCATGTGAGCATAAAATTTCCTGGGCAACAACAAGAAATCAAAAAAGAAAACAATAACAATATAACAGATAAGCTAAAAATCAATCACATGCACAGGCTAAGATAGGACACAGGTATACGAATAAGTATACCTCCCGAGTAGAAGAGAAATGGATAACGAGTTTGCATATCATCATCGCGCTCCCACGTTGACTCATCCAGTATGTGATGCCCCCATGCAACTCAAACTAATCCTTTAGTCCGGTTCTTGAGAACCTTCTCCCTCTGGTCAAAAATAAAAACGGGCCTCTCCTTATATGATAGGCTAGTACCAACGACCAACTCTGAATGATCCAGGATATGGCTCGGGTCTAGAATATATCAGCGCAACTGAGATACGTGAAAGACGTCATGTACCTCATAAAGCAATGGTGGAAGAGCTAGACGATATAATATGTCTCCAACTCGCTCGAAAATATTGAACGGGCCTATATATCTGGGACAAAGCTTCTCGTGTACTCCAAATCTGATAACTCCAAGGGTAGGCAAAATACTCAAAAATACATGGTCGCTGACAGGGAACTCAAGATGACGATGGTAATGATCTATCCAATGATGCTGGTGATCCTGATGTACTCTGAGATGCTCTCTGATCTGTCTTATCACTTAAACCGACTGAGCAATCATTTATGGGCAAGCATCTGCCTCTTGCCAATATCATCCCAAGCTAACGGTGATCTATATCTCCTACCAAACAAAGACTCGAAGGGTGCTATCTGAATGCTCTTCTGGAAGCTGTTGTTATAGAAGAACTCTACTAAATACAAGTAATCCTCCCAAGATCCAGTAAAGTCAAGTATACAAGCTTGAAGCATATCCTCCAAAGTCTGAATAATATGCTCTGACTGTCCGTCTGTCTGCGTATGGTAGGCTGAATTAAACTTCAATCTAGTACTCAAACTATGTTATAGGCTCTTCTAGAAATGAGACGTGAATCACGAATCTCTATCAGAAACTATACTAACTGGTACGCTATACAATCTGACTTTCAGTCTCATGTATATCTCTACTAATTGCTCTATAGACTGGCCCACTCTGAAAGAAAAAAAGTGAGTAACCTTCATGAGTCGATCGACTATAACCCATATAGCATCTATGCCAGATGAGGATCTAGGAAGATCAGTCACAAAGTCCATAGTAATATGGTTCAACTTTTACTCCAAATCGGTAAGGGCTAAAGTAGTTTGGCCCATCTCTAATGTTCAACCTTGACCTGCTGACAGACTAAACATCAAGAAATGAACCGAGCTATCTTTCTCTTCATATATTCTACCAGAAGTGCTGATGAATATTCTGATACATCTTGGTCCATCCTAGATGCACTGAGTACTAAGAACTATGGGCCTCTTACATAATCTTCGGTCATATATCTCCTCTGGGCATACAATATCGACTCCCAAACCTGAGAGTGCCATCCTCAAGAATGCTCAACTCTGGTCTACGTCCTGACTCACACTCTGCTCTAAGCTGTTGTAGCCTGACATCACCAGTCTGCTCGGTTATGATCCTCTCAACTATAGAAGACTGAACCTACAAACTCACCATAAAACCGATATCACCAGGTAGTACTACCTCGATACCCATTTCCTGCAGATCCTCTAAAATATGACGCTCCTTTGTTAAGAAGTAAGCTCCTCCTCTCCTACGACATTGGCCTTCCATGGATGATATTGAAGGTCAAGATCATAGTCTGACAATAACTCGAGCCACCTCCTCTGACGCATGTTAAGTTTCTTCTGTGTGAACACATACCTCAAGCTCTTATGGTCTGTGAAGATCACCACTCGATCACCATTTAGGTAATGCCTCCAAAGCTTAAGTACAGACAATACTGCTACTAACTCAAGATCATACGTCAGATAACTCTTCTCATGGTCTTGAAGATGTCGAGATGCATAAGCTATCACTCTGCCTTACTGCATAAGGACACACCCTAGTCTCACTCCTGAAGTATCACAATACACCGAGAACCCACCTGGTCCCATTAGAAGTGTCAGAATAGGGGCCAAAATCAAACTCTGCTTGTGCTTCTCGAAAGAAGTTTGACAAGCATCTGACCACTCAAAGCGCACATCCTTACACGTCAGCCGTGTCAAGGGTACGGAGATCCTGGCAAAGTCTGCCACAAATCACCTGTATAGCCTGCTAGACCCAGGAAACTACATACATCTGAAGCTGTACGGGTTACTGGCCAACTCTCAATAGCCTCAACCTTCTTGGGATCCACCTTGACTCCTTCACCACGAATGATATATCCCAAGAATGTGATACTATCAAGCCATAACTCACACTTGCTGAACTTCGCGTATAGATGCTTCTCTCAAAGAATCTGAAGAACTACGCAAAGATGCTGCTCATGCTCTTCCTCACTCTGACTATAGACCAAGATATCATTAATAAATACTATCACAAATTGGTCAAGGTAAGGCATGAAGATGCTATTCATGAGAGAAATGAATATAGCTATTACATTGGTCGCTCCAAATGGCATAACTAGGAACTCCCAATGACCATATCTAGATCTGAACACCGTATGTCCTGCTCTTTGAATCTGATCTGATGATACCCAGACCGTAAATCGATCTTAGAAAATACAGTTGCCCCACTGAGCTGATCAAACAATTCATCTATCATGTGCAAGGAATACTTATTCGTAATAGTTTCCACGTTTAGTATTCTATAATAAATAACTAAACGCGAAAAACCATCTTTCTTCTTAAAAGGAAGTAGCAGGGCTCCCCAAGGTGATGCACTAGGTCTAATGAATCCCTTAGCTCTCAAATCCTCGATCATCCGGTACAAGATCTCCAACTCAGATGGTGACATCCTGTAAACTCTCTCTGATACTGGCTCTGCTTCTGGGATCAAATCAATGTAGAACTCCACATCTCTAACTAGTGGTATACTTGGTAGCTCGTCGAGAAATACGTCAGAAAACTCATAAAATACTCTAGAAAACTGTGCCTCCTCAGTCTCTGCATCATCAATGTAACCTCTAGTGATTCTACTGCACCTATCAAGAATGAGAAATCCTCCCCATGAGGTACATAAAAGATAACCTTGCCACTATGGCAATCTATCATCGCGTGTCTTGCACTCAAACAATCCATCCCAAGAACGATATCATAATCGTCCATAAAAAACTCTATCAGCCTCGCGAGAAACTCTCTCCCGTACACTATAACTATACACGAGGTATATACTTTATCTTATCCTACGAGACCATTACCAGTATGTATATTCAACCTTACAGGTAAGGACTCGGACTCCAATCCAACTTGCGTCGCAAAGCATGCAACACATAAATGAATACGATGCACCAGAATTAAATAAAACTGAAGTTGAATGAAAGTGGACGAGAAAGTACCTGCTACTACCTCTCCTGCTGCCAAAGCCTCCTCCATCGATAACAAGAAGGCTCGACCCTACCTTATGGGTGCTGGTCCCCTCTGTTGTTGACCTCTAGGTCTCGCCTGTGCCTGGGACTGAGCATACTGCTGTGGTCTCTGCTGGAATGCCTGAGCTTGTAGAGGCAAAGGCCTATGAATCTGTTGTTGCTGCATTGGTGCTGGTGCCCAGTACTGTGATGCTGCTGGCCGAACTGCTGACTGGGCTGATGATGATCCAGTCTGGTTCCTCCTAGGACATGCTCCGACCATGTGGTCTGATACCCCACACACCAAGTACAATCCATGTGCCCTACAATACTCTGATACTATATGCCCAAGTTTTTCGCAATGGAAACAACTATAGAAAGAAGAAGAAGATGACTGCCTCTCCTAAGGTTGCATCTGGAAAGACTGCTGAGATAATATTGTCTTCCTCGAGGAACCAATTGTTAGGGCTCGAACTGCTAGAGCTGGTGCTGATGACTCAGATGCTGATCCACCTAAAATGTTGGGCCTCTTCTGGCTTCCAACTCGATCTGTAATCCAATGCGATATGTACTCATACCTCCTAGATGTTCGTATTACCGTGTCAACGGTCTGAAACTCATGTTGCTCCACCGCCAAGATAATCTTAAAATGGAATCCCTGCTGGAACCTTCTCGCTCTCTC
Organism: Iris macrosiphon; assembly: GCA_036927795.1. Taxonomy (NCBI): domain Eukaryota; kingdom Viridiplantae; phylum Streptophyta; class Magnoliopsida; order Asparagales; family Iridaceae; genus Iris; species Iris macrosiphon. The sequence continues at coordinate 100,027,587 of JAYESA010000013.1, read as the reverse complement.
CAACTCGGTCTTTACCAAAGTGGGAGCAAAATGACTAAGCCTCACAAACTCTGCTGCATAACCGTTGATGGTCCTGCCCTCTTGCCTAAGGTTGTTAAACCTCTGCTGAAGCTCGTAACATTCTACCACGTCAAAATACCTCGCCTGGAATCTCTCACTAAAAATCGTCCATGGAATCAGTGGTGTGAGAGAACCCTCTTGTGCTGCCCACTAGTCACTAGCCAATTCCAACAACTGTAGCCTTACTACTGCTACATGCTCTCTAGCCTGAGTTCCTGCTGCCTCCAAGATGTCGTCAGTGTCCTGCAGCCAAGCATCGGACAAAATTGTGCCTTCTGTACCATTGAAGTATAGAGGACTGAGACACCGGAAGCTGGTTGCAAAATTATTGATCTGAGAACCACCTCACCCTACTGCTGTCTGGACCGACTGAGTGAGTACGTCACTCTGGTGCTGCTGGGTCGTCATGTGTCACCCTCACTTTTCCAAATAGAGATAATTTAGTAAATCGACATAGTTATTTATTTTTAGAGATTATATTTAATTAAAGTGCTATATATATTATTTGTGTTTGTATTAATTATTTATAATATTGGACTAGCCTATTATTTAGACTTGATACTAGTAAATCCAATAAGACTTGTCATGACAACTAGTGAGCCCAACATTGGACTAGGCCCAATTAGACTATTCCTTTAGTTAATTAAAGAGATTAGCTTAATATTTATTAGTTAGAAGCTTTTCCAATATAGCCCTTCCTAATTATTCCTCATAACTAGCAAGTAGGGGTACTTTAGACAATTATTGTTGCTTGGAAAGGGGGAAACAAGGGGCCAGCCACATATAGGCTTTTATTTCTCTCTCCTCTTCTCATTTCTTATTTAATTCTAGATCCCCAATTTAGTTCATCCCCAATTCACTTCATCCCTCCATCTAATTCAACCCAATTCACTAACATTTTCTTCCATTTTTACCAATTAAGAAAAATTAGAGCTTGGATTTACAAGGAGCACTTGGAGAAGGAAGAATTGATAAGGAGCTTGTATTCGGATTATATCCATTTGAGCAATTTATTGGGAATCCATCTTCCAATAGGTATAATTATGAATTTCTTTATTATTATAGACTCGAATTCATGCATTTGACTATTAGGAACCATCCCATGGTTTAGGGCTACTAATAGAAAGAAGTTCTAGGCTAAATTGACCCTTATTGTGACTTCTACATCAATTTTTATGCCAAATTTGGGGGAAATCCAAAATTTAGGCACCAAGTGTTGTCATTAGGTCAAATTGGTCTAATTAGACTTAGATTGGTGGTGTGAGACCAGATACGTATCCATAAATGGATATGAGTAGGCCGTATCATTATGTTTTGTGATACACTATGATACGGTGGTGTAGGTTGTGTATTTTTATATAATTTAGGCTCTACATGTCAATTTCTCTATTTTTTGTTAGAATAACTATTACTTATATTATTTATATTGTAATTGATATTTTAGATATGTTCTAGGTATTAGGAGTGATGATATCAAGGTTTTGGGTGAGCATCACATGAGTGTCACAATCCTTGTATGATACTTGTAGGTTGCACACCAAGTGTTTGGAGAAATGCCAATGGATTTTGAGTGTGGGTTTGTTTTACAACTAATTGTTAGAGGAGTATATATATATATTTATATGTAAAGGGTGCGTGTATATATTTTTATATATATAGATGTGTGTTATGATTAGTGCTATGTGTGTGCCTGGTGTAGCTTGGGGTGTATTTAGTTGAGTATTGTATTGGTTAGATAGTGTGTTGTGTATGTGTTTATATGTGATGGTATATTAGTTAAACTGGTGGTGTGTCTGTGCTTCAGACAACTGCAAGTACAGTAGGCTTGTGCATGCAACTAGGTGAGAGGGGTAGGGGGACTCAGAGCTACTGCAAAAATACAGTATTAACTGGAGCTCGGGTGTTCAGGTTTAGGGGGAGGATGATAGAGCTCAGGTTACAATGTGATGAAGGGTACAATATTGGAAAACTATGAACTGATTCAACAACATTAGTTGCCAACAGTGCAAGAGCACTTGCATTAGGATGAATACACAGCAACATCAGCAACATTAATGGTTGGCAGTTAGATAGAAAGGTGTGTGAGTGAGCTTGTTGGAGTAATATTGGTTCAAATATTGTATACATAGGTAAGAGAGGTATCAGTAAAATATCTGGAGATAAGAAATGGAGGATTAGCTTTTTAGTTGTAGACTTGGGAGGATGGAAGCATGGTTGTTGTAATCAGTTTAACAGCAACAGTAGAAAGCAAGATCAGCAGCAGCACTTGCTCAGGTTAATTACTGTTGCGATTGCTTTAGTGATTAGATGATGGTACTCAAGTATCATGGATTAATGTAGAGTGAACTGCAGTTAGCAAATTGATGTATGGAGGTTGGGGGGTCTGATTGTAAACAGCTTAGGGAAAGGACTATGCAGAGGATGCACCAATGTACAATCATACTAGGATAATGTGTAGGTTGAGGTATTAATGAGATACTCCATTAGGTATAGTTAAAGTATCGAGTTGGTCATTAGTGTTTGTATCAAGATACTAACTAGGAAGGGTACCCATGAGTATCAGAAGCCTATCAAGATATAGATTGGGTAATGAGCTCATGTCTAGGTGAGGGGAAGTGTTAAGATATTGGGTAAACTAGGAATTATCTTGGAGTAGGTATTGAGTATATATCTAAGGTAGTGATAATAGCTAAGGTAAACTAAGATTAGAAACTAAGATATTACTAAATAGATGTAACTAATAATTATTGACTAGTACATGTAGATACCCTAGTGTTAATAGCTAGTATAGATAATACCCCTAAGGTATTGACTAGAAACCTAACCATAGCCTAGTATAATCTAGTATAACCTAGTTTTGACTCATATTCGTTAGTTTGGCCCTAAAAATCAATCTTTGACCTAGTTTGACTTAGTTTGACTAGAGACCTAGTTTCAACCAGATAAGTTTATTTATGATTCTAAAATACTGTTTTGACTTGTATATCATATTTAGGTCTGTGAGACACCGAGACGGACACTGTTTGATATACATTGATCTAGACCACAGGCTAGTACATCTTCCTATTAGTTTTAGTCATGATAGTGTATATATCACATGTTCTAGAACTATTGACTTGATTCCAACACAATGGCTACACGAACTAGTATTATATAGATCATGTCAGGAGATATTATCTCCTACCATGCTCAGCGGGTACTATCTCCTACCATGCTCAGCGGGTACTCCTTCACATATATTTTATCGTGTGTATTTGGTATTGATTATCATGTACTTCGTGTTCACACACTACTCCTGTTTAGTATGCTTATATTCGTATTCGTAACGTGTCGTGATTGGATCCATAAGTATAGGTTGGGGATGGGGGAGTAGGAGTTGGTTATGTGATCAAGCCAGTATATTCTTGTATATGTCGATTATATATCATACTTGTAATCGAGTTACCATATTATATTCATGTTCAATCTAACTCGATCAAATAATGAGCTTTTACCCTAAAGCACATTAGCTAGTTTTATCTATTTCCTTTATCTGCAGTTATTTCTTATTGCATGTTCTTACTTTTTAAGTATATTATCTGTTTACTCCAGTTCATTTCATTTCCTGTTACTAGTTCATCTTATATTCTTTTCTATTACTTGTCATATATGTTCTACCATGTATTTGGAAATGCTTCCAGAGTTTTAAACTTTGCTCCAATGCTGATTGGATATATTTTTTAAATGATTGGCTTGAGAAGCAGTGTCTCACTTACTACGGACTGCAGGACGACAAAATATTAGAGGATACTCCCCTAGGGCAGGAGAACCTAGTGCCAGTGATTGAGGAGGCTTAGACTTATATTGTTAGATATTGTATTAGTCTTATTTTAGACTCATGGCATGTATATTAATATTTTTGGGATTGTATTTTGCCTAAACTTATATTGTGGACTTATGGATGTATTATGACTCTTATACTTCTTTCTATTCCATATCGTGCTCTATCTTCCTTAGTTTGATATTGTGATTGAGTATGGATATTTTATCGTGTCATTATTCTTGTTCCTCCATTTGGAGTTGAGATGGCATGACAAGTATCATATATTTATTGTGTGTGATGTTAGATAGTATTTTTGACCCAAACATCGTTCTACTGCTGATGTTGCGACGTAGGCTGGACGTTGTTAATGTACTCGTGCTCTTATTTTGGGTGCGGATCATGACATCATGAAACCTCGAAGGAAATCAATTAGTGCTAAAATAATAACCTCTGGCTGCTCGGACTGAACTGGGTGCACTGGCTGCACCGGTGCTGCCTGTTGATTCGGTAGTTCCGACCGATCTGCCTCAGGATCTGCTCTAGACTATGCCCCTGAGTGTTGAGGCCGATCTCTAAGAATTTATTGGATTCCTGAATGTTGTCCCTCCTCTAGCTACACTCGATCCATCTGGCCAATAGTAATTGGAATAATGCCCCTGAAAGTTAAGGACGCAAGAGTCATTTGAAGAATATGATAGATTAACGAATAACCAGATAATATATCAAGAATTAGGAACGAAAATAAATGAATAAGGATCAAGTTAAAATTTTTTAGGATTAAGACATCTAGCAACAGAAGCAACCCCACATATCTATAAAAACTAGATCAAATTTTCTCAAACAGACATAATCAGCTCAGACAGACATATATGGGCCACCACAAAAACTATGTCATATTCCAGAACTAGAATAATGGAGAGCGGGGATGACAAGGCCATCTAGGCATACTTAGAGAACACAGTTACTCTGCATATACGGTAAAGCTGTAAGAGATGAGGGGTCACTACTACAAACCAACAGTCAAGCTAGGCCAAACAAAACCCTAGTTTCTCAATCACAAGAACAATAGTAATAATAACAAGATGTATGATCAGCTGAAATATAATAATAAAGCATCCCAAACTATAATATACAGATGAACATGAAGCTAGTAAACATAAAATGAATAAACTAGCCAGAATCTGAGTTATACATGCTCAACCCTAGGATATGTCAATCATGTTAATGCCCATAGGCTAACAGATAAAACCAAAAATATGAGGTAAACACGTGCTCGGTGGTAAAATGCCAACAAAAGTAGAATGTATATCAGAGGGGGGAAGTAAGAAAACCAACTCAAGTAGTCTGGTGCTCCTGATGGTCACCATCTTGAGAAAAGTACGAAAGATACTCCGGTGCTGCTATAGGATCTGGCCATGCAAAACCAGTGGGATAAGACCCCAAATAGCAATTACCACAAAGAATGTTAATCTAGGAAGTTAAACCAACAAAACAAGCAATACAAATATTAAAAATAAAGACTGAATGTAAATAATCTTAGGATAATAAAGGAAATATTGTAAACCTGCAATGAGACATGTCTTGAACTGGTAAGCAATAGAGTAACAAGTACAAAAAATAAAGTGTGATCATGTAAAGCCTAGACTAACCATCATCCATAAATTACGGTAAATCATATAAGTACAACTTGATACTTTAACTAACTAGGGTTATCACAATCCTAATTACTAACAATTATAATATAATACGATGCTAGAGTTCCTTCTGATCGCATGTCCCTGCAGTCTGTGCGGGATATCCATACGCACAAACTAGCACCGAATACTACTCAAGATACTCTACAATATAAACCACTAGATACACCACAAGATAACTGTATGAATAACCGGGACTACATGTAATCTAGGAAAATCTTTAGCCATGTACTAAATGAATCTCTAGTTATTAATCCCTAGCTTTTTCTTGTATGAATTCGGGTGTAGTATTTCGCAGAATCCATCCTAGACAAGATGCAACAAAATAAGTTCTAATAGTAATATAAACAAGTTTAATATACATTACACAAATGGACTCATATAAGCCACGACAACAACCAATCCATGTGAAACCAAGTGAAGCTAGGTAAACCCATGTGAAGCCAGGTAAAGCCATATACAACCATGTGAAGCCAAGTCCATCGAGATAAAGCCAAGTAAAACCAAGCCAAGACATGTCCGATGAAGCCATGTAAGGTCATGCCAAGTCAAGTCCAGTCAATCATGTCATCACGTATAGCCGGGCAAAGTAGGGTGAAACTGAGTAAATTCAAGTCAAGTCAAGTTATCTGAAGCCATGTAAGTTCATGTCTAATCAGGTCAAGTCATCGCATGTCAAAGGAAAAACCAGAAGAATCAAAATAAAATTATGAAAAATTAAGAATTCCTAAAGAAAGTGCACGATCGGTATACCGTCAGTACAGTCCAGTACACCATAGGTATACCGGTCCAGAGATAAGAAAAATAAAACAAGTTCTGGATTTCAACAAATCGTTATACTGTTAGTATACTGTAGTATACCGTCGATATGATATTCCAAGTAGGCAAGAAAGTTACTGGAAAACAAAGTTCCATAAATTTGTATACCGTCGATATACTATAGTATACTGTCGGTATGTCGACCAAGACAAATCTACTAAAGTTGGTTAACAATGTCGGCAAGGATCGGTATACCGTCGGTACATTATAGTACACCGTCGGTAGGCCGATAGGGTTCACAAAAAATATCTAGAAATCCAAGTCGGTCGAAATCAGTATACCGTCGGTATACTGTAGTATACCGTTTGAATGCCGGTTTCCAAGGGTAAACATGGTAAAATTTAAGTCTAATTTTGGGACCCAACTCAAATCTCAAAACTTACCAGAACCAAGTCTAATAAGAAGTCGAGTCTAGGGTAAGTCTCATATCATAATATGGACTAAATCTCACGGTCACAACTCTGGTACTGTTCCGTTTCCTTTACTAAGTTACCGAAAAGGGACGGAACAAGATTCTATCAGAAATCAAAACCGAAATGGTCACTAGATTAGAAATCGTGATATGAATAACTATAGTAAAGCAAGTCTAAGCTGAAAAGCAATAACCAAAGCTCCAGGAAAGTAAAATAACAGAAAATAAAAAAAGTTCACAAAATCGACAAGGTGTACATGTCTAAAGCGAGCTCCCAGCCTGAACCTTCTAGTCCACTACCATGAAAGGGTTCAGAAATCACACTCCAGGTCTCAAGACCTAGCTCCAATCTCGAGAGAGAAATGAAGAAGACACTAAAGAGAAAGAGAAAATAAATGAAACTCAAGTACTATTTATAAAGAAGTTCACAAAAATATCTAAAACATATCTCGAAAAGTAAAACAAATATCTTTCAGGCAATATACCATTGGTATACTATAGTATACAGTCGGTATACCGGTCAGGTAGTAATGTTTTAATTTTAAGAATTTCTAAGCTTCCTCGAGAACCAATAAAATATAATAAATAGCACTAAAATATGTATCTGCATAAAATACGAATATTGTGAGACAAGTCTCACAGTTTTATGCCATCTGATAATAGTCTGAAGACATAGACTATCATGGTATGTGTAAACCACCTCACCCAAAATTAGGGTTACTTGGCTTATATAGTAGAATTAGGGATAGTTTGAACCCAATTAGAATTTAGAACACGGTGTCTGATTTAACTGTACATTATTTTATCGTGTAGCGCACCTTACCGTTGCTTTATTAATTGGAGCACTACACTAGCCATTGCCTTCCAACGAATTTTACCATCCTGTCCTAGACTTGACCACCATCTATTCTGACCTCTGTATAAATTATAATCATGCTTTCTGGTGCGATATTTTAGTCGCACAATAAATATCGCGGACGTTATTTTCTAATTCTAAAATAAATTCCAACTCTATACCTTTGTGCGTTCCAATCGGAATTGGGAACCAATCTTGACCGTTTTGTGCGACCCAAATTTTATTAATATTCTACACTATATCCTCTACGTCCCTGACCCTTTGTCCCATCTAATTTTATTTCCAGGTACTCCTAATTAATTTCGGAACACCGTGCGCGATAATTTTAATAAATTAAATCTAATTTCTGCCTTTGTGCAATTTTTCTAATTGTTGGGGGCTGTTATATAAAAATGCATTGAGGTATCCCCACCGTTGGACAATACGTGAAGAAATCCAATTTTCCCTTCACGTGGATTTTGTCGTAATTTTTCGGGATGTACAACGCGCGCACATCGTCCTCGTATATTTAAACATGTCCTTGTATTTAAACAAGGCAATTTATAGTCGTCCCCAACATCCCCAAGCGAGCCCAAGGCCCAACCCAAGAGGATGTTGACCAAGGTTAAATTTTCCTGGGTCAAACCCATCCCCATACATGTATAAATATCCCCTTTCCTCTAATTTCTAAAACACCTAAACCTAAATTTATAATTCAGCCGACCCCTCCCCTATATTCCCTGTTCATCCCCCTCCTTCAGCCTCCCCCGGCCGGAGCTTCGCCGGAGATGTGCCGGAGACCCCGCCGATCTCCACCCAGCACTACCTCCTCCTTCCCTCCACCGTGCCCGCTGCACCCGAGCCCCTCGCCACACCCAATCCCCTCCCCCTTATCGACTCCTCCTTCTCCGGTCTCATCCCCGGCATCCCCGAGCGGCGTACTGGCCCCGACCAGAGCTGAACCACCCTGGCCATTCCCCCGCAGAGTCACCACCAATACCGACCGTCACCAACGTCTTTCCCACGGCATCCCCATCAACATCTGCTCCTCCTCGTCTTCTTCCTCCTTTCTCGACTCGAACTCGCCGGCAAGCCGACCTCCCCTTCCCGGCCTACCACGACGAGCAGACCCACCACCGGCCATCGCCTCGACTCGCCGGACTCGCCCCCGACCTCTGAACTCCTCTGCCATTCTGTCCCCGGATCCCGAGCCTCCATCTCCCCGACGGCCACGAACCTACATGACCGTTGAGTTCTCCCCCTCACCGGAGACTCCTCGATCCAGTTCTCCGTGGCCAATTCGCCGGCCTTCTTTCGCTGAACGACTGCACAGCATCGGAGAAGCCGACCGTCGACCTGCCTTCCCCATTTAGTCGACGAACTCGACTGAACCCAATGCCGCCATCCCGGTCATCCTCCCTGCCGCCTTCGGCTGAACTCGCCAGAGTTCATCGAACCACTGTCAGCCAATCACTCGTCGCCGTCTCCTTCGGGCAGTCCCCACCGGAGCAGCACCCCGCCTCTCTTCTCCTCCCTGTCAGGAACTCCACCTCCTCCTTCCTGCTCATGCCTCCCCCTTGACTCATCCCCCTGCTCGACTTCTTTGCCGGACTTCCCAGACCTGGCCGGATTCTGGTGATCATCACCATCGCGTCATCCATAACCATAATCACCACCATTACCATAGGAAGAACATGATCATCATACAAATCATCACCTTCACCCTCACCAACTTACACATTATCCTCCACGTCATCAACTTAGTCATCGTCGTATCATCATCACCCTAATTATCATCGCCATTGTCGTCATTATCATCCTCATATCATCACCAACACCCATCATCATCACCAACATTACTCCATCCTCAATACCTCATCCTTATCATCACCACCATCTACACCATCGACCTAGTCATTCTCACCATCGTTCCAGTCATCATCTATGTCACCACCATTATCATAAATCCTATCATGATTCTATAATCATCACCATTGTGATCATCATCACCATTTAAACCCCCATCCTCAATATAACCACCACCATTGGCCAAAGCATCACCTTAACCATAACCCAATCATCACATCGTCATTACCGTCGCCATCTTTGTCATCGAGGACTCGTCACCCTTGCCAGACGACCCGTAGCAGTCCCCTCCGATTCCCGTACCTGTGCATGCTGACCCCGGAGAGCTATTGGATTGGTTATACGCGACTTCCGGAGCTGGTTATTGGGACTACACAGCCGCTTGTCAGGCAAGTATACCTTGCCTTTGTGCTACTGTTTAAATTCTGTATATTAGCTGCATATTTATTATTTAATTGTGTGCATCCGAGGGAGACTCGGGGGCAGTCAACGGAGACGTTGACGTTAGGATAGTGTCCGACCTAGTGTCTAGTAGACCCACCTAAAGTTGTGGAGTTATTGGTATGACTCCCAGGCCTTAACGCATTTCATACACGTGTTGTGAGTCTCATGTAGGGCACGGTCCTGTGTATGTGGTTGGCCACCTGTACGTGTAGGCGTGCAACGGATAGGGTATAACTGCTAATAGTAATGCATGTTAGAAGACTTAGCAGTTATTGATAGGCGGAGTATAGACTAGCGTGGTACGATGGTCCCATCCTTGTCCTTGTTTAGTTGTAAGGATTGGGCTATTGCTCTAACGATAGACTATGAGCCAGAGTTACAACGCCGAGGCGTAGTAGCTGACGCGTGTTATGGATACAACGTGCTTAGATCATTGGGCGGGGAGGACGACTAGTAGGCATATGGGATACCCCACTCCTTTACACTGGCACCGCACTCGACGGAGTGATCCGGACGTATATATATATTACTGATACCACGTTCTGTAGAGCGTTGGACGTTACTATATTCCTACGCCCGTGTTATAGAGGGCATGTGTGGCATATACTAGCCGGTTGTCATGACTGGTGAATTACGTCAGCATATGTCTAGCCTACACCTTCCCATATACTCAAAGTTGTCCTCAAGTTGCATTTCACTTAGATGGTTAGGTCACCCTGGAGTTTTACAGTATTTACTTTATGGCATGATTTTTTATGTATCTTGTTATGTCCCTATGAGGACCTGGTCCCCTTCCAGGTGTATTGTTCATGAGTATTGCAGGAGCGCAGATTCGGACTTGCTACGCATTCACGATGAGGTCTTCTCGTCGAGCTCATGATTGGTAGTTGATATTCTTATTTTGTATGTATCTTGTGTATTCCCTATTCTAGTTCGGCAGTGGATTTGTTTCCATTCGACTGTCATTTTTGAGATACCTCGCATTGATATATAGCTCGTAGATACTAGACATTTATTTATATTAATTTTATGGATGAGATCTAGATTATACCATGTGACTTATGTTAGATTTATACCACTTGTGGATTATGTTATTCATATACAGCGTACATGTGTTATGGTTTCCATATATTGGAGTGCCATATTCATACGGCTGGCATGCTCACGTATCCTAGTCCTTCGTATTTTGGGACTGGGGCGTGACAGTATGGTGGTTCAACCCTTATCCTTATTTGGTTGTAGGGTTAGGATATTGTGCTATGATATGCTAAGGACTAAAGCTACGATGCAGATACTTTGATGTGACCATGATTAGTGAGTCGTACACTGTCTCGATCTAGTATAACAATTTTTCTCCTTGTTTTGTTGTAGAGGTATCCTACTGCTTCGATGATAGGTTATAAGCTTATGGTTATAGCACAGATCTTAATTTATGTATTTTATTCGGTTTTGGTTCATTCACTTGTGCTCCCTTGTGGTACTTGCTATAGGGGCCTGACCCCGCTGGTTTTTTCTGGCCAGGTTTAGTAGTAGAGCCTGAGGATCTAGTCCTGTATATGACTGATGACGTCCACCAGGAGGATAGCCGCCGAGAGACTTGAGTGGGTTTCTTCTCCACCACTCAGATATGTTATTTTGTTCTACCTTTGGCATTTAGCTACCGGCACTTGTTTATTCGGCAATCTGGATATTTAGTTCCTTTATATAATTGTATATTATTCAGACCGTGACTGACTTAGAGTTATGTACTCTTGACATTGTGCTAGTTTATCATTTTGTATAACTAATTTCATGAACATTCTGATAGAGCGTCGGGGATGCCTTACTACTTTATCTTACATGCTCATTCTACTATTCTTGGTTGATTGATTGAGACATAGATTTCTTTGTAAGACCATCGGATACTCAATTATAGTATGAACCCCTTGTCTCTAGACAGCTTTAAGCGTATTACGGGATGCTCTTGTATTCCGTAATGCATAGCTGGCTAAGTCATACCCTCGTTCTCCATATTTCGGTACTAAAAAGTCACATGGTTTTAGTGGTGGCCCATACATGTCTATTTTTCAGACTTGTGGGGTGTTATAATTCTAAGAGTCTCAATCAAACTAGTTACCTTTGATATCTTGAATTCTTCTTCTTCGATATCGAGCTTGAACTATCAACTGTTCGTCTTCTTGTTCCTTCATGTCCTTTTATTTGATATCGCTTGTCCTTTTCCTTCAAAGATGCTACATTCTCTAATATCAGAACAACGGTTGTAGTAGAGCAGCTAGCAGAGTAGGGTTCTATTTGACGACAGTCGGAGGCCATACCTTCTCAGAATCTGATTCAGATCAAACCAGTGGTCTAGCGAGTTGAGCAACATGCACCAGAGATCGTAGTACCCCCGACAGTATGATTAATACCAGAAGTACTTGATACCAGGACACTGTTAGAAATTATCAGAGGAATGATAGCCACTCAGAAGCATCAAATAACACTATAGCAACACCAATAATTTCAATAATAAGAGAAGAATGTTTTATTGAACCAGGGACTGCAGACGACACTTGGAGGGAGCGATAGAGAAGATTTTGGGGCATCATAGATGTTTTGTTGACTTAATCCAAGATATTTTGAAGGCATGGAGGATACTATTATAGCGAATGCTTAGCTCCAAGACATCGAAGCAATTATAGCATCGGCCAAGGTACTAGTAGAGAAGCAGGTTGATCAAGTTCGCTTGTAACTTTAAGATCTTGCTCGTGATTGGTGGCCATCAGAGGAGTTCGGCTTGAGGCATCCTATCTCTTGGGATATTTTTAGGACCAGGTTGAGGGCCAAATACTTTAGAGTAGAAGCACAATATGAACTACAAGAGGGATTTATTAATCTCACACAGTTCGACATGACGGTAGATGTATATGCGACACAGTTTTGTAGATTGGGCACATTTGCTCGAGTAATGGTGGCGACAGAACCTCTGAGGGCGATGAGGTTCTAGCACAGACTTAATCTAGAGATTCTACAGACTTAATCTAGAGATTCTACAACTGGTAGAAGGATATGACTACTAGAATTTTGATGCTGTGTTAATAATGGCCAGGAGATATGTGCTTACCATCTAAACGTTGGCTTCGAGGACTGGAGGATATAAGAGGTCTCATGCCTAGAACACAGGTGGAGGATCAGTAACACGAACGTCAACACCAATACCCGACGTTCGTATTCTTGATTTAGCACCACGGGGGCCAGTGACACTGGTTGTGATGACACCAACTTGGCAATAACAACCCAGGCAACACTAACGATAACACATGAACAATTCAATGGGATGCACCTATTGTGGCAAGGGAGGTCACACTCGGGATATGTATAGGATAACAAATTGGCATTACTTGAGGTGCATAGGTTCAGACCACATGATAGCAACATGTCCACATATGCTGAGGCGATAAGGACTATTTCAATAATTTCTAACATTACCAGCTCCAGGGAAAGTTCTGTATCAAGGGCCAGCACTAGTAGTAAGGCAATTAGCCCAATGCCCGATGTTGACGCAGGCACATATGTTTCACCAGAGGAAGCAACTCATGGGCCCATAGAGACCACAACAGTAGGGTTATCCTCACAAAAGAGCTGCAGCAACACCAGGATGTGAGCGGTCAAAGTTTGGTAGGTTAAAGTCGATGTTAACCAAGAGCGGTCACGTTGAGGGTGAGTTTTCAGGTTTCTTTATTTTTATCTATTTGGGTTCTATATTCGGCGAGTAAAGATGAGTTTCTTGTCTCACTCTTCCGCCTTTATATCTCATGATGCTTGATAATTATCATGTGCTCCTAGATATTTGTCATATGTCTCGGATACGAAGGTACGTCCTGGACGGAGTCATGTGCTTGACAGAGTCATTGATGTCATGCCCCGATTTTAAAGAACCAAAAGTAGCCCCGGGCATGATGTCGTACAAGCCTATATTGTACTTGTACAAGGAAAGAAGATAGACAAGGCATGATATATCCCAGAAATAATAACATCGCAGCAAAATTAAGCAGACAAATTAAAGTCATAATGAATATAATAAAAAGCTTCTCTTTATTGATAATGATAATTGAGTACATGGCTTACATAAGATTTATAAAGCTCTCAAATACAACTAATACTTGGACAATTGGCTTACATTGATATTTTTTGCCTTGGCTTACAATCTCACTAACACAACTGAATTACACAGTTCCATACATTATGCCCTTTATAACAGAAGATGCCTCTAGCGCTTATGCGTGCCCAATAATGCTTCGATGCCTCATAACCGTTTTAGCCACTCCCCAATGCTAAGTACCTAAGGATGCCCATAAATGTAGTTAGTACATATCGCGTACTGGTAAGCAGAAACTAGCCCACTCGCCTAAACCGACACTAAGTATTCATGTGAAAAGCATGCATATTAACTTAGTGATCTTTCTATTAGGAACTAGGTTCATTTCAATAAAGAAACATACTTTGAAAAAGTAGTATACATTGAATATATAAAAAATATGTACATATCGCCTAAGAATGATTCTAACCAACAACCCACTCTTCGTATCCCTGCAAAACAAGGATTAGCCACAACATAATTAATACAAAATATTCTTACAGATAATATTAAGCCAGCATAAATATTCTCGTTAGTATGCAGCTTAACTACATGAGGGTCATTGGTGATATGCTTTCGCACCAAGAGGTACATGCCATATAGCACTTCGAAGGGCGTACGAAGTACCATTCATGAGGTTGCGATCCAGAATGAATGTCTCGTTTATACCCGATGCAACCAAAGCACTATATTTCCTTCAAGGCCAATCGATCTCGGTATCCGGGTGTATCTCGTTCGAGAAAACTTACAAAATCTTGTGCACAAGTAGTTCCTGACCATGCAATGACTATGCAAATAAAATCTAAGCATAAATTGCATGGTAAAAAAATGTAAGTAAAGCCTCACATTATTGATCCTTCTTGTTTTGCTCATTCTTATATCGGTTGGTGACCCATAGGTCCTAACTTATAGACCTTATCGTGCCCCGGTGGTACCAAACCACACTTATATTCGTATATGAAGCATTTCCTTTATAGTACTGTGCACCGATGCACTTATACCTATACAAATTTTTAATTTTCCATAAGTAGATTGCATAATATTATTTACTTCTTATGGCAGACTTAATTTATAGTATTCTTGTATCAATAGTACTAGCAGTTGATTATTCATGTGTTTCATTAATTACTGCAACATTGAACACAAGGCATCATTATCATTATGTGGACTAAAGCAGCATATAGTTATGACATACAAGAAAGCAACACAATCATTCATTTTATTAGGACATAAAGGAGTAAAGAAGTAGGGATAGATCAACTCACTTATATAAATATTATTTCCATGCCATGTTGCATAAGATATCCCATCCGGCCAAGTTAAGAAATACGACATCATCATACCAAGTATCTCGATTTTCTACACCACTTATATTCCATCGGTCTGATCCATCTATAATTCCATCGTAATGCCTCTCCGTGGAGAGGGACATTACTTAATATACCACTCAGAAAAAAGATTCGTCCTCGAAACTTAAAGAAATAACTCAATTCACCATATCACTTAAGTCATCCGACAAAAATGTTCTATGCTAGCTATAACTTAATATCCCATTTCCATCCCTTATCAATATTGCTCATTCATGAATCTCGTATACTTATGCATTCCAACCATCTCTTTTCTTCCCAAATGAGTTGTTTATGTTCATCTATTAATCAATACTCTCATGTAGCTCCATTTGAATTTCGTTCACCACTTTGCCTGGATCGTATATAAATTTCAGGCATCCCCAAAATATAATGCACTCATTAATACTAATGGTTAGAGAAACCAAACGGCTACAACGATAATTATATTCCTCATTACTGATAATTTAATACTTTCGGCCAAGATGTTCTTTAACATCGATTTTCCATAACTCTAATTTCTTGCGACACTTATTCAGTCAATCTTGTCAATATCTTTCCAACAAATTTTAATTAAGTTTCGGTCTAAGTACTTCTCAGTATTCACCGTCATCCTCTCGGTCTGGCATATGTATAAATCTATTATCTCGTTCATAGTGTTTCTTTGTATAACCATTTGCCACAATCGCTATATTCTAATTTTGCATGAATATAAAAATCCTTAGGGACTGCCCAAGTTAGGCTATTAACCCAAGCACGATACTTTAATCATTTCGAACAAACCGACCATAACAAATTTTTTATTAATTTTGAATTGCAATATTCCTTCTTTCAATGTCAATTCCGTCATTCCCACCTCTTATTAATAATTTTACATGTCGTCACATTGTTTTGATCCATCCAACTTTGATTGATTACATTAAGAATATCACATGTCGTCTCTTTATTATGACCAAAGTGTATTTATTTTTGTTCTGGCCATTTTCTCAGTATTGTAATTTCTTTCATTCAAACCTCGAGCAATCTTTTTCTCAACATTAGTAGCATCAAAATTCTCATGAATCCAGATTTCACTTTGGTCATGTCTCTGTCTAAGCCACAAAATTTTATTACAATTTAATGATCATAATCTGTTCAGTACAATAGTCGTATTAGCCACATCACATATTAAGTTTTTCTTCCCAACGTGTAAAATTTTTATTAAAATTCTCAAGCGACATTTCTATCTTTTATTATAATTTATTCTTTATTCCAACTTGATTCGAAAAGAAACCATTCCAAGATAATCCATCTAACTAAACCCACTATTGATTTTCATTCCAGTCAAAGCAATCAAATCCAACTCTAGTAACCGTCAATTTCCAAACTTATTCATCCAACAGTTTAACCATTCTGACACTACTTGTTATCCTGAAATACTCATACCAAATATCATAATAAATTATCCAAACACTTACTAAACATAGTCCGACTCATAATATATACTATTCGAGTCTCACACGATATTACATTATCCATACAATATTAATAGGGTTATCCTATAGGTCTCAGACCACCAACATAACTTTTTGGTCAAGTCTCTATGGTTAACTATACCGACAACTAAACCTAGTGTTCATAGGCAACCCATCTCATGCTAGGCAGCTGATAGGGACCATACCTATTACTATTCTTAAGGCCAACCATAATTCGACCAATCTAAGGGACATCTACCCAAATTCCATTAGCAACTCAAACCACGAATGCACTAGCATTGACCTACCCACAAATAAGGGACACCCAACAGTCTGCGTCAGGTCTATCTACTCACGTTCAATTTTTTAAGGGTCTACCACAAACAAAGGTTCATTCTAAACTTACCCCAACCCGACAAGGTCAATTTAGAAGTACATGCTCAAATCTCATAATCATCAAGTAAATCACCAACATTCAAAATTTGAATTGCTCCAATATTTTGTTTCATTTCTGATTTTATAGCCATCCTCTACTTGTACCAACATATCATTCTTGAATTCCCATGTGTCTACTTTATCTGTGGGACAAGACAACTAATCCAAAATCAAATTTTGATCGATCACCTTTACTAGTATATTGTTCATGATCCTTACTCTTAATTCTTTTCCATTCATATTACATATTTGTGTGTTCAGTATCACCCAAATAATTTATAACCGACAATATCACCCAACCAAAATATTAAAAATGTCTTTCTTCTGATTCATTCCGTCGAACATACTTTTGCCAACTTTATTTTGATAGGGTCAACTTTTATTCGCATTAACCATCAACTTAATTGCATCACCTTATAAGTTTCTCACAGAATTTTATTACGCTTAGCCACATTCGATAATTATTCACATACTCGGTATATTGGTCAACCCACCAAGCTAGAGATTACCCTATATTAATAATTTGATCAATTATATCTGTCAATCAAATGTTATTGCTATGACAAAACTTTTCGTCGATAGTAATTATCCCAATGTGCTGGACCTCACAATTTATTAGTATTACACCTCTTGACGAACTTCCAAATATTGCCAGATAATAAGGGTCATCGATTAGTTACTTGTAATCTCATAAATTCATATGTTGATTAAATATTATTCGCCAATCACTAGGTTCAAGTATTTCCACTTTCCAGATGCTACCCTTTTTAAGTTAGGCATATAGTAAATGCTACACACCTAAGGTCAAAGAAATTAGTTTTCCATATACTCGGTCCATCTTTAATTAATTTTCATGAACTTTCAAACTCAGGTAACCAAACATAATATTCCGCTTGTGATTCCCAATTAGTTCCAACAAATCTCACTAGATATATGATCCATCTTGTTTACCGATAGTAACATTCGATCATCGATGCTAAAATTTAAAAAATTTACCCAGCATATTTAAGCCACCATATAACCATATAATCTAACTCGTTGTTCCTAGCGAAGGCATCCATCTCATACCTTCTCACTTTCTTGCTACCCCATGTAATATTAAGTTATTGAGGTTCTAATATTGACAACTCAAATCAAACTATCAAGGGTCCGATGTTGATACACAATCCGAAACACCCAAGGGATACTTATACCGCATACAATAAGGCATCATTTTTGACTATGTCTAGGCACTACCCCATTCTTATTGGTAGGCTCAATACCATCACTTATGGAAGGGTCACTGCGCATGCATCACTAAGAGGGTAGAGGCATATACCACTAAAAATTAAGCCATTTTCTGACTATCACATCGTTCTTACACTGATCCAACATCCATCTCGCACTACCTTCACATGGCAGCATTGCATGCTATAACATGATTTACATACTCAGATATAAAATACAATCCTGCCATCGCACATGAATCAACTCAGCTTTACTGTTGACTTCCTCTATTAAAATTACTCATGCCCAATTCTCATTGATTACAGCACACATATTAAATTATTTTATTTTCACATACAAAATATTAATCACAAGATAGTTAACTATGGCATCCAATCATTGTTGGGTTCTTGGTGTCATTTACAAATCAAGAATCACAACAACTAGGGTATCATAATATTTAGGCTCATTGTATGGAACATTCAGCGAGTGTAGCCAAGAGGTCAAATATTTTTGATTGCGGAAGAACATTCAAACAATAGCGGAAGCAACAAAGAGCGATCAGAGACGCAAATTTAATACTCCCAGAAGCAACTTTGAATACTTGCAAGAGACAAGTTTGAATACGCACTAAGGAGAGTGTAACTAATCGGGGAAGAGACTTTAAATAGTCACCGACACAACTTTGAGTATCGACAGATACATCTTTGAGTAATTGTGGAAGCAACTTTAATTTAGAACTTGCCGAGTCCAATGATTTATAAACCGTGCTTTGATACCAATTTGTCACGCCCTAATTTTGAAGAACCGAAAGTAGCTATGAGCGTGATGCCGTACAAGCCTAGATTTTACTTATACAAGGCAAGAAGATATACAAGGCATGGTATATCTCAGAAATAATGACATCGTAGCAAAATTAAGTTGATAAATTAAAGTCACAATGAATATAATAAAAATATTCTTTTTATTGATAATGATAATTGAGTACAGGGCTTACAAAAGATTTAAAAAGCTTTCAAATACATCTGATACTTGGCCAATTGGCTTTCATTGATATTTGATGTCTTGGTTTATAATATCACAGATACAACTGAATTACACAGTTCCATACATTATGCCCTTTATAACAGAAGCTGCTTCGAATAGAAAAAGTGATTCTACGTGCCCCAACCATGCTTCGATGCCTTAGAACTGTTCCAACCACTCCCTAATGCTGAGTACATAGGGATGCCCATAAATGTGGGCCAGTATATTTTGCATACTGGTAAGCAGAAACTAGCACACTCGCCTAAACTGAGAAAAAGTATTCATATGAAAAGCATGAATATTAACTTACTGATCTTTCTATTAGGAACTAGGTTTATTTCAATGATCAGAGTATTCAACAGCATAATGAAACATACTTTGGAAATAACAGTATACATTGAATATATATAAAATATGTACATATCGCCTAACATCGATTCTTACCAATAGCCCACTCATCGTATCCCTGCAAAATAAGGATTAGCCACATCATAATTAATACGAATATTCTTACAGAGATAATGTTAAACATGCATAAATATTCTAGTTAGCATACAACCTACCTACATGAGGGTCATTAGTGATATGTTTTCACACCATGAGGGATATGCCATATAACACTTCGAAGGGCGTACGAATTCATGAGTTTGCGATCCTCAATGAATGTCTCGTTTATACCCGGTGCTACCAAAGCACTATGTTTCCTTCTAGGCCGAACGATCCCGATGCCCCGGTGTATCTCGTTCAAGAAAACTTACCAAACCTTGTGCACAAGTTATCCCTGACCCTGCAATGTCTATGGAAAAGCATAAATTGTATCATAAAGAAAAGCAAGTAAAGCCTCATATTATTGATCCTTCTTATTTTGCTCATTCTCATATCGGTTGGTGACCCATAGGTCCCAACTTATAGACCTTCTTGTGGCCCAGTGGTACCAAACCACACTTATACTCGCATATGAAGCATTTTCTTCATAGTACTGTTCACTGATGCACTTATACATATACAGATGTTCAATGTTCCATTCTCAGTGTTACCAGTATGTGAAGTAGATTACAAAATATTACTTCTTTCTCATGGTAGACTTAATTTATAGCATTCTTGTATCAATAGTACTAACAGTTCATTATTCATGTGTTTCATTAATTACAGCAATATTGAACATAAGGCATCATTATAATTGTGTGGAGTAGGGCGACATATAGTTATGACATACAACAAAGCAATACTAGCATTCATTTTATTAGGGCATGAGGAAGTAGAGGAGAAAGGACAGAGCCACTCACTTATATAAATATTGTTTCCATGCCACGTCACATAAGATATCACATCCGGTCAAGTTAAGAAATACGACATCATCACACCAAGCATCCCTCTTGGGCGCATAATACAGGGAATTTAGGTCAGGACTATAGGGGTCTTTGTTGAAGGAAGTTGCTCGGAGAAGACTTCATGTGCCTATGTTCGAGCAAGATGCATCTTTCCCAGCATGGACGGTGCTGTGGAGACTCCTCTTGAGTTTTATTACCGTTCCTCTCAAGAGTGGCTTCGGAGATTGAGATGGGTTGTGCGCCAACCTAATTTGTGTCTGCGGTGGAGGTTGGCAATACTTTTATGACAGATTTTGGGTCTGGCGTAGCATCTTTGACGACCCAAATCTTGCGAGTCTTATAAGGTCGTACGGGCCTCCTTGTAGAACTTGGCTTGTCGGTGGGATACACGTCAACCTCATGTGCATCTGCGATGGAGGTGAGTATAGCATCGGGCATCGACCTCTAGCATGACACAACGGCCTTGGCGACCCGAGTTTTGCGAGTCTTGTGAGGTCGTGCGAGCCTCATTGAAGATCTCGGCTTATCCAGCATGTCTTCGAATGCTTGTTGGTCGAAGCGAACAACCAACATCCTCTGAGTTAAACCCAACTTGGTCACGTCGGATTGTGTCACCAGCTTCTCGTTGGAGGAGAAGCTCTTCCCCAACAAAGTTGCCATTTTTGTCGACATCGCCAAAAATAATACTCGGGAGAAAGTTAAACGAATGTTGTATTGATTGGAAAAAAGACATTTAGTACGAAATAATCTCTAATACTTAGTGTCAGTACAATAAAAATAAAAATCTGGACAATTGTAAAGGTGGAGAACGAGCACTGCAGTGGCTCCTTTTCTCCGTTGATGATCTGGGACTGTCATGACCCGCACCCGCTTTTCAGATACGAGTACGTGGCCAAGCCCAGCCTACGTCGCAGCATCGACGATAGTACGCTGTCTATGATAACAATGGTCCATCAATCCAAATAGATAATATTTAATCACAGATTCAAATCTATTGCTCATTCACAATATTTACATAGTTTTACAAGATTCTCAATTTATAATTAAATCATAACTCGGGAACAAACCCGCTATACATCAAATCTAAGAAGTTGCTAAACTATCTAAATTCTAATATTGGCCTCCACAAGCTTCTCGATTTCCAACGAAATCCAATGAGCAAGATAGTAAGATAGAAGTCACCTAAAAATGTTTATCCAGTCAGAATGAATGAGTACAACCCAATAGCAGTTCCAGTTAATTGACAAATACTATGAACAGTAAATAGTTATGAAATACTTGATAAGCATATAATAATGGAATAAGGTACATCATAGAGGAATAGTTAAATAAAGAAATAATAAAAGACAAGAAAGAAGAACAGAGAAGCATGTAAAGACAGATAGATATGTGAACTAGGAAATCTGTCATGCAAGTGTAAAATCAGCAAGTATAGATTAATCCAGAATGACTGCATCTAACTAATGTTTTGAAATACCAAGTTGACATATGAACGGCTTGGAAATAATATCCGGCAAACCACAAGTGTCGTGTGTGGCTACTATTATTCCAGAAAGACAATGGGATGGAAAGGGAATGTTCACACGTCTCCTAGGTATTTTTCCGCCCGACTAGTACTCATGAATCCAAGTCCAGACACGAACTCAATAGTCTAGAAGATGTCAACAGGACAGAAAATATATTAGTCCAGTAATTCATTAGTCTAGAAAAAAAGTTAATAGGCCTAAAAATATGTATCTCACAAAAATAAATCCATACAATACCAATCCGTGTATCCATCGTGTCATAAATCAAGCAAAAAAAAACTATAAACATGCATCATAGAAAATATCAAATAATGGAAATTATCAGAGAATTTACTCGCCTGTGGTCCTTAGCTGGTACGAGTCGGAATCCAAGTCAAAGTCCAAATAGCCTATGTATTACGAATTTACCATGTCAAAAGATATTTTATTTAATTTATTTAATTCTGGAAAAATTAATCTAAAATCCTATTTTAATCTTATTATTCTAATTTTTAGGTAAATTCCTAAATTTGTCCAAAAGAACTAAATTTTATCAACTCGAGACAAATGGCACGCAAATCGAGGCAATCTGTTGATCGAAAAATCAACCGATATAAAATTAACTTTCATGCATGATTTTCTATATATTTCAGTGTCACTAATATGCTAGAATTTATGGCTCATCCGAATTCAAATTCGTTTGGAAATTATTGCACATACCAAGACCATATTATGCAATGGTGGTTAATTAAATTATTTTGGAAAAAATATATGTTAATGATATCAATATTAGCTTTCCGAAACTTTAAACGGTTCATGATTCTTACTTTTGGTTCTCCCATAATTATGAAAATATCGAGATGCGTCTATTTTCTGACATGCTGTGCTCTACAAATTTTCTAGAATTTAATATTCAGAATTTCGTTAAACAATTTACATATTCAGAAAACTAACCTCAATACGGTTCTAACGCAAGAAACTGGGCCATGTTTGGAGTCCGTAGCTAGAGTAATGGCTTCTGGAAGATGGAGGAAACCCTAGGTGACAATTTCCCAAAATCGGCTAAAAGAAAACCCTATAAATTATAAACTAACTACTATATATATATAGGAGAAAGAGAGCAGCCACGGCTAAAGGACGTGCCACGTGGCATCCATTCGCTGATGCCCGCTCGGATCGAACGACCAGCGTTCAAGCCGGCTTGGCTCGGCTGAGTCCGAGTCGGATTAGGACTCGGCTCGGCTCAGCTCAGCTTGGCTTGGACCGACTCCACCCGCACTCGCCCTCGCCCTCTCTCACTGACCGATAGGCCCCGTTGACTGGGCCGTACTGGCTGACACGTGGGCCAGGCTGGCTGCTGACTGGGCGGGTTGGTTTGATTAGGTTTTTCTTTTTCTAAAACTTAGTTTTTAATTCGGTTTTTCATAATTAACTCAAAATAAATGCTAAAATAATCAAAAAAAATTCAATAAATTCTAGAAAATATATTTGATTATGTAGAACTTAAAATAAAAGTTTGAAGTATTTTTAATTATATTTGACCCTAAAATAAATTCTTAAAATTCCTAAAAAATTTACTGTTACTAGTTTTTAATTAGCCAAAAATTATGAAAAAAATTTCAATAGCCCCAAATTAACCTAATAACAACATTTAAGCTAAAATTTTAGAATACGGAGATTACAAGTCTACCCACCTTAAAAAATTTCGTCCTCGAAATTTTAAATCCTTAATTTTTTTTTTTACCATAAAAGTTTAAATTCATCAAACCATATAATCATGAAGTAAATCCATATTGTAATTTCATCATTTTTTTTTCAAAATTCTAAAAATATCATATTCCTGAAAATCTTCAAAATTAAAATCAAATTCCATTCTTATCACAATCTCCTCCAAAATTTTAAGTTAATAACTAAATGATCAAAAAATTTAATATCCAATACTCCAATTAAATCCAATCAATGCACATTTATAAAATTTAAAATCTCATCCCAAAAATTTGAATTCAAACACTAATTCATTAATGATCTTACTCCTAGATTCTTTTTCCACACAATACTCAAACAATATAATACTCACAAAATCTTCAAATGTAACATTCAAAATATAGATTTTAAATTTATATCTTCTAGTCAAATAAATATAATGATAATCTTCTTAAATTTTTTAAAATTTAATGATAAATTCAAACATATCATAATCTTCATAAAAATCTATGATTTAACAAAATAGTCAATTCTTCCATATTAAATTCTCAACTCTTTATTTAAATTAATATTTATCCTCGAAATTAAAATCCTTAATAATAATAAAAATTTCTGCCACCATCAAAATTTAAGCAATATAATCATGAAGTCAAACCACTATTGTTATTTAATAAAGTCCTTTAAAAATTAACTTCATCCTCATAACTTAAAATTTTAACGTAAATCTTTGAAATTTGAATTTAAGTTCAAAATTTAAAATCCAATATATTTTTTCTCTTAAATCAGTTTTACAAGTCATAATTCTTAAATACAATATAACATTATTTTCTTAAAATTTAAATCCTATTTATAACTGTCTTCAAAAATTTAATAATTAAATCCTTCAAATTTAATCTCATATCCAAACTTAAAAATTAAATCCAATCTTGGAGTTTAAAAAGAAAATTTTAATTCCATCCGTAAAAATTGAAATATCATATTGTAGTCATTTCTCACAATAATTTGATTTGTCCCCATAGCCATAATTTGTTTTGTCCTTACAACTATTATGAATACTTGCACTATTACTTCCATATAATTTTTTATCCATATTAACTGATATACCAATCTAATATTATCACACAAGGTACTTACTGTTACTAGCATATTACTTAACTAATCTCTGATATAGAAATACTAGCACTCTTGATATAGTAACACTAGCTTCCTCACTACACAACATGTGCCCTTAATGTTCTAGAACACTAGCTTCATCGTTAGAACACCTGATCACACTCACTAGAACTCATGATCACTTGTACTTTCTATAATACACATGTTTTACTTCACTCTCGAAGGCAGGCATATGGTTACATATCTCGATTGATGTATACGTATTTTCCTTTAAACCTTTTACAGACTGATACACTAATCAGTGATACACTACATATCTTCTATGACCAATCTTAATATTTCTCAATCCATCACACACCATTAGAATTTCTATTACTCAGGCTTCCACTTTATATTGACCAATCCAATATAAGCTCTTCCCCAATAGAGTTGCCATTTTTGTCAACATCGCCAAAAATAATACTCGGAAAAAAGTTAAACGAACTTTGTATTGATTAGAAAAAAGACATTTATTACAAAAAATCTCTAATACGTACTGTCTAAGTACAATAAAAATAAAAAATTTGACAAGTGTGAATGTGGAGATTGAGCACTACATCGGCTCCTTTTCTCCGTTGACGATCCAAAACCAAGGAGGGTGACGATGCTTCAGGGACCTTCAGTATGTTACTCAAAGGGTGTCCCTAGCGACGCTTCTGTCTTTTTCTCCTCTCCTTCTCTCTATGTGTGTAGAAGATGCCCACTATTTATAGCCTTGAGAAGGCATTAAACACACATACATTCGTGCATCTCATGCTACCGTAGGGCAACGCATGTTGCAACAGGCAGCCATGTGGCCAATCGAGATATGGGGTTGCTAATGCCCATAATGCTCGGGACACATGTCATGCCCTGGCTTATGACAATTTTGATTGCACCATGGGAATACGTCCGCCTGGCGCATGGAGATCAATAGAGTAGTAGTGGCGCATAACAGTGCTAGCACATGAGAACACTAATTGTATTATCGATGGTGCATGGCTCTGGATCGCTTCGACGCATGGCTCTTGATCACTTCGGTGCATGGCTCTATGATTACTATTGGCGCATGGTGTAGATTTTTCATGCTTCTATAATGTTCAATATGTTACATATTTTTGGTTGAGCATCGAGGTGCCCGTATCCTGCGTGGCATATGATATTATATTATTTCTTCAGCACGAACATTGTAGTTAGTTAGTAATCATAGCGTGGATGTTTGATTGATTGTTGCATCACTATTGGAGGAATCTAGATTTGGCTCTCGGACAATAATGTGGATTCGTACCTAGCGTACACGTACCATGGTGTGTCATTCTAGAAGGATAATCATGTGACTATGACACAGGATTCTAATAAATGTAGGGTTAACCAGACAACTAAAATTTATAGAGTATTAGGACGAAATCCCGAGATCGCCTATGACAAGCCGTCCACGGATAATTATTCTGGTGTGCCGGCTAGCCACCACAGATATTTTATATCATCCACACTAATGGAGGACAGTATCTTACTTTTATTTTAAGACCGAACCAGCATCTCCTATAGGTGAGCTGGAACTGTTACTGACTATTTAGCACGGTGGTCCTGCGGGGGACTGGTCCATATTTCTATGCGCTATGTGTTATTATTGGCCCGGCCAGCCTTGCTCAGACATAACACAATTTAAAGATTTTTATTATATGCATTATAATTCTGGGATAATCCAAACTTCACATAAGAAGTCATAGGACTGATTGGCCGATCAAATTGAACATGTGTTGGTAGTTTGAAGACATGGACTATTGTGGTGCAATAGTTCAACCATTATCCTTATTTGGTTGTAGGGTTGCGCTATTGTGTCACAATAAACCATGGACCAAAGTTATATATATATATATATTCTAACCTGTACTATGGCTTGTGTGTTCTTATTCATATTTGTGTTTCATGCCATCTGATAATAGTCTGAAGACGTTGACTATGATGGTATGGTGGTTCAACCCTTGTCCTTGTTTAGTTGTAGGGTTGGAATATTGTGCTATGATAAGCTATGGACTGAACCTATGATGCAGGTACTTTGGCGTGACCATGATTAATGAGTCATACCTTGTCTCAATCTAGTACGATACCTCTTGTCCTTGTTTGGTTGTAGAGGTGTTCTACTGCTTCGATGATAGGTTATACGCTTACGGTTATTGCAAAGATCTTACTTTATGTATTTTATTGGGTTTTGATTCATTCACTTATGCTACCTTGTGGTACTTGCTATCGGGGCCTGACCCCACAGGTTTTGTCTAGCCAAGTTCAGTAGCGGAGCCCAAGGATCCTGTTCGGTTCTGACTAATGGCGCGCACCAGGAGGATAGCCGCCTAGGAAATTGAGTGGGTATCACGCCCTAGTCCCAAAATAGGTAGGACTAGGAATACGTAAGCATGCCAGCCGTATGTATGTGGAGACTCCAATATATGGAAACCATAACACACGTACGCTGTAATATGAATAATAATTCATAAGTGGTATAAATTTATCACTAGTAACATGGCATAACTAAATCTCATCCACAAAATCAAATATAAATGAATAAATAATGTAAGCCCCTGATTTTTTCAAAAATATAAAAATTGGATTTTTCACAATTTTCTGGAATTTTCTGGGAATTTTCTAAAATTAAAATCAGGGTTTTGAATTATTACATGATTTTTAATTGATAATAAACAACATTAAAATATAGTGAAAATAATATTTTTGGGTGTAAAATGAAAAACTGGACTTAGGGTAATTTTTTTGGAATTTATTGGACCCCGGACCTATTTTTAAATACCTAAAAACTATTTAAACTAATTATTTATTTAATTAACTAATTATTATTATTATTATTATTATTATTATTATTATTATTATTATTATTATTATTTATTATTGTTAGTTATTTAAGCCCAGCCCGGCCCAACATCACCCCGGCCCAGCCCAACCGAGCCCGAGCCCGGCCCATCCCTAGCGGGTCGGGTCGGATCCGCCGACCCGACCCGAACCCACTAGCCCGCCTGACCCAGCCCCCGCGTGACCCGCGCTGCCCGCCGCGTCTCCGCCGGACCCGCCGGCCGCCCTCCGCGCTGCCGCAGCCACGCGTCCCCGCACCCGCCGCCGACCTCCACTCCGCCTCGGCCGGCCGACCCCCACCGCCCGCTGCCTATATAAAGCCCTAATTTTTCATCTCCGACCACACCCTCCACCGCGCTGCTCCGCCGCCTCCGGCGTCCCCGACCACCCGCCGTTCCCCCGCCATCGCCGTCCCGCTCCGGCGCCACCCCCGCGAGGCCGCCAGCCGCCGTGAGCCGCCGTCCCTGCTCCTTCTCTTCTTCCCAGCAGCTCCGCCGGCAGCCGACGAGCCGCCAGCGCCTCCGCCGGCAGACGACGCAGCCGCCAGCCCCCGGCCGGCCTCCCCCGCAGCGGCGCCGCCCTCAGCTCCGGCCGGACCGCCGCTCCCCTCGCCGGATTTCCCCTGAACCCTAAACCCTAATTTTTCCCAATTCATTGTACACGTGTCGGACACGTGTCGGACACGATCCAGACTCGATTTTCAGGTCCCCTTCAGGTACGTGTAACTTTCGCCTCGTAGCTCTGTTTTCAATTCCGCAAATTGCGTTGTGAAGCCTGTATGACCCTCTCGGTGTCCGGATAAACTGTTCGGGACATCGCGAACTGTGGTGATCGCACACCGCGATCCAAAAACAGGAAAAACCAGACCCTATTTTACCCCGGAACTGAGTGTGTCCCGCCAAACGGGACGACTTGGTCGCGTGCGGTCTTCACAGATACGTGCGCCTCGTCGATACGGACGTGTGAGTTTTCGTGGAAGCTGATTCGGGTGTGCGTGCACACCGGAATCAACGCGTATCCGCGGACATCGCCCCGTATCTGCCTTTTCTGCAATTCACCCTAACTTCGTGCACACTCGTCAGATCAAGACGAAACTTGCGCCATCGGACTCGTAGCGATACGCTGGTCCTGTGGGTCAAGTTTGGTTCGATTCTGAGAATGTTGACGAAATCGCGTGTCGTGGGCCCCACAGGCCCCGCTCGACGGGCGATTTTGGGTTCGGCTCATCGGAATCCAAATCTGGAAGTTCCGTTGGGTTCGTATCAGCGTTCCTGACCTGTTGACACTAAGTTTGGTGAATTTGGAGACCTTTGACCCGGACGCGTTTTTCGGTGCAAAGCGGGCCCAACGGCGGACCCCGTTTTGACCCGAAACTGCCGTTTTTGCCCTTGTCTCCAAATTGGACCCAAGGACAGGCGTTTCTAGCTATTTGACATCTTCTGAGCATGATGGTAATGTCTATTTCAGCTTTTGGACTCATCTCTGGACTTTTCCCCCAAGAACCAATTTAATCAGATCCAAACAACAGGCAAGTACCTGCACTTCAAGTTAATCTTTATATATTGTGATAATTAATTCCCTGCCATACATGTACCCTTGATGTTTACACCTAGTGTTAGAAATGTTGAATTTCATGTCTTGAATATTGGTAGTTCCTGTCTTGTTTTTCATGTCGGGTGGGAGAATACTAAGGAGGCATGTAGTTTACCTTTTCCCCTGGATTGTCTAATAGCTGTTGGTACACGACTGTCCATCAGCCGGATCTCGATTGTAGTGACTAATAGCCGTTTATGACGGCCGGATTAGCCTTATAAACCCCTACATGCCAACTAAGTATTCTAAAAACAAACACAAGTTCACACAGATAATTCTGGTCATGTTATATTTCTTGCTGGCTATTGTAGTTCATTTCCTGTTCCATTTATTTCTGTTTCTCATATTCCTGTTTACAGCTAACTCTGAGATAATAATGTTCTGCTAATGCTGTTTCTCAACATGATATTCAATATTTAATTGTCATAAAATATTTAGTTTAATCTTGTCGTGCACTGTGTACTTTGCTCCTTTCCTGACTGGATCTGTTGTTTAGGCGATGATGAGAACCTTGCCCCCACCTATTATGGCCCCTATGAGGCAGCAGGTGATACAGTTGCAGAGCCAGTTCCCGCACAGGAAGCTACTCCTGCTGAGTAGCTAGTAGTAGCTATCTTTCATTTCCATTCTTAGCTTATTTATCGGGTTTGTCCCCGATTCGAATATTGAATTTCTGTACTTAAATATTTGAATCTGTTGTTACATTTATTTTCAGTTGCAAATCTTAAGTTTCATTTCTCCTTATTATCTTGCCCATGTTGTTGTGAATGAGCTAGTTAGTAAATCTGGATTTGACCTAGACAGCGTACTACCGCCGATTCTGCGGCGTAGGCTGGACGTACCCACGCACTCGTGCCCGAATTTTCGGGTGCGGGTCGTGACACATTTTTATGGTGGCCCATGCAGGTCAAACGACTAAATTGTTCGGTTTCAACTTAGGGACCGAACAGGCCTGCAATAAGATTGAGGATTCTAGGAAAAGCTCATTCACAGTATAGGGTCTTGATTTCAATTCTTAATATCACTTCTGATCAATTTTTTCCTATCGCCCTTGATTTCCAAGTAATCTATTCTGATCTCCCTATCCCTTCATCTTTCAGAATGGTCCAGACCAGGAACACGGTAGGAGGCACATCAGAACCAGTTGAGCAGAATGTGCCCGAGACTCTTGCACTTCCGCCGCCTCCATCTGTCCCGGCAGTTACCCTAGATGGTGCACAACTGCTAGGAGTATTCCAGGGATTGGTGGAATCCCAGAAAGAGCAGACTGCACTTCTGCGGACCAGCCTCTCAGAAGCTCTTAGGTCCCAGGAGTCGCCACAAAAGAGGCCAGGAAGTGCCAAAGACTTCAAGAACCTCAGACCCCTGGAATTCTACGGAACTGAGGGTATTCTCTACGCCGATGAATGGATAGAGAACGTAGAGCGACTCCTGAAGACTGCTCGGGTCCCTGATGATCTCAAAGTGGAGTCCGCAAGCCTGCAACTGTTCGATATAGCTCGGACCTGGTTTAGAGACGAACCTCAACTATCTGCTCCTGACCTCACCTGGGAGGACTTCAAGAGACTGTTCAAGGAGAAATTTTACCCCGAAGTGGCTCGGGAAGCTCTCGAAAGCCAATTCGAGAGACTGGAACAAGGTAACCTATCTGTTGATGAGTATACTGCTGAATTTAGCAGGTTAAGCCACTTTGCGGAGTACATAGTTCGTACCCCGGAGGACAGAGCCCGTAGATTCAAGAAGGGGCTATCTCCGGATATTCGCCTTGCTGTCACCACCAGCCGAGCTCGCACCTACGAGGAAATCTGGAGCGTGGCACAAGGCGTTGAGAGAGACATGGGGCATAAACTAAAGCGAGAAAGAGATACCGGAAATGCGGGACACAACAAACGCCCTTTTTAACAACAACAACAGCAGGGGGCCCCGCAACAAGCTCAGCATCCTCTCCCTCGAGCTCCAGCACCCCAACACCAGGCCCAGGGACAGAACCAACAAGCTGCTGCTTGTAACTATTGTCATAGACCAGGCCATACTTGGCAAGTTTGCAGAAAGAGGCTAGGTGTTTGTCTACTTTGTGGATCACCAGAACATCGAGTGAGGGACTGCCCCACTGCTCCAGGACGAGGACAAGCTTACGTGATGACCGTGGAGAACGCGCAGACTCTGGAAGCAACTAATGCGCGTAAGTGATTCGTAGATATCATTTTTTTTCTAGTATTATTTAGCTCGTGCCTATTGGTTCGTGACCTCAGCCCCAACTTAGTCATTTTGAACTTGCTAAATACCTGGTATGCTTTTATATTTGATAACTGTAGAGTTGTAGAATCTTTTGTTATTGTGCTTATTGTAGGTTATTTTGTGAACTTCAATAATTTGCACCTCCTTTTCATCATCATCTAGCGCACTTAATTTTGCTGAACTTGACTTATGCTGCTATTTTATAGCCTAGTTTTGCAAGCTTACCCTTTATCGGGCTTGTTCATGACACATGTATTATTGAGGCCTGATCAACCCCACTAATACAAGTGTCTACTCAGAATCAGTGTACTACGGTCTGATCAACCTTAGTGCATTTTGATTCGCACTTCGCATGACTACTTATGTGGATTGAGGTATAGTCGACTAGTCTACTTGCCCCCTAAATACGTCCGAGCACATCATTTCAGCATTACCAGAATAGAACCTCGATCCCTAACCGCCTGACAATTCCCATTAGAATTCCTGAAAAATGCCTTGATCCCTATACCTCTGTTCTACCACCTCGCCCTTAAACTCTTTATTATTGATCCTCGTCTTTCCTCGTTTCGGAAAGACAAAAACCTGTGGTTGGTATAAGTTGATTTGTAGTGCTAGACATACCCCTCAGACCGGTCGAATTGATGATAACCCTTTATGACTAAGACAAGACCCTAGGTGCTGTGTTTTGTGTTGCAGACTTAAGGATTCAATACCATGATTTATTAAGTTGAGATCTAGATTTACTAGTTGTACAGTCTTAGAGGATATGGGTAAAATTCTAAGTTGGGTAGCGACCGCAATGTTCACCTGAGAGAAACCCGCTGGACTGTAATCAAGTAAGTTTGGACAGAAAGAACCCTGCCCTAATTTAAATTTCGAGGACGAAATTATATAAGTTGGGTAGATTGTAAGCCCTTGATTTTTTCAAAAATATAAAAATTGGATTTTTCACAATTTTCTGGAATTTTCTGGGAATTTTCTGAAATTAAAATCAGGGTTTTGAATTATTACATGATTTTTAATTGATAATAAACAACATTAAAATATAGTGAAAATAATATTTTTGGGTGTAAAATGAAAAACTGGACTTAGGATAATTTTTCTGAAATTTATTGGACCCCGGACCTATTTTTAAATACCTAAAAACTATTTAAACTAATTATTTATTTAATTAACTAATTATTATTATTATTATTATTATTATTATTATTATTATTATTATTATTATTATTATTATTATTATTATTATTATTATTTATTATTGTTAGTTATTTAAGCCCAGCCCGGCCCAACATCACCCCGGCCCAGCCCAACCGAGCCCGAGCCCGGCCCATCCCTAGCGGGTCGGGTCGGATCCGCCGACCCGACTCGAACCCACTAGCCCGCCTGACCCAGCCCCCGCGTGACCCGCGCTGCCCGCCGCGTCTCCGCCGGACCCGCCGGCCGCCCTCCGCGCTGCCGCAGCCACGCGTCCCCGCACCCGCCGCCGACCTCCACTCCGCCTCGGCCGGCCGACCCCCACCGCCCGCTGCCTATATAAAGCCCTAATTTTTCATCTCCGACCACACCCTCCACCGCGCTGCTCCGCCGCCTCCGGCGTCCCCGACCACCCACCGTTCCCCCGCCGTCGCCGTCCCGCTCCGGCGCCACCCCCGCGAGGCCGCCAGCCGCCGTGAGCCGCCATCCCTGCTCCTTCTCTTCTTCCCAGCAGCTCCGCCGGCAGCCAACGAGCCGCCAGCGCCTCCGCCGGCAGACGACGCAGCCGCCAGCCCCCGGCCGGCCTCCCCCGCAGCGGCGCCGCCCTCAGCTCCGGCCGGACCGCCGCTCCCCTCGCCGGATTTCCCCTGAACCCTAAACCCTAATTTTTTCCAATTCATTGGACACGTGTCGGACACGTGTCGGACACGATCCAGACTCGATTTTCAGGTCCCCTTCAGGTACGTGTAACTTTCGCCTCGTAGCTCTGTTTTCAATTCCGCAAATTGCGTTGTGAAGCCTGTATGACCCTCTCGGTGTCCGGACAAACTGTTCGGGACATCGCGACCTGTGGTGATCGCACACCGCGATCCAAAAACAGGAAAAACCAGACCCTATTTCACCCCGGAACTGAGTGCGCCCCGCCAAACGGGACGACTTGGTCGCGTGCGGTCTTCACAGATACGTGCGCCTCGTCGATACGGACGTGTGAGTTTTCGTGGAAGCTGATTCGGGTGTGCGTGCACACCGGAATCAACGCGTATCCGCAGACATCGCCCCGTATCCGCGGACATCGCCCCGTATCCGCCTTTTCTGCAATTCACCCTAACTTCGTGCACACTCGTCAGATCGAGACAAAACTTGCGCCATCGGACTCGTAGCGATACGCTGGTCCTGTGGGTCAAGTTTGGTTCGATTCTGAGAACGTTGACGAAATCGCGTGTCGTGGGCCCCACAGGCCCCGCTCGACGGGCGATTTTGGGTTCGACTCATCGGAATCCAAATCTGGAAGTTCCGTTGGGTTCGTATCAGCGTTCCTGACCTGTTGACACTAAGTTTGGTGAATTTGGAGACCTTTGATCCGGACGCATTTTTCGGTGCAAAGCGGGCCCAACGGCGGACCCCGTTTTGACCCGAAACTGCCGTTTTTGCCCTTGTCTCCAAATTAGACCCAAGGACAGGCGTTTCTAGCTATTTGACATCTTCTGAGCATGATGGTAATGTCTATTTCAGCTTTTGGACTCATCTCTGGACTTTTTCCCCAAGAACCAATTTAATCAGATCCAAACAACAGGCAAGTACCTGCACTTCAAGTTAATCTTTATATATTGTGATAATTAATTCCCTGCCATACATGTACCCTTGATGTTTACACCTAGTGTTAGAAATGTTGAATTTCATGTCTTGAATATTGGTAGTTCCTGTCTTGTTTTTCATGTCGGGTGGGAGAATACTAAGGAGGCATGTAGTTTACCTTTTCCCCTGGATTGTCTAATAGTTGTTGGTACACGACTGTCCATCAGCCGGATCTCGATTGTAGTGACTAATAGCCATTTATGACGGCCGGATTAGCCTTATAAACCCCTACATGCCAACTAAGTATTCTAAAAACAAACACAAGTTCACACAGATAATTCTGGTCATGTTATATTTCTTGCTGGCTATTGTAGTTCATTTCCTGTTCCATTTATTTCTGTTTCTCATATTCCTGTTTACAGCTAACTCTGAGATAATAATGTTCTGCTAATGCTGTTTCTCAACATGATATTCAATATTTAATTATCATAAAATATTTAGTTTAATCTTGTCGTGCACTGTGTACTTTGCTCCTTTCCTGACTGGATCTGTTGTTTAGGCGATGATGAGAACCTTGCCCCCACCTATTATGGCCCCTATGAGGCAGCAGGTGATACAGTTGCAGAGCCAGTTCCCGCACAGGAAGCTACTCCTGCTGAGTAGCTAGTAGTAGCTATCTTTCATTTCCATTCTTAGCTTATTTATCGGGTTTGTCCCCGATTCGAATATTGAATTTCTGTACTTAAACATTTGAATCTGTTGTTACATTTATTTTCAGTTGCAAATCTTAAGTTTCATTTCTCCTTATTATCTTGCCCATGTTGTTGTGAATGAGCTAGTTAGTAAATCTGGATTTGACCTAGACAGCGTACTACCGCCGATTCTGCGGCGTAGGCTGGACGTACCCACGCACTCGTGCCCGAATTTCCGGGTGCGGGTCGTGACAAATAACCAATCAACTATATAACTAAATCTCAATATGAAGTATCAAAGAATGATAGTCGGGTGGAAACAAATCCACTGCCAAACTAGAATATAAAAGAAACAAAATAAGTACATCTAATAAACAATAAGGCTCGAAGAAAAGACCTCTTCAAAGATAAGTAGCAAGTCCGGATCTGCGCTTCTGCTAATAATCATGATCGTATACACTTGGAAAGGGACCATGTCCTCAGAGGGACGTAACAAGATACATAGAAGCATGTCAATAAAGTACTGAAAATAAATATCCAATGGGTCGCCTAACCATCTATATGAATGCATTTTGAGAACAACGTTCCAACAAGTGGGCTATCTGGCTAAAATAAGATTGGCATAATTCTCTTGGAGATTCAGGGGCCTACAAAGCATGTCGTCTTTTGAACGCCAGAGGCCGCCTGATAATATATAATATATAGTGGTCATCATGACCGCACATCTCCGGCGGAGCGTTCGGGTTACACAAGGAAAGTGAAAAGGAGCCCAAACGCCTTAGTTGTTGTTCTACCCATCCCATGCTCTAAGCATGTCATATCCATGACACGATAATACCTCTAATAACTGCCAAGTCTCCTAGTATGCAAATTCTAACATCAGTTATCCTATATCGCACGTCCCATACGTACAGGTGGCCAAACCCGTCAAGCAAGTCCGTGTCCTACATGAGACTCACACTCGTGTAACTGATGTGTCACGGCCAATGGAATATAAGAATGCCTCATGATAATGGGGTGGTCTCATAAACTAGGTCCACATGCATATACATAATAAAAATAGAATACGACGTCACCGTCGTTGCACCCAAGTTATCCTTGGACGCGTAGTTTGCATAGCAGTTAAAATATATGAACTAAAAGACAGAAATAAAATACATGCATCATATGGAATATAAATCCTAGTACAATGGCAAGGTATACTTGCCTGGCAAGAAAGCTGTATAGTACCAATAACCTGCTCCTGAAGTCTCGCAGAACAATCCAATGGTCCTATATACATATGATATAATACAATACATCATCAGCCATTACACTAGCACATACACAACCATAATTATACTGAACTCAGAGGGTATGCTAGGGGTGATACTGGTCATGAAGCAGGGCAAGCGTGCGTCTAACTGCACGGGTGTCATGTCTTCAATGTTGTATCAAATCAGACAATCAAACTAACACATGTCTAGCCAGTACGTCAATGTACACAAGGCGGTCAACTAGCAATCCTCTGGGTCACATGGTCAATACGGGATATCCGTAATTATACTAGGGTCATGTAGTGTATATATACATTAGTCATAACTATTACTAGCATATAATTACTTATATATATATATATATATATATATATATATATATATATATATATCAATTTAATTATAATACACGTACGTATACGCATACAAGTCATTGGGTTCACCGACACGGTCTGAAATCAACCAACTATCACGAAGTATGCTAACCCTAATGTTATTCACACAAGCACACATAAAATGAAAGAAGAGGGACATGTTCGAACCTCGAGGTGCGCGCATGGGGACGACGATGACGACGATGATGACGACGATGATGATGACGACGATGATGACGACGATGTTGATGATGATGATGGTGATGATGATGAGAATGATGATGGTGATGATGTTGATGATGATGAGGGTAATGATAATGGTGCTGAAGGTGATGATGGTGGGGATGATTGGTGGTGGCTGCGCTCAGGCGGGGCAAGGTGGCTTGCTGCCGGCGTTCAGTCGAGGAGGATGGCTGCTGCTGGCTAGCCAACGGGAGGAAGTCATGGGGAAAGAAGGGAGAGGTGCTGGTGGTGTTAGCCGGGGTAGCTCGGGATGACGATCGGGAAGTCGGGGAGGATAACGTCGGGTCGGGGTGGTGTAGGGAGTCGAGGCTCAGGCGAGGTCGGGTTCACTGGGGCTCCGACGGCGTTCAGTCAGGCGGAGGAGGGATTGGCTCGGTCGAGGCATCGACGGGAGGGGTCGTTCAGGCATACGATGGCGGTGGGCAGCGGGTCGAGGATGGCTTCAGGTGATATGCGGGCTGCTCGGTCGAGTGGATCCGGTGGAGGAGGTCGAGGCTGCTGTGGGCAGGCTATGACTGGCAGCGGTTTCCGGCGGTGACAACGGCTTCAGGCGTGGCCGGACTTGGCAGCTCCGTTCGGGTTTGGAGGAAGGGAGGCGGTGACAGTGAGCGCGGGAAGAGATGGTTGAAGGAGATGAACAGGAAGGGGAGGGGTAATTTGGCTAGGTATAATTAGGTTATGGTGAAGATGGAAAAAAGAAAAGAAAAGTTATATATATATATATATATATATATATATATATATATATATATATATATATATATATGGGAAATTGGGTTGGGTGTTGACCTAGGAAGTTGGGCCTAGTCAACATCCTCGGAAAGGGGCTTTGGCTTCACATGTAGATAATTGGAGGGCTATGATTGGTTTGTTTCAAAATGGAGGGCCAAGGATTAATGAGGGTTGATATTGAGTGTTACACACTCCAAAAATTAGGGAAAAAATTCACATGAAGGAAATTGGGTTTCTTCATGTGTTTGGTCCAATGGGGTGTGGACACCTAAATGCAATTTTGCATAAAAGTCCCTAGCAATTGGAAAATTTCACAAAGATGGAAATTGTCTTAAGTTAATTAAAATTAATACAAATAGTGTTCTAAGATTAATTGGTAGTACATGGGACTAAAATTAGGTGGGACAAGTGTCATGGACGTAGAGGGCTCCGAATAAAATATTATCATAATTTGGGTTGCACAAAACGGGTCAAGATTGTGTCTCCAATTTCGATTGGAATGTACAAAGATACAAAGTTGGATTTATATAGAATTAAATATAAACGTCCGCGACGAATATTGTGCGACTAAAATGTAGCACAAGAGAGCATAATTATAAGTTATACAAATGTCAGAATGGAAGACGACCACGTCTAGGACAAGGGGGTAAAATTCATTGGAAGGTACAAGCTAGTGTAGCGCTCACAATATCGAAGCAACAGTAAGGTGCACTAAGTGATATAAATATTGTAAAATCATCTAAAACACAATGTTCTATTTCTAATTGGATTTGAACTAGCCCTAGTCTCTCTATTTAAACTTAAGTAGGCCTAAATTTTGGTCGAGGGGGTTTACAGTGGGTTTCTTCTCCACCACTCTGATATGTCATTTTGTTCTACCTTTGGCGTTTAGCCACCGACACTTGTTTGTCGACAATCTGGATATTTAGTTCCTTTACATAATTGCATATTATTCATACCGCGACTGACTTACAGTTATGTACTCTTGATAATGTGCTAGTTTATCATTTTGTATAACTAGTTTCATGATCATTCTGAAAGAGAGTCGGGGACGCCTTACTGCTTTATCTTACATGCTCATTTTTAAAGTTCTTGGTTGATTTATTGAGACATAGATTTCTCTGTGAGACCATAGGAGACTTGATTGTAGTATGCACCCCTTGCCTCTAGACAGCTTTAAGTGTATTGCGAGAATGCTATTGTATTCCGTAATGCGTAGCTGGCCAAGTCATACCTCCGTTCTCCGTATTTCGGTACTGGAGCGTGACATTAATCTTCCTTAAGATTATTTGCTTATCCTTTGAGTTATTTTGTGGTATCTTATGGTTAAATTGTATGGCTATAAAAATGTAAAAAATAAAATTGTAGAAGACACATAATGAATGAGAATCAAATCGACTATTAAACATGTTAAACCAATGAGTTAAGTAAGTTTTCTTCTCTCCTATTGTATTAAACTCTTGCCGACGTCTTTGTCGAAGGAACAGTTACCCGCTTGGAGGAACAGTCGAACATCTTCTTCGACTAGCGACTCTCTGAAAAGAAATCGAGGACGATGCCGAATCGGCGTTGACTCCTTCAAAACCTATAAAATCTGGATTGAGTATGTCGTTCTCGGTGGCACGTACTCATCTTCTTCCTCGACAAGGAATTGTGCATCATACTTCAAGGAGTCCAAACATGTTGAAACATTTCCATCGGAGACAAAATTTGCGTCTTTCTCGAAGTCTTACGACGGAATCGCACTCTTCGGCTAAGTTGTGTAAATTAATTTCAAGACCAATAATGATAACTATGTCTCCTTCCTCCATTTTTTTTTTAATCAAACACATAATTTACTCACTAGTTAAATCTTCTATAACATTAATTATAAAATAGGATTAGTTAAATTTAAATTCTCGTTCTACTTCACGTCAAAGGGAAGCACAAGTATGTGATACCACTCGTACTGAGCTCCCGACTTATTGTGGTTGTTTGGAGTAAACTGAAGAGTCCAGAATTAAATCTTTGGTACTGATATTTTCTTCTAACCCAAGTTTATGAAGTTTCTTTATATTCAATTTGAAAATTGACAGAACAATTTGGAACTATATGCTAGTGTGATAGGGTGATAATTCCATGTGGTGCAATTTCTCTTGTTCCCCCGCTCCGTATAAAACAAAGAACTTTATCAGCAAACTTTCATAACCAAATAGCTCCTTACATGTGGACTTCATTTGAGTTTATATTAGCAATAGCATAATTGTAATAAAACATACTTATGAGGTCTTTATTGTAAAAGATAGACAATAATACAAGTTAGGAACACATGGGGCTCCATGCCGTGTCAGGGAGTCACAATTTTTTGTAAATAAGAGAGAAGAAGAAGAAAGATACGAGTTTGGTACCACCAGTCCCGTCAACCCCAAAGATAAAAGACAGAAAAACAAAGGCCTTATGGTCCACCTCTATGTAATGAAAGGAAAAATAATTGAATGCTAGCTTTACAAAAGGCTTGCCCGGCTTTGCTGTGGAGGTGAAGGTACGTTCCCTAGAAGCCAATGGATGGGTGTTCCAACGAGACGATTCCACGAAGTTCCAAAAATCAAATTCCTTCCACGTTCTTAGTTGGTGTGATTTTTTGAATATATATATATATATATATATATATATATATATATATATTTGCAGGTTGAGAAGTAAATAATCTAATTTTTTTTTTTAAGATAATTCAGTTTCATTAAATTAAACTGATTGTCCGGTGTTAATGTCTTGACAGACATGTTCCAGAATACAAGTTGGGAGTTCATTGAAAGATTGAACCTCATTTGAATGACAGGAGTACAAAGATGTTGTTGCTAGAACATGTGCTACTCTGTTAGCTCGCCTAGGGGTGTAGGCAAATGAAAACCCATTGCCAGAGTTGGTCATTGCTCTTCCTTCCTCTGTAGTATGTCTTGCTTGCCATAGTATATCCAGATCCCGCTTGTTGATATCATCAATTAGGATTTTACAGTCGCCTTCAAATATGATATTCACATGAGTTCCCTGTCTGCAGAGTGCAAATCCCATTTGCAAACCCAAAGCTTCAGCTTCTAAAGGAGACCCACCCTCCTGTGATTTGGATAATGCAGAATGGAAACTGTTGGAGTGGGTGAGATTTTCAATCTATGTAGAAAATACTTCGGATTATGATTAAGTTTTCTACATATAATAGGAATACCTTAATTTATTTAGATTGGATATTCCTAAATATAATAGAATATTTATGTGGATTTGGATTGGATATTCTTACATATAATAGGAATATGTCAATGGATTTGGATTTGAATTTGGATTTGAATTTGGATTGGATATTCCTATCTATAATAGGAATGATAGTTGTGGGTTTGAGGCTATATATATGTATCTTCTGGCCCTAAAATATATCACTCTCTCTAAAAAAAAAATAGCAATAAAGAGAGAAAAGGAGGCAAGAGTGTCATCGCAACATTGGAGAGGAGAAAGAAGGATTTGAGGCCGTTTCGAAGAAGGAGATCAGTTTCGGGTATTTCTCGTTATCTTTCTTCTTCGTGGTTATAATCTATTTTCTGTTACAAAAGAGTTGTGGTGATCCGATTGGATCGGTGAGAAGTTTGTAAGGAGTCGGTGTATTTCTTATTCCATTAGTAGACGTTTTTCAGGGTTGGACTCCGATCGTCCCGTGGTTTTTCTCGCAAGGATTTTCTACGTAAAAAATTAATGTGTCTGTGATTTTTATTTGGCATTTTTGGTTTGTGCGTTTTGCTCGGTTCTCTTGCAGGTACTCTTTGGTTTGGGGAACGGTTTTCGCACTTTCGTTCCAAACAAAGTGGTATCAGAGCCAGGTTCTCGAATTTTAGAAGGGTGTCAGGTGTTGATAAGCAAACCAAGGAGGAGAGATGGACACGAAGCAAGTGCGCATGGTAAACCTGAACGGTATCAACTATCATTACTGGAGGAGCAAGATGAAGGATCTGCTATTTGTCAAGAAGCTGCATCTGCCGGTATTTGCTTCCGAGAGGCCCAGTGACAAATTCGAAGAGGACTGAAATTTTGAGCATATACAGGTGTGTGGGTACATCATGAAGTTCGTTGACGAGAACATATACAGCCACGTTGCCAGTATTGAGCACGCGAGGACACTGTGGGATAAGCTAAAATCTTTGTATGCGAAGAAGACCGGGGTAAATAAATTATTCCTGATCCGAATGATGATGGGTCTGTGGTACAAAGATGGAACATCTATTATGGATCACTTGAGTGAGTTCCAGGGTATGGTTGACCAGCTATTGTAAAACCCCTTCCTAGAAATCGTATAAATCCTTTTATTTATTAATTGTTAATTAAATTGTAGTAATTAGGTCTAAATAGGAGAAATAGATTTTTAATAATTTTTATGTTAGGTGTTCGAGCACTTAGATGACTTGTGGGACCTTCAGAAATTTTTCGGAATTTATTCCATGTAGGAGACCCCTTGAGCAGTTGCTAGCCTAATGCTGTGTATTATTCTAATCTAAATTTTTTCTATGAGTATATATATTATATATATATAAAAATATATATATATGCATATATTAATAGGAAAAGAAAAGATTAAAAAAATATTAAGAAAAGAAATTATTAAATAAGATCTAATAATAATAATAGTAATAATAGCAACTTTAGTAACCTTAGCAAATTGCTAATACTATTCAACAGCAACTTTAGTAACCTTAGTAATAATAGCAATACTATTCCAACAGTGACTTTAGTAACCTTCAGCAAATATGCAAACGAGACCCGCCCCTATACTCCTAAGCCGACCCTTTACCCGCCTTCAACCCTCTCTCTACATATCTTAATATATAGCATATATATATATATATATATATATAATAAACTCTCCAAAACCCTAACTTAAATTCTCAGACTTCCTCTTCCCATCTATAGCCGTCACCGCAGCCAGAGAAGCCTCCCCAAGCCATCCAATCATCCCGTCGACGCCGGCATCGCGAACTGCAGTCTCCCACTCGAGGCACCTTCGCTCCGGCACGAATTCTCGTTGACTCGCTCGACCAAACGCTGATCCGTTTTCATAGGTATGATCTTCCCTCAACCCTCTCCAGTATTTGTTTTATAGTCAACCTCGGAAAATGTGTGCCCCTAGGTGTAAATCAGCGTCCAAAATGGACGGACAGGCAGAATTCTGCAATCGCAGAATTCCAGATTTACCACCCGTATTGTCGAGTTCGTATCTCCCACCACAGAGATCCGAATCCGATGATTCTTTTTGATACCTGTGGAATACATGATCTAGTTTATTTTCTGTATAATAACCCTAGGCTAATAGTTGCTGTGGACATAGTTATGTTCGTCACAAAACTGTGCGCACCCACTTTTTCCGGTTTTTCAAAAGTTGGAGAACGGAGCGCGCCCCGCCAACCGGGACCGCCCCACCGTGTGCCAAGTGTACCAAATGGTGCACACAGCATAACGGGACACGTGAAAATTTGTGGGGATTGATTCGGACGCGTGTGCGCGCCGGAATCAGACCGTATCCGCGGACACATTTCGTGTCGCCACTTTTGTGGAACTCGCGAGTATTTTGTGCACGATTGTCAGATTGCGACAAAACTTGTGCCACTGGACTCGTGGTAACGCGCTGGTCCTGTGACACAATTTTCACGCATTTCTGAGACGGTTGACCAGATCGCCAATTGGCGGGTCCCACAGTTGACTTTTTGGACCAAATTTTGTTCGGCTCATCGGAATCCACATTTGGACATACCGTTGAGTTCGTATTGACATCTAGATTTGTTTGACGTATAGTTTATCCCATTTAGAGACTGTTACCCTCGGCACTCTTTTCGGTGCAAAGTGGGCCACACGTGGAACCCACTTTTGCCCGAAATTATCGTTTTGCCCCTGTGTCCAAATTGGACGAAAGGGATGTGCTTTTTAGCTATTTTGCTCATTCCGGAAATGTTGGTGATGTTTATTCCAGCATCCGGAGACGTTTGTTCGGAGTCCTTAGTTCCAGGTTCAGTGTCCTTGACATTTGGGCGCGTACACTTTACAGATTTCTTGCCAGGCAAGTATACCTTGCCATTGTACTGTATTTACATTCCATATAAGGCATGCATGTTTATTTTCTGCTTATTTAGTTCATTTATTTTAACTGTTATATAAACGACGCGTCCAAGGAAACTTGGGTGCAACGACGGTGTCGTCGTACTATGTTTTTACTTATGTATATGCATTGGACCTACTTTATGAGACTACCCCATTTTCATGAGGCATTTATGTTTCATTGGCCATGACACTATTTCTTACACGAGTGTGAGTCACATGTAGGACACGGACTTGCGTACTCGGCTGGCCCCCGGTACGTATAGGTCGTACGACGGATAGGGATAACTGCCAATAGAAACTTTGCATGCTAGTAGACCTGGCGGTTATTAGAGGTTTATCGTGTCATGGACATGACATGCTTAGAGCATGGGGTGGGGAGAACAACAAGTACCGTATTTGAGCTCCTTTACACTTTTTCTGTGACGCCCGAATTCTCCGCTGGAGATACGGGTGGTGATGACCCATATATATACATTGGCGGGCCTCCTCCGTTCAAAAGACGACGTGCCTTTGGGCCCCTGGATCTTCAAAAGAGAACCATGCCAAATCCCAGTTTTCAGCCAGATAGCTCACTTGTGGGGAAAGGTGTTCTTAACTGCATTCACTTAGACGGTTAGGCGACCCAATGGATGTTCATTTTTCAGTACTTTATTGGCATGTATTTTTTGTATCTTGTTACGTCCCTCTGAGGACCTGGTCCCTTCCAGATATAGGTGAGCAGGAGTACCCGCAGGAGTATGGACCTGGACCTGATGCTACCTATCAGCCTGAGGAGATCTTACCTTCTGATTATATGTGA
Organism: Iris macrosiphon; assembly: GCA_036927795.1. NCBI lineage: Eukaryota > Viridiplantae > Streptophyta > Magnoliopsida > Asparagales > Iridaceae > Iris > Iris macrosiphon. Next base: position 99,982,728 of record JAYESA010000013.1, on the reverse strand, counting down.
TTCATTGCAGCTGTTTAGAGATTTTAGTTGCTATTCTTTTCTAGACATTTAATCTTATATTAGAGTTTATTCTCTTCTCTCTTTAGTAGTTTATTATAGTCGATTTACAGTGGATTTGTTTCCACCCGACTATTGCACTTTGAGATTACTATTTGAGACTACTTCTTTGATATTCATTTATTGATTTCCATTATTCTATTATTTGTGTTGTGGATGAGATATAGAAATGCGTGTGACTTGTTGTGACATATATTTACCACTGTGGATTGGATATTCATGTACAGCGTACGTGTGTATATGGTTTCCATATATTAGAGTTCGTATACATACGGCTGGCGTGTTACGTATTCCTAGTCCTACGTATTTTGGGACTGGGGCGTGACATGTTTTTGTGGTGGCCCATGCAGGTCAAGAATATATTGTCTCGGTTACGTAACTGTACCGAACAAGCCTGCGTAATAGGAATAGAGTATAAGGATCTCATCCACGCTTGATTGAAATTCATCATTCCTATTTAATACTTGCATCCTGTTTGATTCCTGTACTTTTCTAATCGTTTCGTACATCAACTGCAGAGAGATGGATTTGCAGAATGGATGTACTGCCGCTGATGGCGACGCAACTTCTGGAGTCAATGGTCAGACTCAAGGAGGGACCCCAACGATTCCTAGGCTTCCGGGGCCAGATGGACAGACTCATACCCCAGTTCCATCTGATCTTCCCGCTTCACCTATTGGGAACCTTCCACCTGCCCCAGTACCGCAAGATGGCCAAGCGCAGATGTTCCAATTCTTTCAGATGATGATACAGGAACAGAGGCAGCAGGCAGCCGAGCAGAGGCAGCAGGCAGCCGAACAGAGACAAGAATTTATGGCAGCACTGGAGAGGATGGCTGCACATGCTACTGTACCAGCCCAAACACTAGCTCCCGTACCTCGAGCTAAGGTTGGATCAGTAAAGGATTTTGTTCAGATAGGTGCAAGGCAGTACAAGGGCACTGAGAGCCCGGAGGAGACTACCAGCTGGATCACTCACACACAGAAGCTACTGGAGGCATCGCAGTTACCTACGGACCTATGGATGACGGGTATACGGACGCTTCTAGATGGTAATGCCCATCACTGGTGGGAATCCATGGAGCGCCAGTTGGGTACTTACCAGACATGGGAGCAGTTCTTGGAGTGCTTCGAGGGAAAGTACTTTCCGGACACTGTCAGGGACACCTTGTATGATCAGTTTCTTCACTTGGAGCAAGGGAACCGAACCGTGGACGAGTATGATACTGAGTTTAGTCGACTCAGCAAATATGGTGCTGCTTTGATACCAAATGACTTGGCTAAGGCTAAGAGATTTCATCGAGGACTGACCCAGGAGCTACAACATTATACAAGCTCGCAGTCCCGAGTCTCTTATGCTGAACTACTGACAGAGGCCAGATTTCAGGAAACCATTAGCAGAGGAAGGAGAGCTCAACTGAGGACACAACAAGGATCAGCAAGGATACAGCAGGGACCAGCCAGGACACAACAGGGAGGACCTATCAGACGCCCCTTGGCACAACAGCATCAACAACACCGAGCAGGACCGTACCGGATTCCGGAAAAACCCCAATGTAATTATTGTGGGAGGATCGGACATGTTGAGAGAGATTGTCGGACCCGCTTGGGTCAGTGTAGGAGATGTGGCTCTGGACAGCACATGGTGAAAGACTGCCCCATGCAGCAGGCACTTCCGCCGCCAGTTCAGAGATTAGCGCTTTCAGCACCGAAGCCAGCACAGCAGATGACTGGACCGGGAGCACCTCGACCCCCAGCAGCAGGAGGATTTCAGAGAGGACCACCGCTACCCACTCAGGAGGAGCAGTATATGAGGACTGGACATGGACAGCCGCAGAGGAACGGGAGAGCTTTTGCATTGGAGGTAGATGACCTGGATCATGAGGTGGATGTCATAGCAGGTATTACCCTTGCTTTTACTTTTTCTGCTGTGACATTATTTGATACGGGAGCCACCCACTCATTCATATCATCTAGTTTTATTGCCAAACACAATATTGCTTCTACACCATTATCTAGTTGTGTTAGAATTCTTACCGGAGGAGGAGTTGTACCAGTTAGTCGAGTTTGTAGATCGGGCCCTATAGTGATTCGTGGCAGAGAGATGAATGCCCAACTCTTAGTCCTTCCTATGCCGTCTTTTGATATTGTGCTTGGAATGGACTGGCTGAGCAAGAACCACGCTTTCTTCGATTGCTTTGGAGGAAGCATTCTTTTTAAGGTACCAGGCCAGCCTGAACTTGAGTTTGCCCGAGGATCCACAGAAATCCTTGATGGTATGCAGCTCGCAATGGACGATGTTATCTATCACCCTATTATTTCAGAATTTCTAGACGTCTTTCCAGAGGATTTGCCAGGACTACTCCCAGACCGAGACGTAGAGTTTTCAATTGAACTAGCACCCGGATCAGCACCTATAGCATCGCATGTTTACAGACTGGCGAAGAAGAAGATGGACGAGCTGAAGGCACAGTTAAAAGAGCTAGAAGAGAAAGGTTTCATCCGACCGAGTGCATCACCCTGGGGAGCACCAGTGTTGTTTGTACCCAAGAAGGATGGGTCAGTGCGTATGTGCATTAATTACAGGGCCTTGAATGCCGTGACAGTGAAGAACAAATATCCATTGCCACGCATTGATGACCTGTTTGATCAACTCAGTGGAGCTAAGGTATTCTCGAAGATAGATTTGAGATCGGGATATCACCAAGTGAAGGTACGGAAGTAGGACATTCCGAAGACCGCATTCAGAACAAGATATGGACACTACGAGTTTTTGGTCATGCCATTTGGATTGACCAATGCTCCAGCGATCTTCATGGACTTGATGAATCGAGTCTTCCACCAGTACTTGGACCAGTTCGTGGTCGTCTTCATAGATGATATACTTGTCTATTCGAAGAGCCACGAGGAGCACGAGGAGCATCTGCGGATTATTCTAAAGACTTTGAGGGGAGAGCAGTTATATGCTAAACTCAGCAAATATGAGTTCTTCTTGGACAGAGTTTCATTTCTTGGACATGTTGTTACAGGAGATGGCATTTCTGTTGATCCAGAGAAGATCTCAGCAGTTGAGACATGGCCTGTTCCTAAATCAGCAGCAGAGGTGAGGAGTTTCCTTGGACTTGCGGGATATTATCGACGGTTCGTGGAAAACTTCTCAAGGATAGCGGCACCTATGACTCGTCTGACTTGTAAAGATCAGGAATTTATATGGACTGACGAGTGTCAAGCAGCCTTTGAAGAGTTGAAGAAGCGACTGACTACAGCACCAGTATTGGCGATTCCGTCAGGATCAGGAGGATACGTGATCTACAGTGACGCATCAGGAAAAGGTTTAGGATGCGTATTGATGCAGCATGGCAAGGTGATTGCATATGCATCTAGGCAGTTACGAGTGCATGAGAAGAATTATCCAACTCATGACTTGGAACTTGCCGCCGTTGTATTTGCTCTGAAGCTATGGAGACATTACTTATATGGGGAACGAGTGGAAATCTATACAGACCACAAAAGCCTCAAGTACGTCTTCACGCAGAAAGAGTTAAATATGAGGCAACGTCGATGGCTCGAGTTGATGAAAGATTTCGAGATAGAGCTACATTATCATCCAGGCAAGGCTAACGTGGTAGCAGACGCGTTAAGCCGGAAGCCAGCAGTTTACTTCTTGACAGCATAGAGGAAACTTTTGGAGGACTTGCAAGAGCTTGGCATTGAAGTGATACTACCCGGAGCAGATGGGATACTAGCCAACTTGCAAGTACAATCATCATTGGTAGAGAGGATTAAGGCAGCTTTGCCTACAGATGCCAGATTCAGGAGACTAAAGGAAAGGACAGAGGCCGGAGAGCAGACATGATTGCGCATTCATGAGGATGGGACATTACGATGTGGTGATCGTCTTTATGTTCCGAATGGAGAGATTCAACAGGAGCTGATGGCAGAGGCTCATAGTTCGATCTATTCTATTCATCCTGGAGGCACCAAGATGTATCGTGACTTACGACAGCACTTTTGGTGGCATGGGATGAAGAGAGAGATAGCTCGCTTTGTAGCTAAATGTCTGGTATGTCAACAAGTGAAGGCGGAGCACCAGAGGACAGCAGGATTATTGCAACCACTTCCGATTCCAGAGTGGAAGTGGGAGCACATCACTATGGACTTTGTCACGGGTTTTCCCAAGAGTCCAAGTGGGAGAGATACAGTGTGGGTAATAGTGGACCGACTCACCAAGTCAGCCCATTTTATACCTTTCAGAGTGGGTCAGTCTACAGAAGCTTTAGCTGATTTATATATGAGACAGATTGTGAGATTGCACGGCATACCAGTCAGTATTGTATCGGACAGAGATTCGTGCTTCACATCGCACTTTTGGAGAAGCATGCAAGAGAGTCTTGGTACTCGTCTGAAATTTAGTACATCTTACCACCCGCAGACAGATGGGCAGTCAGAGCGTACTATTCAGACCTTGGAGGACATGTTGAGGGCTTGCATATTAGACTTCGGAGGATCATGGGAGGACCACCTACATCTTGTAGAGTTTTCTTACAATAATAGCTATCAAGCGAGTATTCAGATGGCTCCGTTTGAAGCATTGTATGGAAGAAAATGTAGGTCTCCTGTGTGTTGGAGTGACGTGGGAGAACGTCAGATTCTGGGACCCGAGTTGGTGATCAACACTGTAGAGACAGTCAAGAAGATTCAGGGACACTTGCGAGCAGCGCAAGACAGGCAGAAGCAGTGGGCAGACCTTCACCGTCGTCCCTTGGAGTTCAAAGAGGGCGATCACGTCTTCTTGAGGATATCACCGACCAGAGGCACCATCCGATTCGGAGGGCGCGGCAAGTTGAGTCCAAGGTATATTGGACCATTTGACGTGCTCGAGAGAATTGGCGAGGTGGCATATCGACTTGCGCTACCACCTTCACTGGAGGGAGTACATGACGTATTCCATGTGTCGCAGCTAAGGCGATATGTGGCAGACAGCAGTCATGTTCTCGACCATTCGGAGATCACCATTGGGCCGAGCTTGTCTTACCAAGAGCAACCCGTGGGAATCCTTGATCGTCGAGAGAAGGTATTGAGGAACCAGTCTATTCCCTTGGTTCGCGTAGCATGGAGGCATGGCGCACCAGGAGAATCAACTTGGGAGCGCGAGGACGACATGCGCAAGCATTTTCCGAACCTATTCGCAGACCAAGGTATGAATTTACATTGTTAAATTATATCTTATACCATTCTTGCATTCTATCGTGGCTTAATTTTAATTTCGAGGACGAAATTTTTACAAGTTGGGTAGAATGTAAAACCCCTTCCTAGAAATCGTATAAACCCTTTTATTTATTAATTGTTAATTAAATTGTAGTAATTAGGTCTAAATAGGAGAAATAGATTTTTAATAATTTTTATGTTAGGTGTTCGAGCACTTAGATGACTTGTGGGACCTTCAGAAATTTTTCGGAATTTATTCCATGTAGGAGACCCCTTGAGCAGTTGCTAGCCTAATGCTGTGTATTATTCTAATCTAAATTTTTTCTATGAGTATATATATTTTATATATATAAAAATATATATATATGCATATATTAATAGGAAAAGAAAAGATTAAGAAAATATTAAGAAAAGAAATTATTAAATAAGATCTAATAATAATAATAGTAATAATAGCAACTTTAGTAACCTTAGCAAATTGCTAATACTATTCAACAGCAACTTTAGTAACCTTAGTAATAATAGCAATACTATTCCAACAGTGACTTTAGTAACCTTCAGCAAATATGCAAACGAGACCCGCCCCTATACTCCTAAGCCGACCCTTTACCCGCCTTCAACCCTCTCTCTACATATCTTAATATATAGCATATATATATATATAATAAACTCTCCAAAACCCTAACTTAAATTCTCAGACTTCCTCTTCCCATCTATAGCCGTCACCGCAGCCAGAGAAGCCTCCCCAAGCCATCCAATCATCCCGTCGACGCCGGCATCGCGAACTGCAGTCTCCCACTCGAGGCACCTTTGCTCCGGCACGAATTTCCGTTGACTCGCTCGACCAAACGCTGATCCGTTTTCATAGGTATGATCTTCCCTCAACCCTCTCCAGTATTTGTTTTATAGTCAACCTCGGAAAATGTGTGCCCCTAGGTGTAAATCAGCGTCCAAAATGGACGGACAGGCAGAATTCTGCAATCGCAGAATTCCAGATTTACCACCCGTATTGTCGAGTTCGTATCTCCCACCACAGAGATCCGAATCCGATGATTCTTTTTGATACCTGTAGAATACATGATCTAGTTTATTTTCTGTATAATAACCCTAGGCTAATAGTTGCTGTGGACATAGTTATGTTCGTCACAAAACTGTGCGCACCCACTTTTTCCGGTTTTCTAAAAATTGTAGAACGGAGCGCGCCCCGCCAACCGGGACCACCCCGCCGTGTGCCAAGTGTACCAAATGGTGCACACAGCATAACGGGACACGTGAAAATTCGTGGGGACTGATTCGGACGCGTGTGCGCGCCGGAATCAGACCGTATCCGCGGACACATTTCGTGTCGCCACTTTTGTGGAACTCGCGAGTATTTTGTGCACGATTGTCAGATTGTGACGAAACTTGCGCCACTGGACTCGTGGTAACGCGCTGGTCCTGTGACCCAATTTTTACGCATTTCTGAGACAGTTGACCAGATCGCCAATTGGCGGGTCCCACAGTTGACTTTTTGGACCATATTTTGTTCGGCTCATCGGAATCCACATTTGGACATACCGTTGAGTTCGTATTGACATCTAGATTTGTTTGACGTATAGTTTATCCCATTTAGAGACTGTTACCCTCGGCACGCTTTTCGGTGCAAAGTGGGCCACACGTGGATCCCACTTTTGCCCGAAATTACCGTTTTGCCCCTGTGTCCAAATTGGACGAAAGGGATGTGGTTTTTAGCTATTTTTCTCATTCCAAAAATGTTGGTGATGTTTATTCCAGCATCCGGAGACGTTTGTTCGGAGTCCTTAGTTCCAGGTTCAGTGTCCTTGACATTTGGGCGCGTACACTTTACAGATTTCTTGCCAGGCAAGTATACCTTGCCATTGTACTGTATTTACATTCCATATAAGGCATGCATGTTTATTTTCTGCTTATTTAGTTCATTTATTTTAACTGTTATATAAACGGCGCGTCCAAGGAAACTTGGGTGCAACGACGGTGTCGTCGTACTATGTTTTTACTTATGTATATGCATTGGACCTACTTTATGAGACTACCCCATTTTCATGAGGCATTTATGTTTCATTGGCCATGACACTATTTCTTACACGAGTGTGAGTCACATGTAGGACACGGACTTGCGTACTCGGCTGGCCCCCGGTACGTATAGGTCGTACAACGGATAGGGATAACTGCCAATAGAAACTTTGCATGCTAGTAGACCTGGCGGTTATTAGAGGTTTATCGTGTCATGGACATGACATGCTTAGAGCATGGGGTGGGGAGAACAACAAGTACCGCATTTGAGCTCCTTTATACTTTTTCTGTGACGCCCGGATTCTCCGCTGGAGATACGGGTGGTGATGACCCATATATATACATTGGCGGGCCTCCGCCGTTCAAAAGACGACGTGCCTTTGGGCCCCTAGATCTTCAAAAGAGAACCATGCCAAATCCCAGTTTTCAGCCAGATAGCTCACTTGTGAGGAAAGGTGTTCTTAACTGCATTCACTTAGACGGTTAGGCGACCCAATGGATGTTCATTTTTCAGTACTTTATTGGCATGTGTTTTTTGTATCTTGTTACGTCCCTCTGAGGACCTGGTCCCTTCCAGATATAGGTGAGCAGGAGTACCCGCAGAAGTATGGACCTGGACCTGATGCTACCTATCAGCCTGAGGAGATCTTACCTTCTGATTATATGTGATTCATTGCAGCTGTTTAGAGATTTTAGTTGCTATTCTTTTCTTGACATTTAATCTTATATTAGAGTTTATTCTCTTCTCTCTTTAGTAGTTTATTATAGTCGATTTGCAGTGGATTTGTTTCCACCCGACTATTACACTTTGAGATTACTATTTGAGACTACTTCTTTGATATTCATTTATTGATTTCCATTATTCTATTATTTGTGTTGTGGATGAGATATAGAACTGCGTGTGACTTGTTGTGACATATATTTACCACTGTGGATTGGATATTCATGTACAGCGTACGTGTGTATATGGTTTCCATATATTGGAGTTCGTATACATACGGCTGGCGTGTTACGTATTCCTAGTCCTACGTATTTTGGGACTGAGGCGTGACAGCTATCCTCGATGGGAGTCAAGTTCGACAACGAGGTTCATGCACTATGGTTGTTATGTATATTGCCAGACTCGTGGGAGACCATACCAGTGTCTATGATGGCTTCTGCTCCGGAAGGCGTGGTTAATCTAGAATTTTCCAAGAGCGGGATATTGAATGAAAAGATGCGGAGACGTTCTCAGGGTACTTCATCTACATCCAACTCAGAGGTTCTTGCTTCAGAGAGCCGCGGAAGGGGTAAAAGCATGGGTCCAGGTGGTGGCAGAGACAAAAGCAGGGGAAAGTCTAAGGGTCGATACGATGACTCGAAGTGTTACCATTGTGGCAAAATGGATCACATTAAGCGGAACTGTTTCACTTGGAAGAGAGAGAAGACGGGTACTAGGGAAAGCAAAGTGAGAATAATACAACGGCGGCATCGACACATGCAGGCGACGCGATCATTGTAGGTGATGAGGTAGTTATGAACCTCGCTTGGGATGACAACACTTGGCTGGTGGACTCAGGTGATTCAGCGCACGTATCTCACAATAGGGCACTATTTGCTACATACACAACAAGCGACTGTGGAGTGTTGAAGATGGGCAATGAAGATGTGTCAAAGACGGTTGCCATTGGAGATGCGCATTTGTGGACAAAGAGGAGTGCAGTTCTTGTTCTCAAAGATGTCCGTCATGTCCCTAATATCTTTTTCAACCTAGTATCAGTTGGAAGGTTGGATGACGAGGATTTCTTCAGACTCTTCGGAAACAATGAGTGAAAGCTTTCCAGAGGTTCGATGGTGATTGCCAGAGGAAGCAAAAGTTCAGACTCGACTATATGGAAGGGAGCACACATGGGACACATGAGGTTAACGCAGCTACTGATGTGTCTACTGAGTTGTGGCACAGGTGGCTCAGCCATATCAGCGAGAAGGGGATGAGCTACTTGGTGAACATGAAGGTCATTCCAGGGCTAAAGTCTACAAAGTTGGAGAAGTGTACGCACTGTTTGGCGAAGAAGCAAAATAGGGCGTCTTTCCAAAGTCATCCAAGTTCAAGGAAGCCGGCGTTGCTTGAGTTGATTCACTCGGATGTTTGCGGTCCCATGAAGGTAAAATCCATTGGTGGTGCTTCTTATTTTGTAATATTTTTTGATGACTGTTCCAGGAAGGTTTGGGTCTATACCTTAAAGAGTAAGGATCAGGTGTTGCCCACTTTCAAGGAGTTTCAGGCCTCTGTTGAAAGGAAGATATGCAAGAAGCTTCTTTGTGTTCGGTAGGACAATGGAGGCGAGTATATCGGTCTCTTTGATGCTTATTGTAGAGAGCAAGGGATACGACACCAGAAGACTCCACCAAAGACACCGCAGCTCAACGGTGTAGCGGAACAGATGAACATGATGCTAATGGAGAGGGTACGATGTTTGTTATCAAAAGCAAACTTGCCAAATAGCTATTGGGGTGAGGCACTTTACACAGCTACTTATGTTATTAATTTATCTCCTAGTGCTCCTTTGCAGGGTGATGTGCCTGACCAAGTATGGTACGGCAAAGAGCCGCCATACAATCACCTGTGAGTGTTTGGTTATAAGGCCTTCGTGCATATACCGAAGGACGAGAGATCCAAACTTGAGACAAAGATGAGGCGGTGTATCTTTGTCGGCTACGGTCGGGATAAGTTTGGCTATAGACTCTACGATCCAGTGGAAAAAAAGCTCTACAGAAATAGGAATATGGTATTCGTCAAGGATCAGACCATGACCAACACTCGGGATTTTGAGATGCCTTCTGAGGCCGAGGAATTGTCTGAGTTAGAGTCATTTCGCTTAGAGTAATTTTTAGAGGACATCACAAAGGATCTAGTTATGGGGGAGCCAGTACATGGAGTTGCTCCTAACATTGATCATCAGCCTGCCTGATGGTGGTCAGGGTACCCTTAAAAGGATGAGCATGCCGAGGTGGCAGTTCCTGGAGGGGAGGAGACTGTAGATATACAACCAGCACCAGTGGTTTCATTTCATTGAGGAGGAGTGATAGAGAGCGTCGACCATCTACGAGATACTCACCGGATGAGTATGTGCTACTGACTGATGTGGAAGAACCCGAAAGTTTCACAGATGCTATAGAAGACGAACACAAACAGGAGTGGATGGTGGCCATACAGGAGGAGATGAGTTCCTTGGAGGCCAACTCTACTTATGATATGGTGCAGTTGCCGTAGGGCAAGAAGGCTTTGAAGAATCGATGGGTATTGAGAGTAAAGTAGACTGATGATGCTACTCGCCCTCGATACAAAGCGAGGCTGGTAGTTAAAGGCTACGATCAGCGAAAATGCATAGATTATGATGAGATCTTTTCCCCAGTCCTCAAGCAATCGTCTATATGGGTGGTGCTAGCATTGGCAGCCAGTTTTGACTTGGAGGTCGAGCAAATAGACGTGAAGACGGCATTCCTCCATAGTGATCTTGTGGAGAAATTGTACATGGAGCAGCCAGATGAATTCTGTGAGAAGGGCAAGTCATATTTGGTCTGCCGGTTGAGAAGAGCTTGTATGGTCTGAAACAGGCTCCAAGGCAGTGGTACAGGAAGTTTGAGTCATTTATGGGGGAGCATGGCAATACACAAACGACGTCGGATTATTATATTTTTGTGAGGTAATTCGCCGAGGATGATTTCATCATTTTGTTGCTTTATGTTGATGATATGTTGTTGGTGGGTCGGAATGCCACCAGGATAACAGAGTTGAAGCACCAACTGGGCGCGGCCTTTTTTATGAATGATTTGGACGCAACGAAGACTATACTTGGGATGGAGATCAGCCGAGAGAGAGAGAGATTCCAAGTTGCTATAATTGTCCCCAAAGAAATACATTTACTGGGTACTTCAGCGTTTTGGGATGGACGGGTCGAAGAAAGTTAGTAAACCCCTTGTGGCTCACTTTATGTTCACTAAGGAGCAGTGTCCATCTATCGAGGATGAGAAGGAAGATATGGAGCAAGTTCCATATGCCTCAGTCGTGGGGAGTCTTATGTATGCTATGGTATATACGAGGTCAGACATTGCTCATGCAGTTGGCACAGTTAGCAGGTACACTTCCAATCCTGGAAGGGTACATTGGAGTGGGGTCAAGTGGATTCTACGATATCTTCAGGGTACTGCCGATTGGAGACTTTCATTTGGTGGTGACGAGCCGAAGCTGGTTGGATATACCGATGCTGATATGGCTGGAGTTATAGAGATAAGGTGAACGACTTCGGACTATGTGATAATGTTTGCTGGTGGAGCAGTATCGTGGTAGTCGCATTTATAAAAGTATGTTGCCTTGTCGACGATAAAGGAAGAATACATTGCGACGACGGAGGCTTGCAAGGAGTTGTTGTGGATGAAGAAGTTATAGAAAATTAGGCTAAAGCAGGAGCAATATCCTTTGCTTTGTGATAGTCAGAGTGTTATTCACCTTGTGAAGAACCAGATATTTCATAGCCGGTCCAAGCATATTGATACCCGGTATCATTCGATACGGGATGTGGTTGACAAGAAGGAAGCGACGCTTGAGAAGGTTCATCCAGATGACAACGGAGCAGATATATTCATAAAGGTTCTACCAAGTAAAAATTTTGAGTACTGCAGGTGGATCGTCGGGTTGATGACTCCCTCCACATAGTTATGAAGGGGGAGATATGTTGGAGTGGGTGGAGTTCCAAACCTATGTTGAAAATACCCTGGAGTAGGATTAAGTATTTCAACATATAATAGGAATACCTCAATTTATTTGGATTGGATATTCCTAAATATAATAGGAATATCTCAATAGATTTGGATTGGATATTCCTACATATAATAGGAATATGTCAATAGATTTGGATTTGAATTTGATATTCCTATCTATAATAGGAATGCTAGTTGTGGGTTTGAGGCTATATTTATGTGTCTCTTGGCCCTAAAATATATCCCTCTCTCTCTAAAAAAAATATAGCAACAAGAAGAGAAAATGAGGCAAGAGTGCCATTGCAACATTGGAGAGGAGAAAGAAGGATTTGAGGTCGTTTCGAAGAAGGAGATCAGTTTCGGGTATTTCTCGTTGTCTTTCTTCTTCGTGGTTATAATCTATTTTATGTTCCAAAAGAGTTGTGGTGATCCGATTGGACCGGTGATAAGTTTGTAAGGAGTCAGTATATTTCTTATTCTATTAGTGGAGGCTTTTCAGGGTGGAACTCCGATTGTCCCGTAGTTTTTTTGCAAGGGTTTTCAAGTCAAAAATCTCTGTGTCTTCGATCTGTGTTTGACATTTTCGGTTTGTGTGTTTTGCTCGGTTCTCTCGCAGGTACTCTCTGGTTTGGAGAACGATTTCCGTACTTTCCTTCCTAACAGAAACGACTATCACAATCTCCAACCACCACTGCTTCCACCATCCTACCTCTATTGTATGCTCCATCAAAATTAATTTTTATGAAGTTTATCGGAGGAGGTACCCAATGAGGGCTAAGTTGATGAGTAGCTTGAGTGTTGGATGAATGATACGGAGGCTGGTTGTTTACCTCATACTTTTCCTGTAGTCTTTTAGCTGCTTCAATGATTCTTTTAATACAAATAGGTTTTTTTTGGAAATATCAATGCATTGTGTGCCTTCCAAATTGACCAAAATGTATAGAAAACTGATGAGATTAAGTTTTGATCACTAACATGAAGTACTTTGTGTATCATCTCTTTGATAGTAGTGGTTGGGTGCAGGTGTTGTTGGACCCCTTGTATGCATCTTCAAGCTAGACCTGAAACAGGGCAATAAAGCAAAAGATGATTTAAGGATACAAAAGATACCTTGCATATGGCACTGATTGGGTTGACATATTGTAATCTCATGTGAATATTCTCTCCCGTAGGAAGCAGATCAGTCAGTGTTCTCCATATGAAGAGGACCACTCTTCGGCAAATATAAGACAACCCCCATAAGAGCTTCCAATCTTTGAACTCAGAGTTCTCTCTTAATCCTGGACTTGTGTGTTGCAACTCATAGATGACCCTAGGTCAATTTTGCAGTGAATATTCAGTAATTATTGGGGTCCAGATAAGTTTATTGTGTCTGAGTAGAGGGATGAAAAGGTATTTATAGAATGGCCCTTGCTTCATTAGCAGGGAAAAGTTGGTAAATGAGACCAGTATTCCAACTGAAGTTATCCTCATTGATCAAGTCCCTGACTGTGTGAGCTTAATGATGGAAAAAAGGTTTTCTATAAACTCTGAACTTGGGTAAGGAAGGCACCCAAGGTTCCTCCCATATATTGATATTGGAGCCATTACCCACTCACCACATCACCTAATTGTTAAGAATTTGTCTGATACTGATAATGTTACTCCAAACACATAAAAGAAGTTGGAGTTATTGCAGACCAGAAATTCTCTTTCTTTAGGTATTTCCTTTTAAGGATTTTGACCCATTCCGAGTTTGGAGAGTTAAGAAATCTCCAACCCAACTTCATAATGAGGGCCATATTAGTAATTGAAGGATATCTAATGCCAAGACCACCTGGATATTTGGGAGCAGTGAATGTCGACCAAGGTTTGAAATGCATTTTACGTTCCTGCACAGACCCTCCCCACCAGAACTTACGTTATTGTTTTGAAAGTGTGTTGGTAACTTTTTTAGGAAGCAAATAAGTAGAGAGATAGTAAGTTGGGAGGAAGGATAAAGTAGATTTAATCAAGGTTGTTCTACCACCATGGGACATGCATTTTCTATTCTATGCCATCAGTTTATTAGAACTGGATTAGATGAGTTTGGAATGGGTAACAGTTCTTTTCTTGGAAAGAAGAAGGCGAGTAGCATCATCTGTCTGCTTCAATCTAAACACCTATCAATTTTTTAAAACCTTCTTGCCCTTTGGCAAACACACAAGCTCATAAGTATAATTGGCTTGTAAGGAACTCATCCCCTTCTGTATAGCCTCCATCTACTCCTGCCTGTGTTCGTCTTCCATAGCCTTTGCAAAACTTTCGGGCTCGCCCACGTCAGTTAGTAGTACATACTTACCTAGTGAGGATCTCGTAGATGGTCGACGCTCTCTATCACTCCTCCTCAACGGAACCACTCGTGCTGGCTATATATCAACAACCTCCTCCCCTTTAGGAATTGTCTCTCCAACATGATAATCCTTCTGAGGGTTACCCTAACCATCATCAGCAGGCTGATGATCAAGGTTAGGAGAAACTCCATGTACGGGCTCCCCCATAACTGGATCCTCTACGATGTCCTTTGGAAACTTCTCGAAGCAAAATAACTCTAACTCAGACAATTCCTCAACCTCAGAAGGCATCTTGGAATCCTAAGTGTTGGTCATAGTCAGATCCTCGACGAATTCCACATCCCTACTTCTGTAGAGCTTTCTTTCTAGTAGGTCGTAGAGTCTATAACCAAACTCATCCCAAGCCTAGTCGACAAAGATGCACTACCTCGTCTTCGGCTCAAGTTTGGATCTCTCGTCCTTCGATATTTGCCCAAAGGCCTTGCAAACAAACACTCACAAGTGATTGTATGATGGCTCTTTGTTGTACCATACTTTGTCAGGCATATCACCCTGTAAAAGAGAAATAGTAGATAAATTAATAACATAAGAAGCCATGTAAAGTGCCTCATCCCAATAGCTTTTTGGTAAGTTTGCTTCTGACAACAAACAACGAACCCTCTCTATCAACGTCCTATTCATGTGCTTCGCTACACCGTTGAGCTGCGGTGTCTTTGGTGGAGTCTTCTGGTGTTGTATCCCTTGCTCTCTATAATAGTAGCTTCTTGTCCTTCTCTTTTTCATCAGAGGCCTGAAACTCTTTGAAAGTGGGCCACACCTGATCCTTGTTCTTTAAGACATAGATCCAAACTTTTTTGAAACAATCATCAATAAAAGTCATAAAATAAGAAGCACCACTAATGGACTTTACCCTCATAGGACCGCAGACATCCGAGTGAATCAACTCGAGTAACCCCAGCTTCCTTAAATTTGGGTGACTTTGGAAGTATACCTAATTTTTCTTCCCCACTAAACAGTGCGTGCATGTCTCCAACTTTGTAGACTTTAGCCCCGAAATCACCTTCATGTTTACTAAGTAGCTCATCCCCTTCTCGCTGATATGGTTGAGCCGCATGTGCCACAACTCGGTAGATGCATCAGTAGCCGTGTTCACCTCTTGTGCCCCATATGCGCTACCTTCTATATAATAGAGTATGGACTTCTTACTTCCTATGGTAATCACCATTGAACCTCTGGAAAGCGTTCACTGATCATTCCCAAAGAGATTGAAGAAACCCTCATCATCCAACCTTCCAACCGACACCAGGTTAAAACGAATATTAGGGATACGACAGACATCTTTGAGAACAAGAACTACACCCGTCTTCGTCCTTAAATGCACATCTCAAATAGCAATAGCTTTCGACATATCTCTGTTATCCATCTTTAATACTCCACAGTCGTCTATTATTTAAGTAAAAAATAGTGCCCTGTTGTGAGATATGTGGTTTGAAGCACCTTAGTCCACCAGACAAGAGTTTTCATCGAAGGCGAGGTTCATAACTACCTCATCACCTACATTGATTACGTAACTTTCATGTGCCGAGGCCACGGCTATAGTGTTCATACTTTGCTTCCCCTTGTCGCTCTTCTTCTCTTTCTTCCAAGCAAATTGTTCTGCTTGAAGTGGCCCTTCTTGCCACAATGGTAACACTCTGAGTCCTCGTACCGACCCATGGAGTTGCCCCTACTCTTGTTTCTGCCACCACCTGGACCCCTTCTCGTGATACTTTCATGGTTCTATGAAACTAGCCCCTCTGAGTGGGATGTGGATGAAGTGCCCTGAGAACGTCTCCGTATCTCTTCATTTAGTACCCCATTTTTGGCAAACTCCAGACTGACCACGTATTTCGAAGCATAAGCGATCATAAAAACTCGTACGATTTTCTACGAGTCTGACAATGTACACAACAGCCATAGTCCCTGTACTTCGTCGTCGAACTTGACTCTCATCGAGGATAGCTGGTCCACTACACCCTGGAACTCACTCAAATGATCTGTATTAGATGCCCCATCTTTGTACCGCAGACCCATCTTCATCCGAATTAGGAATAATTTATTTACCCCGGTCTTCTTCGCATACAAAGTTTCCATCTTATCCTACATCGTCTTTGCATGCTCAATATTGGCAACATGATTGTACACGTTCTAGTCAACGAACTACCTGATATATCCACATACCTATATATGCTCGGACTTATAGTCCTCATCAAATTTGTCACTGGGCTTCTCGGACGCAAATACTGGATGATACAACTTCTTGACGAACAATAAATCTTTTATCTTGCTTCGCCAATAATGATAGTTGGTACCGTTTAGGTTTACCATGCGTACTAGCTTCGCGTCTATCTTTCATTCCTGGTTTGCCTGTCAATCCTGATACTTCTTTGAACACAAAGCTCTGATACCACTTGTTGGGAATGAAAGCACAAAAATTGTTTCGCAAACTAGAGAATACCTGCGAGAGAACCGAGCAAAAGCATATAAACCAAAAATACCAAACACAAATAATAGACATAAAGATTTTTGACGTAAAAAATCCTTGCAGGAAAAATCATTTGGCGATTGGAGTCCAAAACTGAAAAGCCTCCACTAATGGAATAAGAAATACACTGATTCTTTACAAACTTCTCACTGATCCAAACGGATTATCACAACTCTTTGAAATAGAAAATAGATCACAGACACACGAAGAATGGAGACGACGAGAAAATAATTACCTAAAACCGATCTCCACATCGAAATAGCCTTCAAAAATTGCCATGTAAAAAAAGGTGGGCAATAGAAGTATTAAAGAAAATAGATTGATGGCCGGTGCAAGCCAAGTAAAATAATTTGAAGGTGAGTTTGGTATTGATGTTGCTTTGCTCCGGCTGAAATATTGCCAAAACAAAACTTTCCAACCTTTGGGTGGTTTCAGTTCCCAATAAAATTAAGTCAGTCAATCCAATCAACATATAATTTGGAATTAGGGATGAAATTATTTAAATTTGCATAAAAAAGTACAAATTTAAAATAATTGTACGTAAGGAAATGAGACACCTTTCTCAATGTCATATTTATTAAAATTTTAAATGGGACGCCATTACCAGTTGCACGGGCATATGAAACCAATTGGACGTCATTGCAGGTAGCGTCATGTATTAAATTCCTGAATATGGTTTTAACTCCAGTGGAGGGGCCACTGTTTATTTTTTTTCAAATAAACTTTTATTATTGGTTGAGAGTAGGGGGTTAAGATCAAGGTTTGGATCGAAGTGGGTAGAGAAGAAGATGATATAAATAGGAGAGTAGTGTCACATCCCAATTTCGTGGAATCGATAGTCGTCCCCCGGGCGTGACGTCGTGCGTGTCTAGGTTGAGCATTGCACAAGGCTAAGGTATTTTGCATAGCGAGCACATATTCAGAGTATGCAGATAATTGAAACATGAAAAAGTTCTCTTTATTGATAAGAAACATCTTTTTTACAAACTATTGAATGAGTCGGAAGGTTACCGCACGAGCTTACAAAAGTTAACACAAAATGAGATAGCTGTCTTGTACATTACATCCTTTACTAAAACTTCAAAATAAGGGACCTCCAGACGGGAAAATGGCTTTTCCTCCGAGTTAAGTTGCTAGCTCCTGGGTCTTCAAAAATGCTTCAAAATAGGGCACGATCAGAGCGTGCCGACAGTTGGACTGGATTGGGAAGTGACTTTAGCTCCTCGCAGGATCTCCTTGGTGCGAGAAACCTATTTCAACGAGGGTCAGTACATCGAAACGTACTGGTGAAGGCGAGCTAACCCAACTATACCAATCAACACGTTGTTTATATGAAGCATGCATATTAATTATGGTCTTTCTATCTTGCCTTAGTTCATTTAAAAAGCAAGCATTGATATAGAAATTTACTTAAATAAACATACCACCACTCGGTGACTTTTACCTGCCAGTCTGAACCACCTGCACAATACTTACCATGTCCTTCCCTGCCATGAAGACACAAGTTAGCTTGCATAGGTTTAAATATACGTGGCGATCACTGACAAGATGCCATAAAGGACGATATAGTCTTTGGCGGGAATGGTATGAAATGAAGGTACAAGATGCGCTGCAAGCCATCCCGTCAAGAACAAGAGACTAAACAATAGGTTTCGCCCGGACCGGATCGATGCCAGTGCCCCAGCGACCGTCCGAAAGAACCATGACCTTGTGCACAAGTTATCCATGGTAAAACAGTGTCTAGGCTAAGTTATCAATTTATGCAGTTGAGGCAAAAAGAGTACAAGACAAGTAGCATTGCATGATTATTTTGTATAGTCTTCCTAAATAATTTATCGCATAACAAGGTGTATTCCATACTTAGTGCAATTTATAGAAGAAGTATGCGATTCTAACTAAAAATTGAAGCATGTATAGAACATCCTAAATGAACTAGCACGCAATAAGATAACCGTTCACAAGTTGATTGACAAGCAGAAATGAACCAAGCCTATTCCTTTCTTTATCTTGACATCTTTTAGTTATTATGGTATAATTTGATCAGGACATGTAAACCCCCTTATCCAAAATTAGGCCTACTTGGCTTAGATAGAGAGACTAGGGCTAGTTTGAATCCATTTAGAGATAAAACACTATGGTTTAGATAATTTTATAATATTTATATTACTTATTGCACCTTACCGTTGCTTCGATAATTGGAGCACTACACTAGCCACTGCCTTCCTACAAATTTCACACCCTTATCCTAGACATGCCAGTCTTCCATCCTGACCTTTGTGTAACTTATAATTATGCTCTCTTGTGCTACATTTTAGTCGTACAATATTCGTCGTAGACGTTGTTATTTAATTCTAAATAAATTTGACTTTGTATCCTTGTTCATTCCAATCGAAATTTGAGACACAATCTTAAACCATTTTGTGCAACCCAAATTATGATAATATTCTATCCTGAGTCCTCTATACCCATGATACTTGTATGCCACCTAATTTTAGTATCACTACCACATTTTCAGATAAGGGCATTTGTGTAATTTTACTATTTTGAATAATTATGTATTTAATTAATCTGCTGAGTTTTATAAACTATTTATATGTTGTTAGTTGTGTTTGCTTTAGGGCAAACCCTAGAACTCATTAGGACTATAACCCTAATGACTAACCCTAGTTGAAACCCAAATTCTAGAGAAACCCTAGAATTCTAATTTTTGGTTTGAACCTCAAACCCTAGAATGACTAAACCTTATTTAATTAGGTTCTTCATGACCTAACCTGGGGGTTTAACATAAAAACTATGCATTGAAACCCTAAAACCTAGTTTATTATAAAAGGGAGCCTCCCTCAAAACCATTCTTCATGTAGAAAGAAGAAACACTAGCCTCCATTAAGAAAACTTTTCCTCCACCTCCAAATTTCGTAATCTAACCCTAGGGATTCCATCTTTCTCCTCCAAAGTAAGGGAAATAAGGAGCTTGGGTCAAGAAGCCTTGGGGAAGAAGAACCTTCATAGGGAAACCATCTCCCTATAGGTAAATCCGATTTCTAATCTATTTTAATTCTGATTTCTGTTGTAGTTGGCCTCTAGGAACCCCTGTGCTGTGTAGATCTCGAATTCTAGGGATTCTACATGAAAACCTAGGTTGAATTAGATTTGGTGTTCCAACGAGGGTTTCTCCAAATTCGTGGACCCTAGATCATTTAGGGTTTGCATATGGCCTGATTACATCTCCTATATTTAGTCTAGATCTCGATTTTAGGGTTGATTTTGGGGGCTTTTACTGTTCAGTAGGTATTTGGGAGTTTTACTGTGAAATCGGGTTCTGTGGAGTTACTATGCAGTTGAGTGTAGCTGTGTCATGTGAAACCAGTGTGTAATTCTGTGTACTTGTATCAGAGTGTCTAGGTATTAGGAGTTTATGTCAGACCAGTGTCTGTGTGTGTTTCTCTAACTATGTATAACTTAGTATCATTATACCTATGTGTTAATATGTGACTGTATGTGTAGGATTTTAATTTCAGTAGGTGCAGTGTGTGTCTGCCTATGTGAGTTCAGAGTATTAGAGCCTGTGGGTGTCTCAGTGATAGATTGCTGTGTGTGTGTGTCTGCCATAGAGCTTAATACCTGTGTGTCTCAGGGAGCAGTTAAACTGAGCAGTGACAATGAGTGTATATGTATAATAGAACCTATGTAATTCTGTTGTGTGTAGTTGTGCAGATGCCTGTGTGATTGTCTGAGTGTGAGAGTGTATCAGTATTCCCTTAGCCTACTGTGAACCAGTGTCTCAGTTCAGAGTGTGTGAGTGTTTTCCTGTGTAGAAGTAGCAGTAAGTTAGTGAGTTTAAGATTTCAGTGTGTTAGCCTGTCAGTGCATCCCTGTGGACCAGTGTTATGTGTATCCCTGGGTATCAGTATGTGCTTATCTGTGTGTGTGAGAGAACTTGAGAGTCTGTGTGTTCTCAGTAAGGATGTGTGTGTGAGAGAGAGATAATTCCCAGGTTCAATGAGAATTCTGATTAGTGTGTGTATTAGTTAGTTAGATTCTGTGAGTGAGCTGTGGGTAAATGACCCAGTGTGTGTCTTTGTGTCAGTGAGTGTATGAGAGTGCAGGGTGTTTTGTGTTCTGTGAATCCCTGTGTATATATGTATGGCAGTCTGTTAATTCCTAACATGTGTATGTATGAGTAGTGTGTTGTGTATCAGTTCATATATCTGTGTATGTGTCTGTAGGAGAGTGTGTGTGTAAATGCTGTGTGTGACAGGTAGGTTGTAGCATAGGTAGCAGGGGATTTGGGGTTATTATGAGGAAGTAGTTGTATTGAAGGGGTGTGTGTGTGCTGTGTCAATTTTCAGTGAACTATGAGTGTGTACATGTGGCTGGGTGTATCAGTGAATGTAGGGTGAAACTGTGTTGGTTCAGTCAAGCTCAGTTGTTAAGTTTTAGTATAGTGCAGGGAGGGTGTGTAGGTAATGGCTTTTGTTGGGATGTCTAATGGTGTATCAGGGTATGTTAGGGAAATAGAAATGTATATAGTATCATGGATCATGTAATACTAGTACAATAAGATAGCATCTTATAACTATGCACAAGGGTTTTATAACCTACTAGTATCTAATATAGCTAGTAACAGCAGATATTGGTAGTTATTTTCTATCTTAGAAGTATGATATAGAATCAACTAGTGGGCCTAGTCAACCTAGGATAGACTGAGCCAAAGACCTAGAAATGGCCTAACACCCTCATTTTAACTTAGCTAATCACTTTTATCATTCCAAACACCATTTAACATTGATATTTTATATATAGGTCATTGTGATCCCACTTTGGACATCGATCCTCACCCTTTTGCTCCGGACCACAGGCGAGTACATTTTCTGACAGTTTTCATTGTTGATTATTTTTATAATTCAGTTGTATTACATACTTGATTCCGATACTATGGATACACGGTTTAGCACCCTAGATCCCATCATAAGGAGTCGTGATTGGAATCCATCGTGCTAGCTGGAGAATGGGGAACTATTAATAGATTATGTGATCATATCCAAACATTTACATGCATCATAGCTCACCCCACTTCTCACGTCGGGTGCGGCCTGACCATTTACATGCTTCATAGCTGTTATATATGATTAGCCTGACCACTACATGCATCATAGTTAACCATATGGTTAGCCTGACCTACATGAATCATTGTTAATCATATATAACCAGCCTGATCTAGTCCCAAGTCGATCACATAATAAACTGATATTTCAAACACTTAGCTAGATGTCTATTTTATTCAGATTCACTTGTTCTAGCATTCACTGTTTATTGTTTCATTGCTAGATGTTCTATTGCCTATTTTATTTCTCCAGTACTTTATATTTCCAGCATTTATTCTCATCTTGTATTTCTTACACTGTTTATAGTTTTTGTCAATTTAATGAAACTGCTGTTAGTGCTTGTGCTTCGCTCCAATCCTGACTGGATAACATTTTTCAGAGGACCTGGAGAACCTTTGCCCCACTCATTACGGCCCAGGTTCAGAGGAAGATTTTACTCCGGAAATCCCAGAAGAGTTGCCTATCCTAGAGGAGATCTTACCTGCTAATACTTAGATTACTTTTTCTGTATTTATTGTTTCAGACTGAGATTGAGTTATACTATTATTTTGTGACTTTGTGAGGTCATCTAGACCCAGGATTTGTGTTGCACTTTTGTGATTGGTTTATATAGAACTCTTTTTCCATTCTCTTCGTGCCATTATTTCTTATAGCTTGTGATTGAGTATATTTATAGAATTGTGGATTATTATCATTGTCCTCCGTGCGGAGTTGAGACTATTGACAGGATATATATGTTATGTTGAGACCTAGACAGCGTTCTACCGCCGATGCTGCGGCGTAGGCTGGACGTACCCACGACTCATGCCCAAATTTAGGGTGCGGGTCGTGACACATTTTTAGTGGTGGCCCATGCAGGTCGAGTCCTAGATTCGCATTAGAACAATATCGTAGTGGTGCTCGCTTAGAGTATTACTACGAGCCTGTTTTAGGAAATAGGAATTAGGCCGAGGATATGCTCAATCACAATTAGGAATTTCTGATTCTTATAATACTACTCTTAATGATTTTCCTTTAGAAATTTACTGTCCTTCCTTGATGATATCGTGTCTATTGCCTTAATTAAATTCTTCGATCTGTCTTCAGGATGCCGCCGAGGACCAAATCCCGGAGAACCGGAGCAGCAGAGTCAGAGAGGTCTGCCACCTCTCGCCTTGCCGGACAGACATCCGCAGCACCTCCTACATCACCAGTACATGTGGGAGTGTCTGCAGCATTCGGGGGTCCTCCCCCACCTGTTCAGAGGGTCCCCACAGCTACGACGGTGCCTCCACCACCACCACCACCACCAGTTCAGCATCCAGGAGGTATGCCCGTCGATGGAGCACAGATGTTCGCTTTGATTCAGGGCATGGTCGATGCCCAGAGGACGTCGGGAGAAGCCCAAAGGGTGCAGGCTGAGGCACACCAGGCCCAGACAGAGATAATGAGGGTGAACATGGAAAATGCTCATCAGGTGGCTCTCCAGGCTGTGGAGAGAGTCACTCAGCAGCAGCAGCAGCCTGGTCAGCACCACCAGAGGATGGGCACCATTATGGATTTTAAGAGGATGATGCCTCGGGAGTTCAAAGGGACAGAAGGGATACTCTACGCCGATGATTGGCTAGAGGACATTGAGAGGAACTTGTGCTTGGAGCAGCTTCCGGAGGCTCTTCAGATCGAGGCCGCCGGCAGCCAGATGTTCGATATCGCCTTGACGTGGTTTCGCACAGAGCCGAGACTCCTTGACAGGGGACTCACTTGGGAAGCTTTCAAGGAGCTCTTCAAGGAGAAGTTCTTCCCTGATGTTGCCCTGGGAGCTTTGGAGAGTCAGTTCCATGACTTAGCCCAGGGGAGCTCGTTCGTCGATGAGTATGCCGCGGAGTTTTGCCGCCTGAGCCGCTTCGCGCCATCTATGATTAGAGATCCGGGGGACAGGGCCCGGAAGTTCAGGAAGGGGCTGGCAAGGGAGATCAAGTCTCGCACGTCGGGACGTCGCACAGCTACCTATGAGGGCATATTGATGGATGCCCAGATAGCCGAGGACGACTTGGACCTCAGGCCCAAGAGGGGACGTGATGGTTCCGGAGGAGCAAACAGTAGTGCGGGACCGGGCAAGCGTCCACACTATCAGCAGCAGCAGAGTCCCTTTCAGCAGCAGCACCAGGCACCAGCCCGAGGGCAGGTTCAGCATCAGCAGCAGAGGCAGACTCAGCCCGCCATCCAGTGTGCGTACTGCGGGAAGGCGGAACATACTAGAGATATCTGCAGGAAGAGATTGGGCTCATGTCTGTCCTGCGGATCGACGACACACCAGCTGAGGGATTGCCCTACCATTCGTCCAGGTCAGGATGGAGCAGCCGCCCAGAGAGGACCAGACAGGGTACCTGCCGTACCAGGAGGCCAACAACAGAGGGCACCACTTCCATCGCAATATCAGAAGTTTGCCCAGTACCAGCAGCAGAGAGGTGTACCCCAGGGGCGAGCATACGCCATGGCAGTCGAGGAGATCGAGCCAGTAGGAGACTTGATCACAGGTTCAGTTCTTCTCGATTGTATTCCCGCATTTACCTTATTCGACTCTGGCGCTTCCCATAGTTTTGTGTCGGTATCTTATGCACTTCGACATCATTTAGACACAGAACCATTAGCTAGGACTTGCAAGATCATGACTGGTGGAGGTATTATCCTAGTTCGTGATCACTGCAAGGACCGGAGGGTGTCAGTAGGAGGCCGAGAGTTGAGCGTGAGCTTACTCGTCATGCCACTTCCGAGGTATAATATTGTACTCGGAATGGACTGGTTGAGTAGGCATCATGCTACTATAGATTGTTATAGAGGCAGAGTATTATTTAGACCACCAGGAGAGCCGGAGTTTGAGGTCGTCAGAGGAGCAGCGGAACAGAGGAGGAGCACATTTTGCGGAGCCAGGACGGAAGAAGAGGAGTTGCCACATCCTCTGATAGCGGAGTTCCTGGATGTATTTCCAGAGGAGTTGCCAGGCTTGCCGCCAGACAGAGATGTTGAATTCTCTATAGACTTGGTTCCAAGAGCGGAGCCCATTTCACAATATGTCTATAGAGTCAACAACAGCGAGCTGGCAGAACTGAAGAAGCAAGTTGAGGAGCTGCAGGACAAATGCTTCATCAAATCCAGTTCATCACCATGGGGAGCTCCGGTATTGTTCGTACCGAAGAAGGACAGCACGGTGCGCATGTGCATTGATTATAGAGCTTTGAACAATATCACTATCAAGAACAAGTACCCGCTGCCGAGGATAGATGATCTTTTCGATCAGTTGAGCGGGGCGAGGGTGTTTTCAAAGATAGATTTGAGGTTAGGCTATCACCAGGTGAAGGTGAAGAGAGAAGACACGCCGAATATAGCTTTTCGGAGCAGATACGGCCAGTTTGAGTTCATGGTGATGCCATTTGGTTTAACCAATGCACCGGCAGTATTCATGAACCTGATGAACAAGGTGTTCCACCAGTACCTAGACAAGTTCGTGGTAGTGTTCATTGACGATATTCTTGTGTATTCTAAGACCCCGGAGGAGCACAAAGAGCACCTGAGGTTGGTCTTAGAGACTCTCAGGAGGGAGAAGCTGTACGGGAAACTCTCTAAGTGTGAATTCTTCCTTGACAAGGTTGAATTTCTTGGACATGTGGTATCGGGTGACAGAATCTCGGTTAACCCACAGAAGATCGAGGCAGTGAAGTCGTGCGCTACCCCCAGTTCGGTAGCTGAGATCAGGAGTTTTCTCAGGCTAGCAGGATACTATAGGAGGTTTGTACAAGACTTCTCCAGGATTGTAGCGCCGATGACCAAACTGACTAAAAAGGATGTGGATTTTGTCTGGACGGAGGATTGCCAGGCCGCATTTGATGAGCGAAAGAAGAGGTTGACGACAGCTCCAGTTTTGACGCTGCCAGCAGGGACAGGTGGTTTCACCATCTACAGTGATGCTTCAGGTAAGGGTCTGGGATGTGTTCTTCAGCAGCACGGAAAGGTGATTGCCTATGCTTCCAGGCAGTTACGCCTTCATGAAGAGAACTACCCCACCCACGATTTAGAGTTGGCAGCAGTTATCTTCGCTCTAAAGCTGTGGAAACATTACCTGTACGGAGAGCGTATTGAGATATTCACAGACCACAAGAGCTTGAAGTACGTGTTCACACAGAAGGAACTGAACATGAGACAGAGGAGGTGGTTGGAGTTGATGAAGGACTTCGACATCTCATTGCAGTACCACCCGGGGAAGGCCAACGTAGTCGCCGATGCCTTGAGCAGATATCCGATGGCGATGTACTTGACGACAGATAGACATTTGCTGGCAGATTTGGAAAGCTTGGGGATTGAGGTGTTAGTTTCCGGTACTGAGATTCAGATATGGGGATTACAGATACAGTCCGAGCTGATGGACAAGATTAGAACTGTACAGTATGATGATGAGGCTCTGAGGAGTATCAGAGCACAGGTTCAGACAGGATTGTCAGACGACTTTACTATCGCAGATGATGGTTTCTTACGGCACGGCACGAGGATGTGTGTGCCGAGCGGGGAGTTGCGCGAGGAGGTTTTGCAGGAGGCACACCGCTCTCAGTACTCAATGCATCCCGGTGCCAACAAGATGTATCGAGACTTAAGGGAGCACGTATGGTGGTATGGAATGAAGTGCGATGTAGCACGCTTCGTATCCCGGTGTCTAGTGTGCCAGCAGGTAAAGGCAGACCGGCAAAGGTCTGGTGGTTTGCTTCAACCTTTACCTATTCCAGAGTGGAAATGGGAGCACGTGACCATGGATTTCGTTTTAGGGCTTCCACGTTCTCCAGGAGGGAAGGACGCGATTTGGGTCATCGTGGATAGGTTGACTAAATTAGCCCATTTCTTATCTTTCAAGGTGGGCACGTCGACAGAGAGGCTAGCAGAGATGTACGTGCGACAGATCGTTAGGCTTCATGGAGTTCCTGTGAGCATCATCTCGGATCGGGATAGTCGCTTCACTTCCCACTTCTGGAGGAGTCTGCAGGCTAGCTTGGGCACTCAGCTCAAGTTCAGTACCGCATATCACCCCCAGACAGACGGACAGTCTGAAAGGACTATTCAGACTCTCGAGGATATGCTACGCACTTGTGTTCTAGATCTCGAAGGTTCTTGGGAGGATCATCTGCACCTGGTAGAATTTGCTTACAACAACAGCTACCAGGCCAACATCGAGATGTCACCATTTGAGGCTCTTTATGGACGGAGGTGTCGTACACCGTTATCTTGGGATGACATTGGAGAGAGAGCCTTGCTAGGACCAGAAATGGTCGTGGATGCTGCAGAAAAGGTAAAACTCATCAGAGACAGACTGCGAGTGGCGTAGGACAGACAGCGGCATTGGGCCGACAGCCACCGTAGACCCCTTGAGTTTCAGGTATAAATCGTCATTTTTTGGCTTGTGTATGTTTGTTTAGACTGTGTGTTGAGACTGTTTTGTTTTAGATTGGCGATCTAGTATTCCTACGGATTTCTCCGACGCGTGGCACGATTCGTTTCGGTCGAGGCGGGAAGCTTAGCCCATGCTACATCGGACCCTTCGGTATTCTTGCAAGGATAGGTGCAGTAGCGTATAGACTAGACTTGCCACCTGCATTAGAGGGAGTGCATGATGTGTTCCACATGTCGCAGCTGAGACGGTACATGGCAGACCCTAGTCACGTACTTGATCACTCGGAGATTGAGGTTGGTCCGACGCTCAGCTACCCCGAGCAGCCCGTAGAGATCTTGGACCGCAGAGAGAAGGTGTTGCGGAACCAAACTATTCCTTTGGTTCGTGTTGCATGGAGACATCACTCTCCAGAGGAGTCAACCTGGGAGAGAGAGGACGAAATGCGCGAGCAATACCCGTACCTTTTCTAGACTTGAGGTATATTCCTTTTCTGATTTTATTCTTGTTCTGTTCAGTCCAAATTTCGAGGACGAAATTTCTTTTAGGAGGGTAGACTTGTCACTACCACATTTCCAGATAAGGGCATTTGTGTAATTTCACTATTTGGAATAATTATGTATTTAATTAATCTGCTGAGTTTTATAAACTATTTATATGTTGTTAGTTGTGTTTGGTTTAGGACAAACCCTAGAACTCATTAGGACTATAACCCTAATGACTAACCCTAGTTGAAACCCAAATTCTAGAGAAACCCTAGAATTCCAATTTTTGGTTTGAACCTCAAACCCTAGAATGACTAAACCTTAGTTAATTAGGTTCTTCATGACCTAACCTGGGGGTTTAACCTAAAAAATATGCATTGAAACCCTAAAACCTAGTTTATTATAAAAGGGAGCCTCCCTCAAAACCATTCTTCATATAGAAAGAAGAAACCCTAGCCTCCATTAAGAAAACCTTTCCCCCACCTCCAGATTTTGGAATCTAACCCTAGGGATTCCATCTTCCTCCTCCAAAGCAAGGGAAACAAGGAGCTTGGGTCAAGAAGCCTTGGGGAAGAAGAACCTTCATAGGGAAACCATCTCCCTATAGGTAAATCCGATTTCTAATCCATTTTAATTCTGATTTTTGTTGTAGTTGGCCTCTAGGAACCCCTGTACTGTGTAGATCTCGAATTCTAGGGATTCTACATGAAAACCTAGGTCGAATTAGATTTGGTGTTCCAACCGAATTAGATTTGGTGTTCCAACGAGGGTTTCCCCAAATTCGTGGACCCTAGATCATTTAGGGTTTGCATATGGCCTGATTACATCTCCTATATTTAGTCTAGATCTCAATTTTAGGGTTGATTTTGGGGGCTTTTACTGTTCAGTAGGTATTTGGGAGTTTTACTGTGAAATCGGGTTCTGTGGAGTTACTGTGCAGTTGAGTATAGCTGTATCATGTGAAACCAGTGTGTAATTCTATGTCCTTGTATCAGAGTGTCTAGGTATTAGGAGTCTGTGTCAGACCAGTGTCTGTGTGTGTTTCTCTAACTATGTATAACTTAGTATCATTATACCTATGTGTTAATATGTGACTGTATGTGTAGGATTTTAATTTCAGTAGGTGCAGTGTGTGTCTGCCTATGTGAGTTCAGAGTATTAGAGCCTGTGGGTGTCTCAGTGATAGATTACTGTGTGTGTGTGTCTGCCATAGAGCTTAATACCTGTGTGTCTCAGGGAGCAGTTAAACTGAGCAGTGACAATGAGTGTATGTGTATAATAGAACCTATGTAATTCTGTTGTGTGTAGTTATACAGATGCCTGTGTGATTGTCTGAGTGTGAGAGTGTATCAGTATTCCCTTAGCCTACTGTGAACCAGTGTCTCAGTTCAGAGTGTGTGAGTGTTTTCCTGTGTGGATGTAGCAGTAAGTTAGTGAGTTTAAGATTTCAGTGTGTTAGCCTGTCAGTGCATCCCTGTGGACCAGTGTTATGTGTATCCCTGGGTATCAGTATGTGCTTATCTGTGTGTGTGAGGGAACTTGAGAGTCTGTGTGTTCTCAGTAAGGTTGTGTATGTGAGAGAGAGATAATTCCCAGGTTCAATGAGAATTCTGATTAGTATGTGTATTAGTTAGTTAGATTCTGTGAGTGAGCTGTGGATAAATGACCCAGTGTGTGTCTTTGTGTCAGTGAGTGTATGAGAGTGCAGGTTGTTTTGTGTTCTGTGAATCCCTGTGTATATGTGTATGGCAGTGTGTTAATTCCTAACATGTGTATGTATGAGTAGTGTGTTGTGTATCAGTTCATATATCTGTGTATGTGTCTGTAGGAGAGTGTGTGTGTAAATGCTGTGTGTGACAGGTAGGTTGTAGCATAGGTAGCAGGGGATTTGGGGTTATCATGAGGAAGTAGTTGTATTGAAGGGGTGTGTGTGTGCTGTGTCAGTTTTCAGTGAACTATGAGTGTGTACATGTGGCTGGGTGTATCAGTGAGTGTAGGGTAAAACTGTGTTGGTTCAGTCAAGCTCAGTTGTTAAGTTTTAGTATAGTGCAGGGAGGGTGTGTAGGTAATGGCTTTTGTTGGGATGTCTAATGGTGTATCAGGGTATGTTAGGGAAATAGAAATGTATATAGTGTCATGGATCATATAATACTAGTATAATAAGATAGCATCTTATAACTATGCACAAGGGTTTTATAACCTACTAGTATCTAATATAGCTAGTAACAGCAGATATTGGTAGTTATTTTCTATCTTAGAAGTATGATATAGAATCAACTAGTGGGCCTAGTCAACCTAGGATAGACTGAGCCAAAGATCTAGAAATGGCCTAACACCCTCATTTCAACTTAGCTAATCACTTTTATCATTCCAAACACCATTTAACATTGATATTTTATATATAGGTCATTGTGATCCCACTTTGGACATCGATCCTCACCCTTTTGCTCAGGACCACAGGCGAGTACATTCTCTGACAGTTTTTATTGTTGATTATTTCTATAATTCAGTTGTATTACATACTTGATTCCGACACTATGGATACACGGGTTAGCACCCTAGATCCCATCATGAGGAGTCGTGATTGGAATCCATCGTGCTAGCTGGGGAATGAGGAACTATTAGTAGATTATGTGATCATATCCAAACATTTATATGCATCATAGCTCACCCCACTTCTCACTCCGGGTGCGGCCTGATCATTACATGCTTCATAGCTGTTATATATGATTAGCCTAACCACTACATGCATCATAGTTAACCATATGGTTAGCCTGACCTACATGAATCATAGTTAATCATATATAACCAGCCTGATCTAGTCCCAAGCCGATCACATAATAAACTGATATTTCAAACACTTAGCTAGATGTCTATTTTATTCAGATTCACTTGTTCTTGCATTCACTGTTTATTGTTTCATTGCTAGATGTTCTATTGCCTATTTTATTTCTCCAGTACTTTACATTTTCAGCATTTATTCTCATCTTGTATTTCTTACACTGTTTATAGTTTTTATCAATTTAATGAAACTGCTGTTAGTGCTTGTGCTTCGCTCCAATCCTGACTGGATAACATTTTTCAGAGGACCTGGAGAACCTTTGCCCCACTCATTACGGCCCAGGTTCAGAGGGAGATTTCACTCCGGAAATCCCAGAAGAGTTGCCTATCCTAGAGGAGATCTTACCTGCTAATACTTAGATTACTTTTTCTGTATTTATTGTTTCAGACTGAGACTGAGTTGTACTATTATTTTGTGACTTTGTGAGGTCATCTAGACCCAGGATTTGTGTTGCACTTTTGTGATTGGTTTATATAGAACTCTTTTTCCATTCTCTTCGTGCCATTATTTCTTATAGCTTGTGATTGAGTATATTTATAGAATTGTGGATTATTATCATTGTCCTCCGTGCGGAGTTGAGACTATTGACAGGATATATATGTTATCTTGAGACCTAGACAGCGTTCTACCGCCGATGCTGCGGCGTAGGCTGGACGTACCCACGACTCATGCCCAAATTTAGGGTGCGGGTCGTGACATTTAGTCCCATGTACTTCTAATTAATTTTAGAACACTATGTGTATTAAGTTTAATTAATTTAATCCAATTTCTATCTTTGTGCAATTTTTCAATTATTGAGCGCTTTTATGCAAAAGTGCATTAAGGCGTCCATAACATTGGAAAATACATGAAGAAACCATTTCCTCTTCATTATTTGGTCATGTGAATTTTCTCCATAATTTTTGGAATGTGCAACGCACAAACATCACCCCCTAATTAATCCTAGCCTTGCCATTTAAACAATGCAAATCCTAGCCTTTTTAGACATCCAGATGACAAACCAAGGCCCAATCCCAAAGATGTTGACTAAGCCCAATCCCCTAGGTCACCCCAAAACCCTACTTTCTACATGTATAAATATACAACTTTTCTTTTCTTTATTTTTCCAAACCCAAAAACCAATCACCTAGCCGAATCTCACCCTTCCCCTTTCCTATTCATTGTCTTCGTCCTTCCGCCACAGCGCTTCGCCAGAGACCCG
This sequence comes from Iris macrosiphon, assembly GCA_036927795.1. Taxonomy (NCBI): domain Eukaryota; kingdom Viridiplantae; phylum Streptophyta; class Magnoliopsida; order Asparagales; family Iridaceae; genus Iris; species Iris macrosiphon. The sequence goes on along the minus strand of JAYESA010000013.1, from coordinate 99,950,814 downwards.
CCTGACTCCAAACCTGACTGACTGCACTGAGCCGCGCCTCGCCGGAGCCAGACCTCGCTGTTCTCTGATCTTCTTCGCCGCCTGTGCATAGCACAACCCCAAAACCTACCTGAGTCGACCCCCTCGCCTTAACTCCTTCTCGACCTCACCGCAGTCCTCTTCCTGAACTCCTCCTCCGCCTCCCTGAGCCGTTCACCATCGCCACCATCACCACCATCGTCCCCACCTTCATCCTCGATGACTCCCCTCACCATTATCTTCCCAACCGAGACACCCCGGCCAACACCACCATCACCACCACCACCACCTCGTCTCCTCCCTCACACTTACCTCATCGGACTCCTCATCGACCCCACGACCACCCTGTTCGCCCGTTCGACCAGAGCACACGACCACTCATCACCGCCTCCTTTTTTTCCTTCTTCTTGTCCTCCCCATTGTCCCCGGCCAACTTGCCGGAGTCGACTCCCCCACCACCTGCACACCCTATCCAATACCACCAGCTACACCATCATCAACACCCCTCTCCCTGCTCGACTTCTCCTCCTCATCTCCTTCCCCGATATCCTCCACCACTTCCCTCCGGCCTGTCCACCCTCGCCTGAGACACCTCCACGGCCGCCTGAGCCCTTGCCGGAGCAGCAGCCTCCTTCCCTAACCTGCATTATCATCATCATCACTATTGTAATCATCTTCATCATCACTACTAATCATTATCATTAATCATCCTCATCATCACCATCATCCCTATCATCATCCTTATCATCACCCTAATTACCATTATCATCACCTAATCATTATCTTAACCTAATCATCACCATTATCATCACCTAATCATCATCTTAACCTAATCATCACCATTATCATCATTATAACCTACATTATCATCATTAACCTAATAATCATCACCATCGTCATCATCATCAACATCGACATCATTGTCGTCCTCGTGGACCCGTCACCCTTGCCGAAGTCGACCTGCAGTAGTCACCTTCGATCCTCGTACCCTATGCACGTACTTTGAGGGCTATTGGATTGTTCTGCGAGACTCCAAGAGCAGGATATTGGCACTACGCAACTTTCTTACCAGGCAAGATACCTTGCCAAATTGCTTACAGTACTTTGCATGCTTATTATATTTTTATATGTTCATTGCATGTGTGTTTTATTTCAATCATAATTATATACTATATATATGTTGACACACACTTGACACATAGTATCACGGGAGGGGAGGATAATCAGTAGGCGTATGGGCTATAACCACTCTGGTAAACCGTAGTATCTAGCACGTACTACAGTAGTGTGTCGCGCTAGTCGCTACCACCGAGGTAAGTCAATTTCTGGTGTCGCGCTGGTCGCTACCCCCGAGGTATGTTGATTTCTGATATCCCTGCTGTGTGTGTGAGTTGTGAGATTAGATCGAGTAGCCTACCCATGCCCATACGTCAAAAAGTTGTCCTCATTATGCATTCATATAGATTTTCTTGTACAGCGTACTTATATATTTTCTACCTATTATGCATGTTTACTGTATTCAAATTGGTATACTTCTATTGTCACTACCCAATTCTAGAAAATAGAGTTATTTTTTTTTATTTGATAAATTGTGAATTGTATTTAATTAATTATATTTATATTTATTTAGTGATTGTATTATTTTTTAATTGATTGTTTTAGGGTTTTAGCTAGCCTGGACCCATGTCAGACCCTAGTGGACCCATGTCCGACCCGACCAACACCCTTGTGAGGATTATTTTGGGGTTTAAAAATATTTATTATATTTTTAGTGGGTTAGTTGGAGAGATTTAGAGTTAGTTTGAGTGCTTTTGGAACCCGAAACCCAAACCGAGTGAGAGGGGGGCGTTTTGGGCATTTGGAAATTGTGAAAACCCCTTTAATTGCATGGCCGGCCCCTACCTACCCCCATTTCCCGTGAGAACCAGTAGCAGCCCCCCCATTTGTATTCTACTTCTTCTTCACTTCTTCTTCATACTTCTTCTTCTTATCCACTTCTTCTTTCTTCTTCCTTCTTCTTCCAAGTAAGTTTCCCTTCCTTTTTCTTTCTTCTTTCTTCCATTCCTTCTTCTTTATGCTAACCCTAACCTTGTATTTTCCCTAACCTAGGTGTGTGGAGCCTAGATTTAGTGTGGAGGATAGATTTAGTGGCTTGGAGCTTGAGGGAGGTGATTTCTAGTGATTGTGAGACTTTGACCTTGGGATTTCAACTCCCAAGAGGTAAACCCTAACTTTCCCCTTGCTAATTACTTTTATGTAGTGTAATTAGTATTGTAGAACCTTCCTAGACCCTAGGCCTACCCGTAGGAGGAAGTTGGAACTAGTTTGGTTGAGTTTAGAGACTTTGACATTAGGTTTTGTGTCAATTTTGGGTGAAATCCAAATTTGTCCCAATTTTGGGTGATGCTCTAGGTTAGACGGACCTAGATAGATGTTGTCGGGTGTCTTGAGGGTGAGTGCGTGTCTCCGTTCGGACACGGGAAGCCGTATCGCAGAGAAACGGGCATTTCGGGCAAATTTGAGGGTTTTCGTCGTCGCCGATTCTAAGTGCGTGCGCATTTTTGCCACGGGCCTAGAATCGATGTGGTAGCATTTTTTCTTGGATCTAGGCATCGTTTAGAGTGCGTGAGTAAATTTTGGGCCGATTCTGAGTTCGTTTGGTGTGCGTTTCAGGAGATTTTCTGAACCGTGCACCACGTGTTCGTCGAAATGACCGAACGGCCATTTCGACTTGGTTTCCTTGTTTCGGTTAGTATTGGTGAGTGTGTGCTAGAGTTTTCGAGTAATATAATATATATTTTAGGGTGTTGGTGAGTGTCGGGGTCGTTGGGCGTGAGTGGGGCGTATTGTTGTGTGTTGTGGTTGAGTGGTGTTGTCTTTATATATATATTTATATGTGTCTATATATATGTATATTTATATATATATGTATGTGTGTTTATGTATATATATTTATATATGTATGTGTGTATTTATATCTATGTGCTTGTGTATGTATATGTCTATGTATATATATATATGTATATGCATAAGTGTGCTTGTGTGTGTATATGTATATATATATTTATATGTGTATGCGTATATATATATATATATATATATATATATATATATATATATATGTATATATATATATATATATTTGAGAGTGTGTATATATATATATATATATATATTTTTGAGTGTGTGTATATATATATATATAAATAGGTTTATATATATATATATATAGCTATGTATATTTATATGTGTGTGTGTGTTGATATGTGTTTAAGTGTGTGTGTGTATTAGTGTTTGTGAGTGTGTTAGTATGTGTGTTAGTATATAGATATAAGTGTGTGTGTATATATATGTGTATAGATATATATAGGTTTGTATATATATAGAGTGATATATATATATATATATATATATATATATATATATATATATATATATATATATATATATATATATGTATGTATATAGGAGTGTGTGTGTGTGTGTGTTTGTGAGATAGAGGGGGGGCATACAGCCACTGCAGCAACAGCAGCTGCTGCTGCACTGCAGCAGCAAGGAGCAGCAGCAGCAGCAGCAAAGGCTTAGCAGTAGCAGCAGCAGGCCTAGGAGTAGCAGCAGCATCGTAGGGCGCGTGGCTTGCTAGTTAGCTAGTAGCGAGGGTGAGTGAGTTGAGGGTTTAATAGATAGATAGAGTAGTAGATGGATAGATAAGTTAATAGATTAGATAGTTAGATAGATATATAGAAAATTAGATAGATAGATAGTTACTTAGATAGGTAGATGGATAATTAGATAGATAGATAGGTAATTGATAGGTAGGTAGATAGATAGTTATAACTAGATCTAAGATATAGATATATATACCTATAGCTAGATAGATAGTTAGATATCTATATATAGTTATATATACATATATATTTATGCGTAGGGTAAGGTAAATGGGTATACGTATATGTGTGTGGATATCTATATATATAAGTACATAAATACTTGGATATATAAATATATGATAGATATATATATTTTCTAGCCTAGATTAATAACTAGGTGTATAATTATTAGCTAGATAGCTAGTTAGAGGGGTTTGAGAGTGGTATCTCAATACCTTGAGATACCGAGGTATCTCAATACCTTGAGATACCGAGGTATCTCAATACCTTGAGATATCCAAGGTATTGAGTTTCGAGCGGGGTATTTGAGCATTGGCCTAGAAAATGTATTGGAATGATTTTTATATGTTTATGTATATATATTTACGCGAGCTAGCATAGGTTTTAGCGGGTTTAGACGGGGTGCGTGGCCTAGGGCGAGATATCGGATACCGAGGGTATTCCGGTATCTCGATTAGGCGAGTTTAAGAGTTTAGTAGCTTAATGAGCTCGGTTTGACCTAGAATTTTAGGGGAACCCTAGTTTGACCCAGCTTTGACCATAATTGTCCTCGTTGACCGTAAAAGTCAACGTTTGACCTAGTTTTGACCTAGAGTTAACTTTTTGGACTCATGTTGACTTTTTGACCTAAATTTTACCGGTTTGACCCGTTCGACCTAGAATAGCCATAGAAGCCTGTTTTTAATTATTTTATATCAGTTTAAATTCTTAGAACCCTGTTTAATTCTGCTTTTCACAATAGGTCCTTGCGATACCGGTCCGGATCTCGATCCTCATCAGTTGCTCAGGACATCAGACGAGTACCTACCTCTGATAGTTTCTATTTCATGATAGCGTTTATATCACCTGTTCTAGAACTGTAATACTTGATTCTGACACATTGTTACACGAGCTGGTACTAGTGGATCCCGTCATGAGATGCTATCCCCCTTACCGTGTTCAGCGGGTACTTTATCACGTGTATTTCATAATGTGCTTCGGGTATTGATTATCATGTGCTATCATGTGCTTCTTGTGCTCTCGCCTTCGTGTGGGCGAGCTATTATCATGTACGTAGCATGTTGTGGTTGGATCCAATGGTATTAGTGGGGGAGGGGAGTAGGAGTTGGTTATGTGATCAAAGCCAAACAGTATTCATGTGTATGTCGGTTATGCAACTCACGCATAACGGAGTTATCGTAGTATTTTTCATGTGCAACCTAAGCCGATCACATAACGAACTTGTGCTCAAGGCACTTAGCTAGTATTCATGTTTCTCACCTGCAGTTACTTTTTCACTACTTGTATTGTTCTCTAGTTTACATTGCAGCTACTTATTGTGCTCCAGCATATATTTATTTCCTGTGCATCTTGTATACTTTTTTATTGCTCGTCATATACACCTTACCATGTATTTGGAGTTGCTTTCAGAGTTATGTACTTCGCTCCAGTCCTGACTGGACATATTTTTCCAGAGGATCTTGAGGACTATTGCCCGACGTTCTACGGGCCGGGTGTTGACGACTGTTGTGACCCCGAGATCGAGGAGGAGTGCGCCGAGGAGACACCGTTAGCGCCTTAGTTAGCTAGGTGGGTTTCCTGGGTTGTTCCCAATAGTTTATTTTGGATGATTGTACTTATTCTTTTGATACTGTGAGATATTTTAGACTTTATGGCCTTTGACTGTATATTTTTTGGATATTGTCTTGCTCTCTTTGGTTTGGTTTCCTTTTTGATATCATATCGTGCTTTATTTCTTCCCCTAGATTTTGTGATTGAGAGTTCATATATATATATTGCGTGGTTGCCCTCCTTTTGGAGAGGACTATTCATATATATATTACGTGGTTGCCCTCCTTTTGGAGAGGTCATAGCAGATTTTTCTGTGAGATATATAGATAGTTGGTTGACCTAGAACGGACCTTTACAGCGTTCTACCGCCGATTTTGCGGCGTAGGCTGGACGTACCCACGGCTCATGCCCGATTTTCGGGTGCGGGTCATGACATCTATGTATCTTGTTACGTCCCTCTGAGGACCTGGTCTTTTTCTAGGTGTAGACGATCTTGACTATCCGCAGGAGTACGGGCCAGGACCTGACGCATTATTTTCAGCCGAGGAGGTCTTGCCTTCTGAGCATTATTGATTATCTCTAGCGATGGATCACTTCGCTGATACATTTATATCATCACTTATTTTCTATTGGAGATTCTACCCTCCTCTCTTATTTTAGTATTGATATAGTCATTGGTAGTGGATTTGTCTCCACCTGACTATCATTTCTGGATTATTCAGACTCGATATTCTAGTTTAGTTATTTTTTCTGTGACTTATTGTGTGGATGAGATTAGTATTTCTGGGACTTGTGATAATATATATACCACATGTGAGTATTTTTCATAGTACAGCGTATGTGTGTATTATGGTGTCCATATATTGGAGTTGCCATATACATACGGCTGACATGCTTACGTGTTTCTAGTCCAACGTATTTTGGGACTGGGGCGTGACATATTTTTGTGGTGGCCCATACAGGTCGAGAGCATATTGTCTCGATTACGTTACTGTACCGAGCAAGCCTGCACCTAGGATTAGAGTATAGGATCTCATCCATATTTGACTGTGATTCTCCTTCCTTCCAATCTATTCTATTTAAATAATTGTATCCTGCTTGATTCATGTGCTTCCCTACTAGTTCCTTGAGTATAGACCTCTCATAGAATATAGGAATCTCTGTCGTTAGGATGATAATTAGGGTAATATTCGTAAGAAGAATACCACTAGCACTACAAAAAATCCCTCATTTGCGAGGAACTTTTATGAGGTCCTCGGAAAAAGGAGCATTTACGATCACCAAAATTTGTCCCGTCGAGATTATCTCATAAAAGTTCATATTATTTTCGACGCATAAACTGCTCTCGGAAAAGAGCTATTTATTTGTCAGAATTACTCAATAATTGGAGGGAGTTGTTGGCGCCAAAACTATTTTCGACAAAAATAATTTTTTCTCGGCAAAGAGTATTATTATTTCTGAGGACAAATATGCCCCATCGTAAATAGTGGCCTAATTGCGAGGGTAATTACAGTTGTTCATAAATAATAAATTATTTATTGGAAATACTATATTTTGTCGAAAATAAATTTGTATTTACGAGGGATCATAGATATTGTCGGTGAAGGTATAAATTTTTTTCAAGGATTTTTTTATGTCATCGAAAGTAGTTTACTATTTTCGATACCAAGTAGACATTGTCGGCAATAGTAAATATTGTTGGTGAAAGTATAGGTTTTTCCAAAAAAGTTCTCAAAAAAATGCAATAATAACTATTTTCGATACCAAGTAGACATTCTCCATAAAATGCATATTATTTTTGACGTATAAAACGCAATCGAAAAAGTGGTTTTTTGTCGAAATTGCTCAATAATTGGAAGGAGTTGGGGCAAAAAATAAATTTTGACCAGAATATTGTTACTCGAAAAAGATTATTATTATTCCTGATGACAAATAAGTTTCGTCGTAATTTGTGGCCTAATTGTGAGGCCAATTACAGTTGTTCATAAATAATGCTTTGTTTAAGAGAAACACTAGATATTGTCGAAAATAAATTTATATTTATAAGGGAACATAAATATTGTTGGTGAAAGTATAGGTTTTTTCAAAGCTTTTTTATGTCATCGGAAGTAGTTGACTATTTTCGATACCAAGTAGACATTATCGGAAATAATAATCAAAAAATAAAAATAATTCTAAAATTTTGAGTGTATAAGAACACCCTATTCAACACAGACAAATGACAAATTACTTGATAAACTTTTAAGCAATTCATAAAATGGCAAATATTCTATTTTAAATCTGGTTTAAGGGACTCATAACTCTATTTACCACAATAATTTTTAAGAAATTCATAATTTTTTGTCAACTTATTTAAAAAAAATCCATATTTAGTCACGAGTGTTATCTTTGTAAAGTGTTTTCTAAATTTAGATACACATTAAAAAAGATTTCTCCAAATAAATGAAAAACATTTATCCAAATAATCAAATAATTCACCAAATAAATTAAAAATATTAGTAAATGGACGTGCGTTGCACGTAAATTAAATTTAAATATAAAAATTTATGATATTATAAAAATATAAAAATAAAAATTATGTTAGAATATTTTAAATGTTATTGAAATATAGAAAAGGAAAAAAATGTACGATATTATTGAAATATAGAAATTTAAACATTGTTAGAATATTTAAATATAATTTGAATTAATTTTAGTTATGGTTTGCAATAAATATGTTTTTAAATTTTTGGATATGTGTTTAGTTAGATAATATCATTTTGTTAGTTTAAATATTTTTAAATTTTTAAATATTTTAGGATTTACATATATATGCCAAGTATTTAGGAGAATTTTAGGTTTTAATTTTTTTTTCCAACAACGTGGTAAAACAACTACGTACGGTTAGGATTAAAAAGATTTTTAAGTTTTTAAATTAATTGGTTGATAATATACGTACGGCGTAGACGACTTAATTTTATTATAATTTTAGTTAGATAATATCAGTTAGTCAGTTTAAATATAATTTAAATTTTAAAATATTTTAGAATTTACATATGTCAAGTAGTTAGTAGAATTATAGGTTTTTTATTTTTTTTCAACTATGTGACAAAACAACAACGGATATGATATTAATTTTTTTTTTAAGTTTTAATTTTAATTTGTTGATAATATACAATTGTTAGGTCTCATCCTAAATTGAATTGGGAGTGGTGGAGACCTAGCAAATTATGTCATTTTAATGGCAGATTCGAGTAATATTCACACAATTTAGAGAGGAACGAATTAGGGTTTATTGAATAGAGAAGAAGTGGCCTGTCTATCTCCCATTTTTCATCCACACACCTAACTACCCTCCTCTATAAAGGAAGTCGGTTACAGATTAAAGAAAAAGAAAGACTAGAAAATAAAAACACAAGCTAAGTACATTTTTCAATTTGAATACATTCACTTCCTAGCTACTATTTATAGATTGGGATACATGGCTCTTTAATACTCTTGGCAGTTAATTCAGTTGGAGATGAGCTGGAGTATTCGTCTGAGCTGATAATTCGGTGAGTTGGCATACTTTTCTGAGCTGACAAGTCGGTGAGTTGGTAGACATTGATGAGGTTATGAGTTTCTGGTACTCTCTTATGCATAATGCATTGCTCCTCTAAAGGTAAATGATGAGGTTATGAACTGATCATCTATCAACATACGGCTTAGACGGCATCACATTAGAATCCGGTTCTAAGCCACATATAATAGTAAATATTTTTCAAATAAAAAAAATTAAAATCAAAATAATCAAATATTTCACAAATAAATCAAAATGATTTCTCCAAATAATCAAATTCATCCCCAATAAATAAAAAATATTTCTTCAAACAATCAAATAATTTAAAATATTTCTCCAAATAAATAAAATTTTTATCCAAATAATCAAATAATTCACCAAATAAATTATAAATATTTTTCAAATAAATTAAATAGATTTTTTCTATTGAGTCGTCCAAGTCATACGTATATCCAAAAGAGAAATAATAATAAAAAATTATAACTGCGTATGTACTTTCTAACGTATTTAAAAATAAAGCATATGTAGTTCCTAACGTATAATAATCAAATAATTTAAAAAAAATCTCCAAATAAATTAAAAAGATTTTAAATAATACACCAAATTAATCAAAAGGATTTCTCCAAATAATCTAATAATTCCCCAAATAAATTAAAAAAATTATTTAAATAATCAAATAATTTAACATATTTCTTCAAATAATAAAATAATTTAACATATTTTTTTAAACTATGTGGAGAATAAATCCGGTTTAATATAATCCTTTCTTTTATTTAATAAAATTTCAAAAAGATTTGATAGACTAATATTTTTCGGATTAATCCCGCCTCCCAAAACTTTTTTGCATGAACTCGCCCTCTCCTATATTACATAATATCTCCTTATTAAAACCTCTTCCCACCCAAACCTCTTCTCACGAAACCAAAATTTTAGGTTTTTTTCTTTCTTTTCTCCGTTGTCTCCTCCGATCAAATCCGTCGTCCGAAGGTAGATAAATCTTCTCACGCTGTGAAGAATAACTGATCATTTTCTTATTCTATATGATGTAAACAATTGAAAATGGTTTTTAACAATTAGAAACAAATAATAACCAAGTTATTTGGAGAAACACCCAACCGAAGGTTTTCTATTTTTGTTGCTGTTTTTTTTTTCCAGACACACGATCACCCGATCAATACATGTGAGGACAAAATTGTTGCTATTTTTTCCTTTTAAATAAGTTTCCATTTTTATTTTTAGCCAATTATTGTTATTTCTGGTGTGAACTTTAGGTATTTATGTACCCTGTTAAGCCTTACGGAAAAAAAAACTACAATTTTTGTTTATTTAATTATCTATTACATAATATAAACTTATGTTTTTTTCTTTAAAATATTTTAGAGTTAGTTCTATTTGCATTTATGTTTTCCTTTATCTTTGTAGAAATATGCCGGTAGATAAATCTTGGATGCAATCAGGGAGGTCAACATCAAAGTATTTTGATGGAGTTGCATATTTCATCGACTATGCTTATAATTATATGAAGTACGATGACATGAAAATTTATTGCCCTTGCAATAAATGCTACAATAGGGTTAGACTAATTCGGAATAAAGTGCACCAACATCTTCTTTATAATGGTATAAAGTCTAATTATGCAGAATGGTATTTACATGGAGAGGGTGAGGATTCTAGTAGTGATGATAGTGGTGAAACTGATAGTACCCACAATGATGGTGATGAGGTTGACACGCTAGAGCCAATTGATGACATACAAGGCTTAATAGAAGAGGTTATGCAACAAGAACAAATGGAGAAGCAGAATTTTTTTATAATTTGTTGGGAGAAGCGAAAGAACCATTATACCATGGCTGCGATACTTTTTCCAACCTATCTTTTATTGTCACCTTGATGCACATCAAATGCCTCAATTTATGGAGCAACAAGTCTTTCGACATGTTGCTGGAAGTGCTTAAAAAAGTATTTCCATTTTGTGAGAAGTTGCCTACATCCAATTATGGTGCTAAGAAGATCGTTAAAGATCTTGGTCTCCATTACGAAAAAATTGATGCATGAAAGAATGACTGTGTAATTTGTTATAAAGAGTTGGCCAATGCTTCACAATGTCCGACATGTAATATGTCTATATGGAAATCACAAGGTCCAGTTGGTAAAAAGAAAGGTAGAAAAGTTCCATGGAAGGTTTTGCGGTATTTTTCAATCACTCCAAGGCTTCAAAGATTATACATGTCTTCTAAGACAGATGGAGATATGCGATAGCATTATGATCACCGAGTGAAAGATGGGGTCCTTTGGCATCCACCAGATTCAGAAGCTTGGATAGACTTTGAAGGAAAACACGAGTCTTTCGGTAATGAACCACCCAATGTCAGACTTGCCTTTGCTACCGATGGATTCAACCCTTTTGGCAATATAAGTTTGAGTTATAGCACATGGCCCATTATTTTATTTCCATACAACCTTCCTCCATGGTTGTTAATGAAGGATCCTTATATTTTCTTGACATTACTTATACCAGGACGAAAGGGACCTGGTCATGATATTGATGTATACATGAGGTCGTTGATTAATGAATTGCTTCTGTTGTGGGAACTTGGGGTTGATACATATGACATATCTATAAAGCAGAATTTTCAGATGATAGCTTCAATAATGTGGACCATAAACGACTATCCTGTATATGCATATATGTCAGGTTGGAGTACACAAGGAAAATTGGCTTGCCCTTGCTGTGCCAAATACACTGTATAGCATAGTTTAAGAGCTGGAAAAAAGCGATGTTATATGGGTCATCGACGGTTTTTACCGTTAGATCACCCATGGCGTATACAAAAAAGACTATTTGATAATACGGAGGAGATGACGGTGGCCCCCACTCGACCATCAAGTGTTGATATTGTAAATAAGCTTAGTGAGCTCACAGAAATTACTCACGGTAAGCATGGACCTAAGCCAAAAATACTTGGGTTTGGTGTAAACCATAATTTGAAAAAACATAGTATTTTTTTCAAATTGCCTTATTGGAAAACACTTTTGCTGCGCCATAATTTAGATAGCATGCACATTGAGAAGAATATATTTGATAATTTGTCTGGCTCGATGATGAACATTGATGGCAAGACAAAAGACACATTAAATGCTCGTAGGGATCTCCAAAAAATGGATATAAGGCCAATACTTCATCCTAAAGAAGAAGGGGAAAAGACTGTTTGGGAAAAAGCAGATTACGAATTAACAAATGAGGATAAGAAAAATGTATTTCTATGGATGTTGGACCTGAAAGTTCCGGATGGATACTCTGCTAATTTATCTCGGTATGTTAATATGGGAGAATGTAATATGTCAGGCATGAAAACTCATGACTGTCGTGTATTTTTTGAGTGGTTACTTCCACTTGTGGCACGAGAATTATTGCCTAAAGATGTATGTGAAGCTTTGATAGAGCTTAGTTACTACTTTAAGGGATTATGTGCTAAAGAATTAAAAATAGAGGATTTTGAAATTTTGGAGACTAAGATTGTTTTAACTCTTTGCAAATTGGAGAAAATATTTCCTCCTTCGTTTTTTGATATAATGGTTCACCTATCCTATCACATAGCATGGGAAGCAAAAGTCGCCGGCACAGTACAATTTAGGTGAATGTGTCCAGTCGAAAGGTAGTTCATTCTTGCGTACATTATAATTCTTGTTTTAATTTATTTGCTTCTTGTATGTAATCTAACCAAATATAATTTGACAATACATTCGTAGATATTTACACAAGTTAAAGCGCTATGTTCGTAATATGGCTCATCCAGAAGGATCTATGGCAGAAGGGTGCTTCGCAGATGAATGCACAATATTTTGCTCTCGATATATAAATTCAGTTGAAACTAAATTTAATCATACAAATAGAAATGATGACGGAGTCCAACCAACCGCATCTATTACACAAGGCCTATCCATATTTATACCTACGGGTAAAGTTTTTGGAGAAGGCAAAATAAGAGAGATGAGTATTGAAGAACACAGAGCTGCCATATTTTATGTCTTAACGAATACTGATGAGATGGAGCCTTTTGTTCAGTAAGAATCTTATTTACCTTTTTAAAATTCATATTATATATAACTATAACTTGTATTAATTTTTTTAAATCATGTTTCAGAGAGCATAAGGAAATTCTATTTGAATTGGTGATCATGACGTAGAGGGGTCACATAGACTTCATTTTTCCAAATGGTTTAAAACAAGATTACGAAATATCAAATTTAGCTATTTTTGTGAGCTGTGATAATATGCTCATTTTTCTAAATTGTCTTATAGGTTGAACAACTACACAAGGGTGGAAAAACTTGTAGGGAAATGCTTGTTTTGGCCCGTGGTCCTGAGTGGCATGCAACTTATTACCCTGGTTATAATATGAGTGGTTTTAGGTTTCATACATTGGAACGCGATGAGGCTAAAAAGACTCAAAATAGTGGTGTGGTGGTTCAAGGGGAGAATGAAAAAGATGTTGGATGGTACGAAAACTTGATAGAGATTATTGAACTCTGTTATGTTGACAAGAAGAGGGTTATCTTGTTCAATTGCAATTGGTACGATACAACTCAAAATGGAAGAGGTTACAAGATTGATCACTATGGGATAGTAAGTGTTAACACAACACAAAAGTTTCATACTAAGGAACCATTTGTGTTAGCTTGCCAAGCAACACAAGTTTTCTATGTTAGAGGCATTAGAAACAAGGCTTGGAGTGTTGTGATAGAAACAAATCCTAGAAATTTTTATGAAATGCGTGATGATGAGTTGGAACCATACCAAGAAGAAGTGACTCGAAGGCATATCATGATAGCCAACGACTTGGCAGATGAAGCCAACCAAGTGGAAGATGAAGAAGAAGCGGGTCATATAGATTTGGAATGATAATTTTTTCATGCTTCCAGTATTAACTATCTATGTTCTTTTTAATAATATTTGGACAACATTATTGAAAATTATAAACTTTTATGATGATTGATGTTTGTTTGGTTATTGATTTGAATTAAATTGCATTTAGATTTATGTTGTTTCTCTGTGTTTTCAATTATATATTGATTGTCACGTTATTCAGTCATGATAAGAAAAACAAGGAGTACCAATAGAACATCCACCAGTATCCAGAGAGAATCATCTAGATCATCTCCAGAACAACTTAATCCCATTCGATCATCTAATCGAAATAAAGTACATGAAATACATAACACTCAAGAGCCAGTTCACGAGACTCAACCAACCAATATAGAAGGTAGATCCTATGTTACTTGACTTTAATGATTCAATATTGTACTATTTTGCTAATTGTTCCACTAAATTTGAATAGGTTCAACTGTTGGAAAGAAAAGAGGCAGAGGAAAGGCTAAGGGTGATTAATTATTCACATGAAATGTTTACATAGCATGAAGTAGTTTTTTCTTTTGCCTATTTATAAAATACCATGTCTTGTAGGATCAAAGTAATAAAAACAAAACTAATAGGGAAAACTTTCATATACCATATATAGAGTTTTTATATTGAATGGTAGATTAATTATTCACATGAATTGTTTACATAGCATGAAGTAGTTTTTTCTTTTGCCTATTTATAAATTACTATGTCTTGTAGGATCAAAGTAATACAAAAAACTAACAGGGAAAAATCAATAATTGTGCACACCACTGGTTCAGTTTCCTTTGCAAAGTACAAAAAAAGAGGTATAAAAGCAAGAATGCTCCTAAATTTATTTTGTATATTAGATATTCTCATGTCTATATAGATTTTTATATATTTTTGGTTTGCTTATGTATGTGGGAAGTAAGATATTTCTGGTATTGACTTAATATATTCGTAAAATAATAATAATAATTTCTCATAACAGCTTGATCAAACTGGAATTAAACCCAGTCCAATTGACTGTTTCAAAAAGTTTCATGTAAGTAAGGGAAATGAGGGAGAAGGAGAAACTTGGCGAAGTGAGAAGGCAAAAGAAATCTATGTATGTTGTATAATTTTTTACGCTTCATTGTGTTCTTTAAATGCATACCATACTCTATTAATTTACTGTGTTTGTGATATTCGATCAAGATGTTATATAATATTGCAGTAGGCTTATTGAGTCTCATCTACGATATCATTAAAGGAAACGATGGAAAACAAAAAAAGTACCGCTCTAGAGGAAAATCTGAATGTGAATGACTGGGACATATATAGAGAGGTGATCGTACCTAGTCATGGTCGTGTTCTTGGCTTGGGGGGTGGTTTGAAAGGTAAAGATTTGTACTCATCTAGCCAAACTTGCAACAAGCGTAGATGTGTTAAACTTGAAGAAATTCACCAACAATTAAAACATGAGCTGAAAGATGTGAAAGGTCAATTAAGCACTCTGCAAGAACAAGTTCAAATGTTGTTAAACAACATCCAAAATTCTGAACATAGTGCAAGGCAATCACCATATGTGGTATGTACCTTTCTTTATAATTTTAAAACTAGTAAGTTGAGTTTATTTCTTAATTTCATTTAAATTACATGTGTTCTTATTGACTTTTCTTTGTTGTAACAGGATAATGTTGGAAGTAATGGTTCGGATGCTAATCTTAGCGATGGTTTTGAAGAATAATTCAACAAGCTTCAATTTGATAATTTTTTTTTTAACTTTGATATACGTAGACTTGGAAAATCATTGGTTTCTTTGTGTCACATTATTTTTATATCAATGAATGATTATAACATTGTCTTTTATTTTAGTTGTCAATGTATTCCTGTTTTACTATTAATTTGACACATTCTAAAATAACTGATGCTATTTTATGACAATTAGTTCCAGCAAAATTAGTAATTTTTGTGATATTTGACCATTTTCGACAAAATTTTATACGAACATAGACATCATAATAACATAATTCCGATGTTTTATTATATTTCCAATTTCTCAGGTGATCGAAAAAACAAAATTGCGACAACCCTCATTCATCGGAAATGATGTTTATAGAATTTAATCATCATTTCCGACAAATAATGTGACAAGGCATATTCTCGTAAAAAATATAATTTCGATTACATGAATTTTAATTTTCGACTGGTTTAGAAATCGTAAAAACTATTTTTTGATGATTTTCTTTCATCGGAAATAATCCATAATATTTTCGAAGATCTCCTTTCATCGAAAATAATATTATATTTTTTTCCGAGAAGCTAAATTCTTTTTTTTGAGTACTTTGTTGTCGAAAATTTTTATTCCCGATAAACAAAATGTAGTCGCAAATAAATTGTCCATCGTAAATAGTATTACTGAGAAAATTTGACTATCGGAAATGCATCGTCGAAAAAGAAATTGTCTGTCGTGTTTATAAACATTTTTGACCACCAATTTATTTTTTTCGAAGGCAATAAACTATCAAAAATATCCCTCCGTCGTATGTCCACAAATCTTTTTTACGATGATAAGAAAACAAATACGATGGTCTTAGGCCTTCGCAAATACTAACGTTTCCGACGGTTGGTAAAAAAAAAACCTTTTTTGACGCTTATTTTTTCGAGGGCATACGACAACAAGATACCTTCAAAAAAAGCATTTTCGACCACAAATGACCAGTTTCGAGGAATTATTGCCTTCAAAAATGAGGGTTTTTTCTGTACTGTAGAATATTGACACATCACTAAGTTAGAATACTTAATGAACCGTAGCATTCCTTACTACCTAATGAACCCTATCATCCCTTACATGTAGATTGATTGACCATTATCCCTTGATAATTAGGGATGACTTGAGAGTAGTATAGACACGACTAGAGCTAGTAAAAAATTTGACTATATTGTTTCACCATAGTATTGAGGAACCAATAGAAATCCAAGGTTGAATATTATGACTAAACCTAACTTTCATAGTGAGATAATATTAGAAATCTATATATTTAGATTCTTGTCTTGATATTAGCAGAATAGTACTTTAGGAAACCAAGAGGAATGAATAGAATATTTTCCTTGGTCATACCTCAAAATTAGATATTAGCATACCACAATTCCTTAGAGAACCATGATGTTATCTAGAGCCTCTATTTTAATTTTATATCTTGTTCCTCTGCAACCTTAATGCTCGCTATTTATGCGGTGACTAATTTTCTTTTTCTTTTCTTCATCTTTCAATTCATGCCACCTGACACTTCTGATTGTAGGCCAAGTGATATTCTTTTATGTTAGTATATATAGTTTGCTAGATTTATAGTTGTTAATCTTGAATTTTGAAATTATGTGCTTAGTAGTTAGAACTTGATAGTTGAGTTGTTCATTTAGATTATGATTTTTTATTATCCTTTTGTTTCAAATCACGTAATTTGTACTTTCACTCATCATAATCCAGCGTACCTATATTTTTTGTACTACCTCGACCTATGTTACTATTATAGCCTAGTTTTGTAAGCTTATTCATTTATCAAGCTTGTTCATGACATATATATTATTGGGGACCCACACTAATACATTGTCTAAATTAGAATCAGTATATTATGGTCTGATCAACCATAGTGCGCTTGGTTCGCTCTTCGTATCACTACTCTACGTGGATTGAGATATAATTGACTCAACTTGTTAGACGAATATACTTGCCCTCTAGACTGGCCAGAGAATATCATTTCAGGTACATAACCGTTCTGATGTGAACATTCGAGTAGGAATCTACCAAAATAGGATTTCAATCCATAACTGCCTTGACAACTTCCTTTTGAATTCTCTAATTCCTTTGAATCCCGTACTTGTATTCTATCACCTCCACCTTGGATTCTGTATTATTGTTCTCCGTCTTCCCCTATTTCAGAAAGACGAATGCTCGTGCTTGGTATACGTTGGTATAAGGATAGTCCTAGATATACCTATAGACTTATCACATTAGCTTGTGACTATCCTTTATAATTAAGGGCATATCATATGTGATATATTTGTGTTGGAATTTTTGAGGATTGAATAACACGACTAAGTAATTTGAGGAATAATTTTCTTAAATATATAAGCCTTATAATATAGAGGGGTAAATTCTAAGTTGGGTAGAAATTACATTATTAGCTTGGGGTAAATTTCTTTTAGATTATAATCAAGTAAGATTAGATAGAGAAAACCATGCCTTATTTTAATTTCGATGACGAAATTGTTTTAAGTTGGGTAGATTGTAAACCCCCTCATCCAAAATTAGGCCTACTTGGCTTAGATAGAGAGACTAGGGCTAGTTTGAATCCATTTAGAGATAGAACACTGTGTTTTAGATAATTTTACAATATTTATTTATATCACTTAGTGCACCTTACCGTTGCTTCGATAATTGGAGCACTACACTAGCCACTGCCTTCCTACAAATTTTACACCCTTATCCTAGACATTCTAGTCTTCCATCCTGACCTTTGTGTAACTTATAATTATGCTCTCTTGTGCTATATTTTAGTCGCATAATATTCGTCGTAGATATTGTTATTTAATTCAAAATAAATTTGATATTGTACCCTTGTGTATTCCAATCAAAATTTGAGACACAATCTTGAACCGTTTTGTACAACCCAAATTATAATAATATTCTATCCTGAGTCCTCTATGCTCATGACACTTGTGTCCCATCTAATTTTAGTTATATGTACTTCTAATTAGTTTTAGAACACCTTGTGCATTAATTTTAATTAATTTAATCCAATTTTCATCTTTGTGCAATTTTCCAATTATTGAGCACTTTTATGCAAAAGTGCATTAAGGCATCCATACCATTGGATAATAAATGAAGAAACCATTTTCCCTTCATTATTTGGTTATGTAAATTTTTTTCATAATTTTTTGGAACGTGCAACGCACAAACATTACCCCCTCATCAATCCTAGCCTTGCATTCTAAACAATGCAAATTCTAGCCTTTTTAGACATCTCCATGACAAACCAAGGCCCAATCCCAAAGACGTTGACCAAGCCCAATCCCCTAGGTCAACCCCAAAACCCTACTTTCTACATGTATAAATATACAACTTTTCTTTTCTTTATTTTTCCAAACCCAAAAACCAATCACCTAGCCGAATCTCACCCCTCCCCTTTCCTATTCATTGTCTTCTTCCTCCCGCCGTAGCACCTCGCCGGAGACCCGCCTGACTCCAAACCTGACCGACTGCACTGAGCCGCGCCTTGCCGGAGCCAAACCTCGCCGTTCTCTGATCTTCTCCGCCGCCTGTGCACAGCATAACCCCAACACCCGCCTGAGTCGACCCCCTCGCCTGAACTCCTCCTCGACCTCACCGCAGTCCTCTCCCTGAACTCCTCCTCCACCTCCCTGAACCGTTCACCATCGCCACCATCACCACCATCGTCCCCACCTTCTTACTCAATGACTCCCCTTACCATTATCTTCCCAGCCGAGCCACCCCGGCCAACACCACCTTCACCACCACCACCACCTTGTCTCCTCCCTCACACTCACCTCGCCGGACTCCTCATCGACCCCATGACCGCCATGTACACCCTTTCGATCGGAGCACACGACCACTCATTACCGCCTCCTTCCTCCCCTTCTTCCTGTCCTTCTTATTTTTCCCGGCCAACTCGTCGGAGCCGACTCCCCCACCACCAGCACACCCCGGCCAACTCCACCAGCTACACCATCATCAACACCCCTCTCCCTGCTCAACTTTTCCTCCTCATCTCCTTCACCGATCTCCTCCACCACTTTCCTCCGGCCTGTCCACCCTCGCCTGAGATACCTCCATGGCCGCCTGAGCCCTGGCCGGAGCATCAGCCTCCTTCCCTAACCTGCATTATCATTATCATCACTATTGTAATCATCTTTATCATCACCACTAATCATTATCATTAATCATCTACATCATCACCATCATCCCTATCATTATCCTCATTATCACCCTAATCACCATTATCATCACCTAATCATCATCTTAACCTAATCATCACTATTATCATCACCTAATCATCATCTTAACCTAATCATCACCATTATCATCATCATAACCTATATCATCATCATCATTAACCCAATAATCATTACCCTCCTCATCATTATTAACATCGACATCATCGTCGTCCTCGTGGACCCGTTACCCTCGCCAAAGTCAACCTGCATTAGTCACCTTCGATCCTCTTACCCTGTGTGCGCACCCCGAGGGCCATTAGATTGTTCTGCGAGACTCCAAGAGAAGGCTATTGGCACTATGCAGCTTTCTTACCAGGTAAGATACCTTGCCAAATTGTTTACAATACTTTGCATGCTTATTATATTTTTATATGTTCATTACATGTGTATTTTTCTTTCATTCATAATTATATACTATATATATGTTGACACACACTTCACACATAGTATCTTGGGAGGGGAGGACAATCAGTAGGTGTATGGGCTATAACCACTCTGGTAAACCGTAGTATCTAGCATGCACTACGTAGTGTATCGCGCTGGTCGCTACCCCCGAGGTATGTTGATTTCTGGTGTCGCGCTGGTCGCTACTCTCGAGGTATGTCTCTCTACCATGTGTGTGAGTTATGAGATTAGATCGAGTAGCCTACCCATGCCCATACGTCGAAAAGTTATCCTCATTATGCATTTATATAGATTGTCTTGTACAACATACTTATATATTTTCTACCTATTATGCATGTTTACTGTATTCAAATTGGCATACTTTTATATATCTTGTTACGTCCCTCTGAGGATCTGGTCCCTTTCCAGGTGTAGACGATCTTGACTATCCGTAGGAGTACGGGCCAGGACCTAACGCATTATTTTCAGTCGAGGAGGTCTTATCTTCTGAGCATCATTGATTATCTCTAGCGATGGATCGCTTCGCTGATACCTTTATATCATTACCTTATTTTATATTAGAGATTTTACCCTCCTCTCTTATTTTAGTATTGATATAGTCATTGGTAGTGGATTTGTCTCCACCCGACTATCATTTCTGGATTATTCAGACTCATTATTCCAGTTTAGTTATTTCTTTTCTATGACTTATTGGGTGGATGAGATTAGTATTTTTGGGACTTATGACAATATATATACCAAATGTGAGTTATTATTCATAGTACCACATATGTATATATTATTGTATCCATATATTGGAGTTGCCATATACATACGGCTGGCATGCTTATGTGTTCCTAGTCTTATGTATTTTGGGACTGGGGTATGACAGGACAAGCAAGAATGCAAGATTTTAGATGTGCAAACTTGGAAGAAGGGTCAACTGAATCGAATATAAGCCACTCACAAGTTAGTTTGAGACGAAAAGTAAAGAGGTGCTTTAAGTCTTCGCTCGCACGTCGCCTACTTTTCGATCACCTACATTGCCACGAACAGCTAATCAATACCTCTTTCCTTCTTTTCAATATCGAAATTAAAGTGTAGTTCAATAAACAAAAATAATGAAATCCATCGAAAACGTTCAAGAAAATGCAAACAAATTCGAAAACCAACTCAAGCACGAAAGCAACAAGGCGACAACAAAAATTAGGCAAAATAACTTGCAGCGAAGATATCCCTCTTGACTATGTCGCTAAGTCCATCCTCGGGACACGGTCCACTGAATATGGGAATCGATTCTGAAGAAGCAAATCTATAACGAGGATAAGATCTTGTTTCAATCTATCCCGATCGAATGATACCGACGGCACCACATCATAACCAACTAATTGGAAGTTTCATCCATGAAACTTAGGAATAGAACCTGCCACTAGGAAATAATAAACGAAACCTTTCCCTCATCTCAGACTCAAGCTCCCAAGTAGATTCTTCGACCGAATGATTTTGCCAAAGCACGCGCACGAGAGGAACCGAACGACTTCGAAGCAACTTCTTTTTTCGATCCAAAATTTGCACAGGATGCTCAACATAAGTCGAGTCTGCCCTTAGATCTAGTTGATCCAGATCAATCACATGACTCGGGTCATACACGTACTTCCTAAGATGTGAAACATGGAAGACATCATGAATTTTGGATAGTGATGGTGGCAGGGCTATCTGATACGTGACCGGTGCGACTCACCTTAGTATCTCGAACGGACCGATAAATATTGGACTTAGCTTCCCTTTTGCTCCAAATCTGGTGACTACTCTCATGGGCGAGACTTTAAGAAACACCCGATCACCTTCTAAGAACTCAAGAGGTCGTCGATGCGTGTCTGAGTAGCTCTTCTGACGACTCTGTGCTACCTTTAGCCGTTCTCGAATCAAGCGAATCTTTTTGACGGTTTGCTCCATAAGTTTGGGGCCAAGAATTTTTCTTTCACCAACTTCATCCGAACAGATCGAGGATCTGCACTTTTTCCCATACAATGCATCATACGGCGCCATCAGAATGCTGGATTGATAGCTATTTTTGTATTCAAATTCGGCTGACAGTAGATGCATGTCCCAACTCGTCTTCAAGTCTAAGGTGTAGAGTCATAACATGTCTTCGAGGATTTGGTTAACACATTCTGTTTGACCATCTGTCTGTGGATGGTAGGTAAAGCTGAACTTCAACTTCGTCCCCATTGCTGACTTTCCCAGAAATGTGATAAGAATCGACCATCTCTATCGGAGACAATAGATACGGGAACGCCGTGGAGTCGAACGATCTCATTGAGGTAGATCTGGGCCAGGCGGTCGGCACTCCAAGTAATTTTGATAGGCAAAAAGTGAGCTGACTTGGTGAGTCGATCAACGATAACCCATACGGCATTATTCCTCCGTTGTGTCTTCGGTAACCCAACAAAATCCATCGTTATATGTTCCTATTTCCACTCCGGTATAGCGAGATTTTGCATCTCTCATCCCGGCTTCTGGTGCTCGACCTTTACCCTCTGACAAGCCATGCATTACGATACGAACAACGCCATATCTCTTTTCATGTCGTGCCACCAAAATATCGTACTGAGTTCTCGATACATCTTTGTGCTACCCGGATGTGAAGTATAACTTGCATAATGGGATTCCGTGAGTATATCTTTTCTGAGGGCTGGATCGTTAGGAACACACAATCTTTTCTTCACTCGGATCATCCATCCATGCCTACCGCAAAGTTGATTGCCTTTTCTGCTGAGATAAGACCTTGCATCTTTTACAGGAACAAGTCATCCTTCTGAGTGGACTTGAATTTTTCTAATAAGTCGGGTTCGAGGCACAACTGTGCCACTTGTGTCCACTTTTTGTATCAGATTATAAGTATAATACCCAAATCTTCAATATTCTGATGCAGCTTGTCATCAATAGCCAGGCTCCCAACGAATACTCGACTCAGTGCATCTGCTACAATATTACCTTTGCCCAGCGTGTACCTGATCATCAAGTCAAAATCGCTAAGGATTTCAAACCAGTGCTGTTGTCGTAGATTTAAATCCTTTTAGGTATAGAGATATTTTAAACTCATATGATCCGTATAGATCTCGCACGGCACACCATAAATGTAGTGGTGCCACAACTTCAGTACGAACACTACCGCCGCAAGCTCCAGATCATGTGTTGGATAATTCTTCTCGTGAGGCTTCAACTACCTCGACATAAAAGCTATCACTTTATCCCGTTGCATAAGGACACATCCCAAACCCTTTCCTAAGGCGTCACTATATATCTTAAAGTCATCAGGTCCATCTGGAAGGGTAAAAATTAGTGCTGAGACGAGGTGCTACTTTAACTCCACAAATGAAGCTTCACAGTCGTCCGTCCACACGAACGTTACTCCCTTTTGAATGAGCTGAGTCAGAGGTGAGGCAATCCTCGCAAAATCATTAATAAATCTTTGGTAGTAGTCCGCCAGACCAAGGAAACTCCGAATATCGCTAGCTGACTCAAGCCTTCTCCAGTTCACGATGGTTTCTATTTTCTTTGGGTCAACTGAGATGCCTTTTGCAGAAATAATGCGCCCTAGCAAGGAAATGCTGTCCAACCAGAACTCGTATTTACTTAGCTTCACGTATAACTTATTATCTCAAAGGGTTTGAAGCACCATCCGCAGGTGTCCTGCGTGTTCATCCCTATTTTTTGAGTACACTAAGAGTCATCGATAAAGACTACTACAAATTTATCGAGGAATGGTCAGAACACACGATTCATCAAATCCATAAAAGCGGCAAGGGCATTCATCAGTCCAAACGGCATAACAAAAAACTCGTAGTGTCCATAGCGGGTTCAAAATGCTGACTTGGGCATGTCCTCAGGCTTAATCTTTAACTGGTGGTAGCCCGAGCAAAGATCAATTTTTGAGAACATCGTTGCCCTTTGTAGCTGATCGAAGAGGTCATCTATCCTGGGTAGAGCATACTTGTTTCTGATGGTGACCTTATTCAGCTCCCGATAATTAATGCAGAGTCATAACGTTCCATCCTTTTTCTTTACGAAGAGTACAGGCGCACTCAAAGGAGACATGCTCAGAACCTACGATCCAGCAGTTCTTGCAGTTGTGTAAACCCCCTCGATCAAATTTAGGTCTACTTAGCTTAGATAGAGAGACTAGGGTTAATTTGGAGCCAATTAAAATTAGAACACAGTATTTTAGATTATTTTGCAATATTCGTATCACTTTGTGCACCTTACCATTACTTCGATATTTCGAGCACTACACTAGTATTTGCCTTCAAACAAATTTTACACACTTTTTCTAAACATGCCAGCCTTCCATTCTGGCCTTTGTGTAACTCATTAATACCCTCCCTTGTACTTCATTTTAGTCGCACAATATTCGTTATAAATGACTATTTTTAAATTCAAATATATCTAAATTTGTATCTTTGTCCGTTCCAATCAAAATTGGAGATACAATCTCGACCCATTTTATGCAACCCAATTTATGATAATATTCTATTCTGAGCTTACTACGTCCATGATACTTGTATCCTACCCAATTTTAATCTTATGCACTTCCAATTAATTAAAAATTACCATTTACCCTAATTTTAAATAAATTAGTGTAATTTCTCAACCTAACCCAAAACTAGCCCCAATACCAACCCAAACCCCCACTCATACCCTCAAGGTTCATACTAAACACCAAACACCATTTTAACCTACTATATCACACCAAACATGGTATTTTATCTCATCCAATCCCAATTTCTATTGTTTATGCAATTTTTAAATTGTTAGGGGCTTTTGTGCAAATAGATAATTATGTGCCCACCTTCCATTGGAGACAAGCCATGAGGAAACCCCCTCCCTCATGTGTTGACTGGTCCCCCTAGGTTTTCCCTCTATTTTGTGTGTACAACACACTAACTTTCCTTCTACATCATCCACACCCTCCAGTCAAATTTGGCCCATCCTAGCCACCCATTCCTTCATGAAAAATCCTACCCCTTATCCCTAAGAATGTACATGGCCGACCCTAATTTCAATGCAAACTTTTTCTTCTCTCTCTCCTACATAAACACCTCCTTTCCCTCTCCATTTTTTTCTCATTCACACTACCACCACCCTCACCCTACCCAAAACCCTAAAACTACATCAACTTCCCTTCTTCTCCGACTTCCCACAACAGCCCCCTCCTCCCCCGAGACATCGCCATAGCACCACCACCTTCCTTCTCCGGCCAACCCTCATCCCAATGGCAACCCCTACCGCCACAACAGCCCCCCTTTCCTCTTCTTCCATCCACGACTTCTTCTTCTTCCCCGACCTCTTCTTCTCCCCCGATGACTTTTCCTACCCTGACTTCCTTCCCACCACCACAGCAGCCAATACCACCATCACCAACACCATCATCACCATCACAAGCACACCATCATCATCGATCCGACCATCGCCATCAATCACCACCACCACAGCGGCCAACACGACCATCACCAACACCATCATTACCATCACCAGCACACCATCATCACCGTCTCGACTATTACTAGTAACCACCACCGCCTTAGCCGCCATAATCCTACCCCCATCATCACCCCCGACCCTAGCCACGGTGACCACCACAGCGGCCAACACCACCATCACCAACACCATCATCACCATCACCAACAAACTATCACAACCATCCCGACATCAACCACAACCCTCACCATCACCCGACATCCCCTCCTCCTTTTTCCTTGCCTCCTTCTCACGTTCACCATCACGGTCCCCTCACCATCACCACCATTCCTCTGACCATCCCGCCACCACCAGCAATCCGCCATTGCCACCAAGCCACAGCTGCGGCCATTGCTGCGACATGTTGCCATTGCTACTGCTGCTGCCAGTGTTGCTGCTGGTTGACTAAAACACTACCCCATTGTTGCCACTGTAGCTGCTACTGCTACTATTCACCGCCGGAGGCCGGCCACCCTCGAGCATCGAACTAGCATCACCCCTCCTAGTCGAGCACACCTAGGCTTGCATCGTTACTCCTCTCCCTTGATGTTGTAGTAGTTGCATGGACCTATGTTAAATGATGAACCCTAATACCTAGTCTCTATATGTGTGTATTTATATGTGCATGGTGGTTAGTGTTAGTAATACTTCATAGAAACTTGGTTATTAATATGGCATACACTTGTGTTGATCCTAGGTATTTAGACTAAACTGACATTGTGCACACTAACCTACTAGCTAGGACTTGTGTTTAGTGTTATATGTTATTTAGAATTATAAGATATTTTGGTAGTTAATTGTCTCATTATGCACAGTATCTGAGGACGTGACATACTCGTATATGGAGACCTAGATAGTTTCCTTTATCAAACATGTCCTGAAAATCTTAGAAAGTAGAATACCTGGTACCCATGTGTTAGAGGTGCAACATAGCACCTACACGAATCATAGCTATGACCGTGATTGTAACATATGAGAAATGATACCATATGATGACTTGTAAAATGCAGTGGGACTAGTAGACTAAGTGTACCCCTAACCCGTTGATCCTTGACTAGTCAACCTTAGCCAACATATTTAATTACAATATTTATTTAGTTTAGTATATGCGTAACTCATGACATTGCATAAGTTGTACTTGTGTACATGATTAGCATAGTATAATATTGTGATTGATATTTATTGTTATTTATTCATAGGCACCCAAGACGATTCTACCTTGGCTGCGAGTTCTGGATCCATACTTGTGCACACCAGTGTTCCAAGCAAGTATACCTTGCCTTGTTTATAGAAGCATAAAATATGCTGGGGAATTGTCCGTATATTTTACAGTCAAAACTCCTAACATACATGAAGTACCTCCCTGCGTAAAACAGAACTTCAAGGTTGTTTGGCGTAAAATAGGGGTTCAGAGCTGTCCGCATAAAACAGAGCTTCAAGGCTGTTTAGCATAAAATAGGGCTTCAAAGTTGTCTGCGTAAAACAGAGCTTCAAGGCTGTTTGACGTAAAATAGGGCTTCAGAGTTGTTCGCATAAAATAGAACTTCAAGGCTATTTGGCGTAAAATAGGGCTTCAGAGCTATCCGCGTAAAACAGAGCTTCAAGGCTGTTTGGCGTAAAATATGGCTTTTGAGTTGTCCGCGTAAAACAAAGCTTCAAGGCTGTTTGGCATAAAATAGGGATTCAGAGCTGCCTGCGTAAAACAGAACTTCAAGGCTGTTTGGCGTAAAATAGGGCTTCTGAGCTGTCCGCGTAAAATAAAGCTTCAAGGCTGTTCTGCGTAAAATATTGCTATACCTTCCTGCGTAAAGTTTAAAATATGTTGTTTTTAATACAGCGTAAAGTTGTACGAGAAACTCTTCGTATTCCTCGGATGAATTTGTCAATCAAATCATTGAACTTGACATTTGATAAAAGTACTGCACGATAATCGAGAGAACGACTGTGATGATGATTTTGCACAGAGACTCAGGTTTTTATTTTGTGATATATTTTGATACAAGTCATTTTTACGCATTCAAAAGAAGAAAAATGGAGTCTTTTGAATATGTTGCCTATTCTACATTGACAGAAATGAGTTTTTACGCTCAAGACAAGACAAAATCAGATGCCACGTCAAAAGCTGTTTCTTGTACAGAGCTCGAGGCATATCTCTGTATTTTATGCACGAGATTGAGGCATATCTCTGCATTTAATGCACGAGATTTTGTTCTATTTTGTCATGACTGGGAAAGCTAAGACTGTGACTAATACGCTCACATCACCATCCTTGCATTTTACGCCATCCAGGCTATTTTCAACTATAGGAGTACGCCGTATGCTATCTCCTCGAAATATGCCAACTCGGCTATATTTGCAAAGGTACGTTGATAAGGCTACTTAGCCCAGAATATGCTCAAGACCTCAGTCGTGAAGGATAATTGGTTATTTTACACTGGTTATCTATTATTCATAAATCATCAAGTTTTACATAGGGGCAGTTACCTACGTGGCTTGCATGCCATGATCTTCGAGAAGCAGTTATACGCGTTACCTTATAAAGGATACGTGTCATAAGCAGATACAGAAGATTATTTGAACGTGAGTAGCAGTTGTCATAACCGCAGCGTAAATGAGGTAATCTTCTTCATAATTTGGCCTTTTATGCCAACAAGACAGTCATTTGGCTTTTACGCCAACTAGGTTATTTTTAACTATAGGAGTACGTTGTATGCTATCTCCTCGAAATATGCCAACTCGGCTATATTTACAAAGGGGCTGTTACCTACGTGGCTTGCATGCCATGATCTTCGAGAAGCAGTTATATGCGTTACGTTATAAAGGGATACATGTCATACGCAAATTCAGAAGATTATTTGAACGTGGGTAGCAGTCGTCATAACCGCAGCATAAATGAGGCAATCTTCTTCACAGTTTAGCCTTTTACGCCAACAAGACAGTCATTTGGCTTTTACGCCAATCAGACAGTTATTTGATTAATCTCTATAAATAGAGACCACTGGTCACAGGGTAAAAATGACAAAAGGGAGAAGAGGGAATTGGTTTTGGCTGACAACTTTGGCAACAAGAATTCGTTCCTACTTGCAACTTTTCTTTGGCCGACTTTTGCCTTTAGTTCAGAGAAAGTTTGAAGCTTCTTCTACAGCGCTTCTTCATCATCATGTAGTCCAAGAAACAAAGTGATCGACTACAGATCAGACTTCCATAGGAATACTTCCCAGAATCATTTTATTGTACTTAATATCCTCGTATAGGATTATTTATACTTTTCTTTTTTCTCGTTTGTAAGCAAAAGTTTCGTATAAACTTTGTTTATCCAAACAAAATGGCGACTCTGATGGGGAAATTTTCTCCTCTGACGAGAAAGTAATTGCTCAACACGATGATGTATCCATCGGGTCGACGAAGAAGACTTTGGTCGTCCAGTTCGACCAACCTGCCTATGAAGACATGCTTCATGCAGGGGGTAGTTCTCATTCCTCTTCTGTCCATAACAACAGAAAGCTGCGTAAAGTGTGGATGCCTAAGACATCCTCTACCCTTGCTGCTGTGGATATGACTTTCTCCTCTGACGAGAAAGTAATTGCTTAACACGATGCTGTATCCATCGGATCGACGAAGAATACTTTGGTCGTCCAGTTCGACCAATCTGCCTATGAAGACATGCTTCATATTGGGGGTAGTTCTCATTCCTCCTCTGTCCATAACAAAAGGAAGCTGCGTAAAGTATGGATGCCTAAGACGTCCTCTACCCTTCCTGTAAGTTTTCAAAGTTGTGACAACACATCCAACATGCCCTGTGCGTAAATTTTTATCTTCCGTCTGTGACGTGGTAGACAAAACTTCTGACAATGCCTTAGTGCCAATACAGAAGTATCAAACACGTCCTGCGCGTAAATGTCACGTCTCAGTCCCAAAATACACGGGACCAGGCCACGTGGCAATAACCAACTGACACGTCTTCGAGGATATCCCAATTTAATGGATCCACGAAGAGTGCTACGCTGTCCTAAAATACTAACATGTCCAATATCAGTCAATAACAGGTAATCTAATCTCATCCACAATATTAAGAGCAAGAAGTACTAAATAAACCGCTGGATAATAAATACCAGTCTCAAGATATCATAGTACAATCAGTGAAGTCTGGTGGGAATAAACCCACTATTATGGCGAAATAAAGTACTGAAAAGAGATATAAAAGATAATGATTAGGGCATCGGCTGACTAGATAATGATGCACCCAATCTAGGCTGAAGGTCTACCAACTGATCACGGAAACTCTGACGGCTGCACCTCTAACTCATCGGCTGTAGCGAATCTCGTCTCCTGTTCGGGGCCGTATACGGTGGGGTAGAAAGCCTCGTCTAAATCTGGAAGGGAACCAGGTCCTCAGAGGGACGTAACAAGATATAAAGAGACAAGCCATATATATAAATACTGAATAAAATAAATGCAATAAAGGGTGTGCTAGCCAATCTAAGTGAATGCAATGTG
Source organism: Iris macrosiphon (assembly GCA_036927795.1). Lineage (NCBI taxonomy): Eukaryota > Viridiplantae > Streptophyta > Magnoliopsida > Asparagales > Iridaceae > Iris > Iris macrosiphon. Next base: position 99,920,537 of record JAYESA010000013.1, on the reverse strand, counting down.
AGAACAACTGTGAGTATATGAGAAGGTGTAGGCTAAACATATGCTGACGTAATTCACCAGTCGTGACAACCGGCTAGTATATGCCACACATATCCCCTATAACACGGACGCAGTAATACAGAAATGTCCAACATTCTATAGAGTGTGGTATCTGCAATGTCATCAAGTAACGTCCCACACCCTACAGAACGTGGTATCAGTAATATATAAATACGTCCCATATGCCTACCAGTTGTCCTCCCCTCCTAATGTAGATATACCAGTCAAATAATTGACACGCATATCTCTTATCTAAATGTCAAGTCTCTAAACTAAAATAGTCCTATATTGCTTGCTAACCATGATGCACGTCACACGCGGCGATAGCTAGTCGATCACGCGAACACGCATCCCAATATGAGATTTATCACTATAAATACGTGTAAAAGTGTAAGGTCTTGGAAGATAACAGGGTATCATCCAATGAGGTGAGTCTGCTAATGACTATGTCGATGTATACTAATCTTCGACGTACCCGTCGAATGCATCCGAGACAATCTCAGACGCGCATATTTGTATAAAGCAAACAACAAGCATACAATACAACATTTGCATCATTTAAATTAGACAGTAAATATGGCATGGTATCTTGCCTGAGTCTTCGAGAGATGAATGCCAAAAGCCTGTTCCGGTAGCGTCTCCTGGCTGATCCAAAGACCCTAGACAACAATATAACACAATAATACAGGCATCAGATACTACGCCTTATCTACGTACTGTTAAGACGCTAATCTTGAATACTTGTCGCGAGTTCTCTGTTGCTCGAGTATAGCATCACGTGCGCACTTAGCTAGGGTGTACACGGGTGTTGTCTTCGGTTAACAGGTATCTCGGGGCAATAATTATCCAGTTACGGTTATCCATGATCTATGTTCTCTGCGAAACCAGTCTTTGGTTTCTATATTTAGTGCACGTGGTTTATGACCAGACGTTTAAATTAACTAAGTCCTTTATGACAGGTATCGTGGTTAAGGAATTTCTGTTTATTAACACATTCTATTCTGGTTAATTATTAAGCCATCATCATTTTAATTAGGGTTAGAAAGGTTGTATTTCAACTATAATTTATGACACACAAACCTAACAATCATTCCTGGACACGATACATGGTGAGATGGTTGGAACACAAGAAAGGAACTGCTAGAGGATGAGTACCTGTTCGATAGGACGTGGGCGTCTGCTCCTTCGACGAGGGTGTCTCCGACAGCGTGGATGGTGTAGAAGCATGAAAAATACGCTGGGAAGAGCTACGCAGCATACTGATGCAGAGCAGCATAAACAGAGGCCTTCAGAGCCATCAAGAGTACAAGCTCAAGGGACCGTCCGCGTAAGTGCAGTACGTCCAGGCCGCTCCAGCGTAAACGGGGTTCTTCATCGCCTCCATGGCGTAAAACTCATCCGCTCTCAAAGCAGCGTTAAAGCGTACGAGGAATGCTTCGTCTTCCCCAAAATGAACCTGTCAAGTCACGCAGTGAACCTGACCTCTGACTCCTGACAAAAAGTGCTGTACGGCTACCCAGACGACGGTTGGAAACGAGGACAGACCCCTCGGGACGCGCACCACAGTATGATGGCGGTTCTCTACATTTAATGCAGAGGATTTGGTTAAAATATAGCCGAACCGTCGTTTACTGACGTCCCCTCAGCATAAACTGCTCTTTCGCGTACAAGGGGATATGCTGCCTTATTTTACACAGGCAAACATGAGCTGTTTTACGCTCCGCAGTAGACAAACCGCCTGCCACGTCAAAAGCTACACTTCGTACGGGGCTCGAGGCACGTCTCTACGTCTAAATTGCACAGAGCGGTGATAGTTTCTCTGGAGGCACGTCCCTGCGACAGTTGCACAGAAGGGCTGCAGACCTTCAAAATACGCCTCCGCATTTAATGCACAAGATGATGGCAAATCTCTGCAAGAGATTTGATTATATCTTCAAAAGCCATAATTTCGGCTAAATACGTCCACATCAGCACTCTGGCACGATACGCAGCGGCTTCTACGCCTATTCAAGATCTGTGCTCATTCGGCTTCTACGCCGATTCGGTTTCAAACGCCCACTCAGTCTCTACGACCATTCGGCTTCAAACGCCCACTCAGTCTCTACGACCATTCGGCTTCTACGCCTACTCAGCTTTTATGCCCATTCGGCTTCTATGCCCATTCGGCTTCTACGCCTACTCGGCTTCTATGCCTATTTGGCTTCTACGCCAGGGTGACAGTCATTTGGCTTCTACGCCAACCTCTTCTACATAAGGGATACCTACCTACGTGGCTTCTACGCCATGATCTTCGCAGCAGATATACACATTTTGTCCCCTTAGTTGGACACGCGTCACATGCTCACTCAAAAGGTCATCTATACGCAGACATTGGTTATTTTAACCGTTGTGTAAAAGGGTGTTGTACTTTCCACTCCTCGATTTTTACACCGACAGAGTGGTCATGTCACCAAAACTCTATAAATAGAGACCCCTATCAATGGGGAACAAGGTCGAAAAAACTAAAACTTGAAGATCGAACAAGGTCAAACTTCCTAGAAAGATCGAATCGAAGGTCAAGAGAGAGAGAGAGAGAGAGAGAGAGAGAGAGAATCCGGAGCTCAGGCAAATAGCAGGGATCGACGACTTTGGCTTCGTGCACCCACCCTCTTCTGCAACCTTCGAAGCTGCTACCTGTCTTCCACGGCACTTCTTCAACATCGTGTGGTCCAAGGGCTAAAGTGATCGACTGCAGATCAGACACCTATAGCAATTTATACCCAGATTAAATAAATTATACTCCCACATCCTCGTATAGGATTAAATTGTACACGTTTGTTTGTAAACCAAAGGGCGCGGGTTTCGTATAAACCCTGTCATTGAAATATACTTTCATTCTTTCGTTTAATACCACAAACAAGATGGCAACTCTGCTGGGGAATACCTTTCTCTTCTGATGAGGAAGCAATTGCTCAACACGATGCGGTATCCGTGGGATCCGTGAAGAAGACACTGGTCGTCCAATTCGACCAGTCTGCCTACGAAGACATGCTTCGAACCGGGGGTAGCTCTCACTCTCTCTCCGTCCAAGATAACAGGAAGCTGCGCAAGGTCTGGATGCCCAAGACATCCTCTACCATTCCTGTGGACTCTCCGATCTCTCCGACCAATGAGGTGGTAGCATTGCTCCCTCCGTGCCCTGCACATAAAATTCAGTCTCCCGCTACGGGCGGTACAGACAAAACTTCAGGCAAAGCCTCAGCGCTGACCCAAAAGTATCCACTGCACTCTACGCGTAGGAATCAGTCTCCCGCTACGTACGGTACAGACAAAACTTTGGGCAAAGCCTCAGCGCTCACCCAGAAGTATCCACTGCGCTCCACGCGCAGAAACCAGTCTCCCACTACGTACGGTACAGACCAAACTTCTGATGATGCCTCAGCGCCAAGTCAAAAGTACAAATCACGCTCCGTGCGCAAGACAACATCTGACCTCTACGGGGAGCCAGATGAGCACCGTGATTTCTGCAGGAGAGAGCAAGCGGCGGGGTACTCAACTTCTCATCCATTACGCCAGCAAAGAAGCAATCTACCTACCCTCCGGATTATGCGGGAAGCCGACGGCCGACTGAGAACCTCTTCAGCTTTACGCCAGTCTGAGCAAATCTCCAAATTCCGCCAGGCAAAGTCCCACGACGTAAAGCAAGCTCAGGCTACGAAAAGGCACCCTCCCCAGGGATTATTTGCACCCAGATGGCCAATCTGTTGTACACAGGTGGCATAGGGAAAACCATGGTGCCTAATCTCCGCATGCCCACTGATGGGAACAGAAGGAACAATCCGTCGTCTTCTTCCTCTACTCTCCCTGACTTGCGCGCATATCTAATCCACAAGCGTAAGGAAAGGGGACCTTCCAACATGTCTATTATGCCCCCTAGCAAGCAATGTTGTAATAGTCATAAAATTGTGATTGACTGCTGCTGTTCTAAAGCAAAACGGTCGGTTTTCGACTGATTGAGCTACTCTCAGTCTTTCCAGGAAGAGAAACCCGCGCATGCATCTGTGAATATGGCTTCACACATACGTAGAGGAGGGTCGAGCTCAAGACGTCATCCCTCCAGGCCCCCGAGTCGAAGGAGGTTCAGTGAGCTCCTCAGGAACGCTGAAGCCGGAGTGTTCCAAAACACTCGCGCAAGGTCACGACAGCCAGCTTCGTCCTCTTCTGATTCTGACGCTGGGGGTCGCCAAGCCCCCGAATCAGAGGCAGAAAGTATAGAGTCGACTTCTACAGCGACCTATACTAATCCTTCAATGACACCCAGGGAGATGGGAGTTTACGCCGTTGAAGATGAATGCGAGGAAGCTTCACCGTCAGGGAAAGCGGAACAACACATCACTATACTGGAGATATCTCTGAAACAAATGCAATCCATGATGGAGAACATGCACCAGATGATGCTAACTCAGCACACAACTGCCATGGCTCAAGCATCAGTCCCGCCAACTCAGATACGTGTGGGGGTGGACTTACCACCATCCAACCCGAGCCAAGAGCCTGCGCTAGATCAAGAGTCAGCAGTTCCTCCGCTTCCTCACTCAGAGAATGCCTTACCTCCCGCTGGAGTTACGATACAATCAACTCCGTACCACTCGGTAGCCCCGCTTCCAACTGAAAATCCGATGCAGGCAGTACGGGAGTTGAAAGCCCAGTTCGATGCCTTGAAGCACAAAGATTAGCTCAAGAAACTGGGAATCAACCAGCCCTACCCAGCTATCTGGGAGGAGGTCCCTTTCCCGCCGAGGTACAAACCTCAAACTATGGCCCTGTTCGAGGGAAAAACATCACCAAACCAGTACATGAACTATTTTAGTATGATGACGGTGTTGCTACAAGGGAACGACGCCCTCCTCACTCGGGTGTTCAAAGGCTGTCTCTCGGGAGTAGCCTATCAGTGGTACCGTAGCTTGGCGGACAACTGTATTACTTCCTTCGAAGACTTCAGAGCTTTATTCTTCACGCGATTCTATGAGGGAGGAATGGACATGTCTATGTCCTCTCTCATCGAAGTCAAGCAGAAGAAAAAGGAAGACGTTCGCATCTTCATTGAATATTTTCGTCAAGCCACCTTACAGATGCCTCTAGGAGTTCCCGACTCTGCATTGGTAGACATTTGCAGGAAGAACCTCCTTCCTGTGGTCTCGGTGTTCACAGGACCGTATCAGTTCCATGATTGGCCCTCGTTCATCATCTCGGCAGTAGCCGCCGAAGACAACGGTCGCAAGGCGCGCGATAATGGCATCATGATCTCCGTCTCCGATAGAGGCAAAAGGTCATCTCCCAGCAGCGACCATCCTCACAGCTGCAAGGGAAAGGAAGCTATGACGGTCAATACGTCCAGGCAAAAGACCGCGGCGACTACGCAGACGAAACCCGGAACTTCCAGGCCCGTCGAAGTCTATTATTTTGACGACGATGATATCCCTAGTATATTCGAGTGTCTCGTCAAAAGCGGCAAGATCACCCTTCCAGAGCTAAGGCAGCCCCAAGAAGTCGGCAATACTAACGACCCCAAATACTATGTCTTCCACAGATACGTACACCACCCAACAAAGGTGTGTTACATACTGAAAAGGAAGATCCAGGGGTTAATCGATGCTAAGGCCATCACTCTGCATAACACTGAGAAGACGGTCACGGCCAACATGATCTCTCTGCAGTTTGGCAATCTGCCTCCCCAAGAGATCCCGGACGGCGTTGCACCTATCTCCCGGACAACGATGAATATCGTCAATCTCCCTCCAGCTAGGGATCAAAATCATGACCTGGTACCCCTGACTACCCGGCAAGGCGAGATTATGTGGGTTCATCCAGACTTGGTGTCAGAGCTCGAGGAAGAGACTAAGGCTACTAAGAATGCTTGGCTCTAATATTCGCTATCCAGAAGACGCGGCACTATGTCGCCGGCCAGACTATTCATATCATCTCCAGGATCAACCCTTTTCGAGTACTGATGAGCAAGCCTAGTGCTCTTAATTCCCGACTCGCGACTTGGACGATGCTATTAACACCATATGACATGGTGTACGTACCGCAGAAGTCCATCAAGGGCCAAGCGCTGGCTGACTTCCTAGCTGCTCATCAGATCCTGATGGCCTCTAAATTATACGAGGACATTCCCGACGAAGTTGCAGAATGTAATTCTGTAACGGAAAGTGACGCATGGCAACTCTTCTTCGATGGTGCCTCCAAAACCGGTCCTAGAGGAAATGTCGTTTCAGAAGTAGGAGTCGTCTTGGTCATTCCTGATCAGCTCGTCATCTACCGAGCATATTCTCTTAGCGAGCCCTGCTCTAACAATGTGGCAGAATACAATGCCCTGCTAATCGGGCTCCAAGTCGCCAAAGAGCTGGGGGTCGAGTCCCTGGAAGCATTCTGTGATTCTCTGCTTATCGTCAATCAAGTTAAAGAAATATATGAAGTCCGGAATCTAGACCTCATCCCCTATCACCGAGCGACGGTCGAAATAGCCATGACATTCAAAGGGTTCTTCCTAGAGCATGTACCTCAATCTCAGAATCTAGAAGCTGATGCCCTAGCCAGTCTAGCTGCAGATTTAGCCCCTCCTATAAGAAGCCAGGATTCGGTAATCCTTCTTAACAGAGATTTATTCTGTGTGAAGAACAAGTTTTACATAGAACGTAGCTACGCTATGAACACAGATCCCCCTTGAAGAGACTGGAGAAGTCCCTTCATAGATTTTGTCGCATACGGAATCTTGCCGGAGGACCCCAAAGAAGCAGTATCCGTCAAAAGGCGATCATTACGCTTCTACTACGATGCATCTTCACAATGCCTATATCGCCGGACCTACGACGGACTGCTGTTGAGATGTCTATCTGAAGACGAAGCATAACAGATTATCCGGGAAGCTCACGACGGCGTATGCGGAGCGCATCAACCCAGTCCTAAGCTGCAGGATTGCATCAGGAGAATGGGCTATTACTGGCCTACTATGATCACAGATGCAATACAGTATGCAAGACAATGCAGAGCCTGTCAGGTTTATGCAGACTTCATACATCAACCGTCTGAATATCTACATCCTACGGTTACATCCTGGCCTTTCAAAGCGTGGGTTATGGATATCATTGGTCCTATTCACCCGTCTTCTTCCAGCGGTCACCAGTTCATACTGGCCATCACGGATTACTTCTCCAAATGGGCAGAGGCGATCCCTCTCACTGAGGTGAAGGCGTCTAATGTGATCAGCTTCATCAAGCATCACGTCATTTATCGCTTTGGGGTACCCCGGAGGATAATTTACGATAATGGGCCTCAGTTCATCAGCCAAGCGTTTTATCGATTTTGCGATAAAAATCAGATACACAATATTGCCTCTACGGCATATTATCCAGCTGCTAAAGGCGGAAGCTTTCAACAAAACCATTATCAAACTCTTGAAAAAATTCGTCTCTTCAAACAAGAGAGATTGGAATGAGAAGTTGGGCGAATGTCTCTGGGCATACCGCACAACGGTACGAACACCGACAGGTTGTACCCAATTCTCGCTGGTCTACGGGAGCGAAGCAGTTCTCCCCATTGAAATCCAGATCCCGTCACTCAGGATAGCCGTGACTAATGAGCTGACTCGAGAAAAGAATGACCTTTTAAGGCTCCAAGAGCTAGAAGGATTAGATGAGAAATGCCTCCAAGCTCAGCAGCGCATCGCGCTCTACCAAGCACGCATTTCCAAAGCTTTCAATCATAAAGTAAAGGAAAGAGTGTTCAAAGTCGGCGAGCTAGTTCTAGCCGTAAGAAGGCCGATGATTCTTACTCACAGAAGTAAAGGCAAATTCTAGCCCAAGTGGGAAGGCCCTTATTTGATCGAGACAACATTCTCAAACGGCGCCTACAGGATAGCCCAGCCTAATGGAGACCTGTTAATGGCTCCTATCAACGGCAAATTCCTGAAAAGGTACTATGCTTAATCTCCCCGGCTCGAGTGGAATATAGCGAGGATCTCAATTCTGACAAAACTACTTCCAGAACGCAATTAGCGGGATCATATCCTATCATGTCTGTATGACCCCTGAATAGATATATCCTGCTAAAAAGTTTATCGAGAGTCTATCATGTCCATACTACCTCTGATATCACTCTCGCCAAAAAAAACTGTCATTTATATTCCGAAATGATGGGTCCACAAAAGTCAGAAAAGAGTCGCTTTTATTTATTCCCGATAAAGAGCAAAATTACATCTGGGGAAGTAAAAAAAGAAAGGATACATCATGATGGGGGAGCAGTCAGATCGTGAATCAGCCACTCCAGTGCAGCTATCTTCTCATTCCTGGAAACCAAGGCATCGGCGCGAGCCCGCTCCAGCCGTGCCTCGAGATTGTTCGTAAGGGTCAGCTCAGCCCTTGCCCGAAGAGAGCCCGCACGGGCAGCTTCTGCACGCTCCAAATCTCGTCGTGCTGCGCTCAGTCGACCAGTCGCTACATCTAGACCTGCCAACGACTGAGAAGCCCACTCCTCTGCCAGAGCGAGTCTTTCCTTCAGCTTGCGGGCCCTCACTGCGTTTCCTTCGTGCTCGGATCGGAGCTTCGTCTCAAGAGCGAGAGCCTCATCCACGACAGCTTTTCTTTTATCCATCTCCAGCTTATGTGTTTGGATGGAGTTGTCTGGGCTTTCCAGCTGCATAGAAAGTCGTGCAGTCATAAGGTCGTATCTGGCCTGGACCTCAGCATCAAAGCTGCCCCGAGTCAGCTACAAGTATTCGTTAATGGGTTGCTCTAAACCATTAACCACCGCCTCGAGGGCGTCAGCTACCCCAGGATCGCCGAACTCCCTGACAGCCCCGATCGAAAATTGAGAAGTCTTCCTCAGGCGCTCGAAGTCGAGACTCTTAGCCAACACCATTGATATCATCGTTTTCAACCGGTATAAAAGAGGCTGGTATGTTGCTCAGTCAGCGCAACCAGATCCGATTGAATGCCAGGAGTGGCCGCGATATCAGCGAGCCCCCCTCCAGGAATAATTGCAGACGAAGTGGCCACAGCCGTCGCCTCGACGGGTGGTACGACCGTAGGAGGCGCAACGACGACGGTCGAAGTCATTAGCATACTCGCAAGAGACGAAGTCACGATGACGGGTTCATCCTCCTCTCGAGGTGACAAAACCACTCCAGGCGAGCTGGCCCCCGAAGGTATTTCCTCCTCGAAGTCAAAAGCCTCTGTATCATCGCCAGGAGCCGGAGCAGAGCCAGAAGGTGCTTCAACGCCGTATTCCCCGTGGACGCCATCCCCTGGGAAAAGGACCAGAAAGTTGATATCAATATGATGGTAATATTTCCAAAAGGAGACATAAAGACGATATTTACCCGGAGCCAACGGTATATATGGCGCATCTGCAGCCGATGTAGCTAAACCACGCTCTAATGACACAATGCGAACTATCATACCTGGAGAAGGAGGTGGGCCAACCGACTTCGCCCAGAGTTCTGCCAAGCCTTCACCGAGACGCAGTCGAGGTTCGTCAACTGGAAGCTCGCTAGACGTGCTCGCTGACACAGCGAAAGTTTTATTCGTTGCTGGTCTAGGGAAAGATTCTCCCATCTGCCGCGGCCACACAGGCAATCTCGTTCCGCTACCTGGAGCAGTAGCCACGACAGCGACCTCTAACGAAGATTCTCCGGCACCGCCAGCCGAAACTATAGAAGGTCCCTCTCTAAAAGGCTAGGAACCTCCAGCCAAAGAATCATCCCTGATATGGGAAGATACAGGCTCACTCCCAGGAGCCTCAATACCAAGAATGCGAAGAGGACGAGCAACCGTCTCTTTCCTCCTCTTACGAAGAGAAGCCTCCTTCGGGGCAGAAGCCCGTCGCTTCCCAGAAGAGACTACCAAAGCCCCCGTAGCCGGAGGCACTTCACACCTCGGCACCGACACCAGAGGCTCATCCGGAGTGCCAGACTCCTCACCCTCGTCAGAAGAAACCGAGGGGACTTCAACTCTTCCCCCAGACTGGGAAGAAGGCACCCTGAAGCTTTCGCGCTTATCGAAATCGCGATGAAAGGTGTTAATTGCCACATAGAACTGGGCGTAAGAATGGAGAATACGGAGCTCCGTGGAGGTTGTAACGACCGACACAATAAAGATTGCTCCCGTACAACCCATGATAAAATATTGCCACCCTCTGGCTCCATCAATGAGTCCGCCCCTGGACTGAAGCTGGTGACGGCATTGCCCACGTACAACTGATCGTACCCAAACTGTCGGGCGAACCGACTAGACAAGTAGGGCTCGAAGAAGCAATGATCTTCGCTCATGTACAACAGATGGGAGGGTCTAATGCAGACCAACCAATTAAAAGCTTCCAGAGAAAGATCGGTCTTCTCTCCACCTGAATCCTCAAGCCTCACCCCTGATTGATTGCGATGTACAGGAGGGGGAGTACAAAGGAGCTTCCAGCCGTGACTGAGGTTCAACACCAGCCGACAGTCCAAAGTGGTGTTCACATTCCAGGGAGAGTCTTTGTAGTTCAGCAAGAAATTACCCCCCGAGCTGCTACCAGAGCCGGGAGACATCACCCGGGGGTTGTGGAGAATTAACCATCCCATCAAATATAGGTATGGTAATTCCACCCGGGGAAAACTCTCACGCCGAGCTTCATCGACAAGCAACCCATCAGTCATGGCTCTCAGGCCAGCCTGTATACGGCACACCATGGCAGGAAGCAAGCCAGTCTTGCCCCGAATACCAGGCGCACTGTCGGCCACAGGATGTTCCGGTGAATGCGGTCCGCGGACGCAGTACTAGGCACTACTACTCGACGTAGCCATATCGAAAGGAAATCGGCCAGCTGGGCTTCCTTAGACAGAGGCCTGCGACAGTGCCTCAAGTAACTGTAGGCCTTAGTACCTTCGGGATACTTTCCTACCCCCTCAACGAGAATCTGATCTGGAGACTTAGCCTCCTCCATAAGATCCTCAACGACCTGGGCACTAAGCACGCCCAAACAGTTCACGGGCTCATTCTTGCCCCCCGAGGCTTTCTACGACTTGACGGCCCTGGCTCGGTGGAAGAAGAGGTAGGACATCCACTTGGTGATGTGAGCCAAATCAGAACGCTCATTATAAAAAGCGGTACACGTGAAGTATTGACACATCAGCTCCGGATACACTTCCGTCACCCGAGGGTCCAAGTCCCACAATTCCCGGTTGGTGGGGACATACTCTTCATATTCCCCCATCGGTAGTCTCGAGACAACTTCCATCTCATGAAGGGCTAATCCCAGCTCCCCCAGTGGAGTGGCGAAGGTCCCAGTGAGCGAAATATATCGCTCCATCAGTGCCAAAAACAAATTAGGATTGGGAGGCAACCCGACACTCGTCGCACTCATAGCGGCATACAGTCCAATGCCCTCCAGCTCTCTCTGAAAGTGCTTCAAGGCCCAGTTAACTAGGCAAGTCCATCGGAGGTTTGTTGGGGTGATCTACCCATTGTACCGAGGATTCTCCTTGGGGTATACCCTACCTCGTCCCATGAAGTCGTTGCAGAAGGTCGGCAATTGAACCGGCTGGATCACTGAGCTGTCTTCACTTGGGACACTGCCCGGGAACAGTCCTCTGAACAACGTCACAACATCGGAAGGGTGGCTGACAAACGACCCCTGGTCAGCCCCTTTCAGATGAAAGATCTTCCCCGGCTTGCCGTGAAGATCGGGAGTCAGCGTCCACGACATCCTCCTGCGATGTGTGGCATGGAAGAAAGCCGAGATGGGATAATCTCTCGGCATCGTGGGCAGATACAAGACCACGCTCTCGGCAGGGAAAACCCATGGTTCTCTCTTGGGCTTCTTCTGGGACTGCTTGTCTATCATGTCCCCGAAGAGAAAGGCCGGCTTGATATACTGCTCCCCGTCTACGTACATTAGGGGCTCCCCGTTGATCATGCTTAGCAGCATTCGCTCGCCCTGAGCCGATATCAAGATCCCCCTTCCTTCAAGGTACTGGGGTCCGGAGATAGGAAATGCCACGTGGGACAGATCCTCCATATAGTTCGAGTGCAGCATCCCGGCAGCGGAACCCATCACCTCGGCCAGTGGAGACTCACCCAAATCAACTGCAAAAGTGCAAAGAAAATATGTCATTACAAATCTTGCACAAACATACAGACCGAACAAACGACAGTCTGTGCCCTACGCCAGGATTGTACGAATTTGGTTATTTTACGCCGGAAGTCCCCTCCACAAGCGTAGAACTCAAATTTTATGATATACGCCAATTTTCGGTAGCCAGAGCTTTTTACGCTCAGAACTACAAAAATACGGAGTTTTTATGCTGGCACATTAGAAATGTGGGCGTAAAAGATGAAAATGCCTCCGTGCATCATCTTCCTCAAAGAGGCTATCAGCACAGAAGATGACCTAGCGTGGTCACGTTCAACGTGTGCGTAGGATTTTTTATCGTTTTTTGTCACCCTAAAGGCTCTACCTCTAAGACCGGGTGTGCTGCTCGTCGGCGGGATACTTCGCTCGGAAGAAAGTTCACCTTGCCCAACCGAAGAATCCCTCGCTGGGGCAGAAGAATGAGAGGAAGAACCTATGCTCTTTCCCTTAGTGGAGGGGGTTTGTTTCGGCGCCATTTCTGAAGAGTCGAAGTGCTCAGAGAAGGAACGAAGAAAAACTCGAACAGTCAAAAGCTCTCTTTCGTAGAAGACAGATAAAAAGTTTTTCTCTCAAAAGCTTGTGATATATATAGAGTTCGAGTCGACTCCTCGAATCCTCGGACGGACTCATCGAAACCCTAACCAAATCTCCTAAATTAAATATTTGGTTATGATTGGGTCCTACGTCAGCCTATTATTCGGAGAAGGCGGACAGTCAGCGAATTCAAAAAGATTCTTCGCGCAAAGCAATTCAGCGGTTCCTACGCTAAAGTAGCTTTCTACGCTCGACAGCAACAGATCTACGGTTTTACGCTCGCAAGCTACAAGTCTATGGTTTTTCGTACGGATGCCTTTGTGCTCGGTAGCTTTTATGCTCGAGAGGCAATAAACCTACGACTTTACGCTCAGCAGATACCAAATCGATGATCTCACGCTCGGTGGCGCTCAGTTTACGCTAAGAAGCAACAGATCCGCAAACTTCACGCTCGGAGAAATTTTCATTTCAGGAGCTACAGATCTACAGTTCTACGCTAAAGGAGCTTTTTATGCTTGACAGCTATGAATCTACGGCTTTACGTTCGACAGCTATAAGTCTATGGTTTTACGCCCGGATGCCTTTGTGCTCGGTAGCTTTTATGCTCGAGAGGCTACAAACCTACGACTTCACGCTTAGGAACCACAAGTCTACGATTTCACGCTCGATGGTGTTCTACGCTCACAGGCTACAGATCTCCAGTCCTACAAAGGAGCTTTCTATGCTCGACAGCTACGAATCTACGACTTTACGTTCGACAGCTATAAGTCTATGGTTTTACGCCTGGATGCCTTTGTGCTCGGTAGCTTTTATGCTCGAGAGGCTACAAGCCTACGACTTCACGCTCAGGAACTACAAGTCTACAATTTCACGCTCGATGGTATTTTACGCCCAGAGGCTACAGACTGATGATTTCACGCTCCACGAGTTTTCGCATATCCGAACAGTCCCCGAAGCGGTCAATTGCAAAGAGTTCACACAGAAGATACTCTTTCTTGACCCCAAAGTATCCCAAGTACCCGAAACACACAGAGTTCAAACATTGAGAAATTACTCTTCTCGGGTCCAAAATTGGAGGTTCATCCAGGCCCCAGTCTGAATATCTCGTCTGATGGCAACTCAGTTTGACAGCCATTTCTCGACCCTGTTCCAAGGAAGTTTCGAGAGATCATTCTTGAAGACGAAGTCTGAACAAAATTTTTGCTCATCAGAAGCAGCAGTTCAGGGCTCTACGCGGTCCCTCAGTCCTAGCAACAAAACAGTTCTAAAGGTTCAACAGGCTTAAACAGCGTTCTATGGACTATTCGCTACACGTAAAGGATAGGGCCTAATACTCTTCTTATCAGAGTTGGCGTAAAGAATCAGACGTGTCAAAGCTACACATATTCAGACTTCACAGCAACGTATGGCAAGACGATCATATGCAGAGAAGAAAGACGATTTTTATTAAAGATTAAAGTCATGATTACATATGAGGGAAATCCAATCTACAAGGGTTTTCTTTTCATTTTCATGATTACAACTGAGGGAAACTCCGTCGACAGGAAGGTTTCCCCATCATCGTCTGAAGATTGCCCAGAAGCTGTTCTGACAGGTTCTCGCTGGGCTTCAATTCTTCATCCATCTTCTCCAGCAGTTAGTCAGTCCCAGCAAACTGACTGACATGGCAATGATCAACGGCAGAGTTGGGGCTTTCATATCCCACGCTCTGTGCGCCGTGACAGATTGAGTTAATATATTCCACCCAACTCAATGCCCGAGGTTAGAGCTAGTTGCCGCTCTCACCCCCGGAGGTAATAGGAGGAGACACCGCTTGCAAGCAGTATGGTCTAATACGACCCTTCCTCTCTTCTGGACAAAAGCCATATAAAGTTGTTGATTATCTCGAGCAAGGAAGGCTAAGATATCCTTCCTTGGTCCATCGTCGCAGTGGACACTTGCTCGAAGATGCCATCTTTTTTGGCTCCCTACATGCCGGAAGAACATGATCTCCTTCTTCCTCAGATTGACCCGACGAACTCCGGCGATCATCTCTGCATGGTGATGGGAATGTGGGGAGAACAGGTTAACTCTCCCAGCCTTTTTATAGGCGAAAGAGATCACAACGGTCCCCAATAAATCTGCCATAAAGTCTGTATCGACCGTTTCAAAGCTCCATTCAGAAACGTTTCGAGTTACGAGGGGTCGTTCATGCTTCATTCAAAGCGTTTCAAATTCCAAGGAATTTAAAAGCTTTGAAGGGGGTCTTGTAGAAGCATAAAAAATATGCTGGGAAGAGCTACGCAGCATACTGATGCAGAGCAGCGTAAACAGAGGCCTTCAGAGCCATCAAGAGTAAAAGCTCAAGGGACCGTCCGCGTAAGTGCAGTACGTCCAGGCCGCTCCAGCGTAAACGGGGTTCTTCATCGCCTCTATGGCGTAAAACTCATCCGCTCTCAAAGCAGCGTTAAAGCGTACGAGGAACGCTTCGTCTTTCCCGAAATAAACCTCTCAAGTCACGCAGTGAACCTGACCTCTGACTCCTGACAAAAAGTGCTGCACGGCTACCCAGACGACGGCTGAAAACGAGGACAGACCCCTCGGGACGCGCACCACAGTATGATGGCGGATCTCTATATTTAATGCAGAGGATTTGGTTAAAATATCATCGAACCATCGTTTACTGACGTCCCCTCAGCATAAACTGCTCTTTCGCGTACAAGGGGATACGCTGCCTTATTTTACACAGGCAAACATGAGCTATTTTACGCTCCGCAGTAGACAAACCGCCTGCCACATCAAAAGCTGCACTTCGTACGGGGCTCGAGGCACGTCTCTACGTCTAAATTGCACAGAGCGGTGACAGTTTCTCTGGAGGCATGTCCCTGCGACAGTTGCACAGAAGGGCTGCAGACCTTCAAAATACGCCTCCGCATTTAATGCACAAGATGATGGCAAATCTCTGCAAGAGATTTGATTATATCTTCAAAAGCCATAATTTCGGCTAAAGACGTCCACATCAGCACTTTGGCACAATACGCAGCGGCTTCTACGCCCATTCAAGATTTGTGCTCATTCGGCTTCTACGCCCATTCGGCTTTAAACGCCCACTCAGTCTCTACGACCATTCGGCTTCAAACGCCCACTCAGTCTCTACGACCATTCGGCTTCTACGCCTACTCGGCTTCTATGCCCATTCGGCTTCTATGCCCATTCGGCTTCTACGCCTACTCGGCTTCTATGCCTATTTGGCTTCTACGCCAGGGTGACAGTCATTTGGCTTCTACGCCAACCTCTTCTACACAAGGGTTACCTACCTACGTGGCTTCTACGCCGTGATCTTTGTAGCAGATATACGCATTTTGTCCCCTTAGTTGGACACGCATCACATGCTCACTCAAAAGGTCATCTATACGCAGGCATTGGTTATTTTAACCGTTGTGTAAAAGAGTATTGTACTTTCCACTCCTCGATTTTTACACCGACAGAGTGGTCACTGTCACCAAAACTCTATAAATAGAGACCCCTATCAATGGGGAACAAGGTCGAAAAAACTAAAACTTGAAGATCGAACAAGGTCGAACTTCCCAGAAAGATCGAACCGGAGGTCAAGAGAGAGAGAGAGAGAGAGAGAGAGAGAGAGAGAGAATCTGGAGCTCAGGCAAAGAGCAGGGATCGACGACTTTGGCATCGTGCACCCACCCTCTTCTGCAACCTTCGAAGCTGCTACCTGTCTTCTACGGCACTTCTTCAACATCGTGTGGTCCAAGGGCTAAAGTGATCGACTGCAGATCAGATACCTATAGCAATTTATACACAGATTAAATAAATTGTACTCCCACATCCTCGTATAGGATTAAATTGTACAAGTTTGTTTGTAAACCAAAGGGCGCGGGTTTCGTATAAACCCCGTCATTGAAATATACTTTTATTCTTTCGTTTAATACCACAAACAGATGGGTCGCCTAGCAGGTGGTGGGACAGTCGGGGTCGGGCAGCAGTCGATCGGGGCAGTCGGCTAGGGAGCAGCCGGGCTGGTCAATATTCCGTCGGGGGGAGCAGTCGGCTAGCAACAGCCGGTCGGGGGGAAAGCAGTCGGCTAGCAGCAGCCGGTCGGGGGGAAAGCAGTCGGCTAGGCAGCTGCGGTCGGGGGGGAAAGCAGTCGGCTAGGCAGCAGCGGTCGGGGGGAGCAGTCGGCTAGGGGCGGCGGTGGCGGGAGCAGTCGGCTAGGGTTTGGAGAGGGGGTTGTGATGGTTTTCTTAGGGTTTTAAGGGAGAGGTTGTTTAGATGGGGTCGGCTAGGGTTTGGAGAGGGGGTTGTGATGGTTTTCTTAGGGTTTTAAGGTAGAGGTTTCATATATATATATATATATATATATATATATATGTGTGTGTGTGTGTGTGTGTGGAAGTTGTGGGCTAGCCTCGGCTTGGGCCTATCTGGGCTCATTAAGGTATGCTGGTCTAAGTGTTGCTTGAGGTGAAATTAGCCTTAATTAAAATTAAATTACAAACTTAACTAGGTAATTCCTAATGTATTGAAAACATAGAGAACTAGATATTTTTGAGTGGTACACGGGAGTCGTGGCATAACGGCTTGGTGTAGACTGATACCCTAATTTGGGTACTTAGAATTTGGGGTACGGTTGATCTCAAATTAAAATACCCAAATAAATCCTACTTTTGACGAGGGATTTACAGTAAACCTTTGTCTCCTATCTGTGACGTGGTAGACAAAACTTCTGGCAATGCCTCAGTGCCAATCCAGAAGTCTCACACACGCCCTGCGCATAAATCTTCGTCTCCCGTCTGTGACGTGGTAGACAAAACTTCTGGCAATGCCTCAGTGCCAATCCATAAGTCTCAAACACACCCTGCGCGTAAACCTTCGTCTCCCGTCTGTGACGTGTTAGACAAAACTTCTGGCAAGGCCTCAGGGCCAATCCGAAATTTCAAACACGCCCTGCGCGTAAAATTATATCTCCTATCTATGATGAGGCAGATGTACCCTTTGATAACATTAATTGAAAATAAGTGACAAATCCTTCAACCTCTAAGATTTTACGCCCACAAGAGAAGAAAGTTCCCACTTTACAGATTACGCGTGACGCTGAAAGCCGTTTGAGGATTTTTTCTTGTTTTACGTGAACCTATGCAAAAATCTAAATTACGCCAGGATAGGTCTGTCCGCGTAAAAAAGACTCGTTTCAAGGGAAGATACACTCCTCAGTGAGTTTTTCGGATATTGGTTCATGTTTATATTATCTCTGAACTGATGTCCTAACATTTCTCCTAGACTGAGTTTGCCATGTCCAAGTGACCTCTGAGCAAACCTTCTGGGTTTTGGCTATCGATCATCACGTCCATATTACCTCTGATATCGGTTGTCATCCTCGCTTATCACCCATCCCCACCAAGGTACACCAACGGTGTTAAGTCCACAAAAAACTGCCACGTCCATATTACATCTGGCAGGGCTTGTCTCAAACCTATTACTTGCACTAACATGCACAAAAAGTAACGGGTCTACAAAACCTATCACGTCCATTTTACCTCAGATAGGGATTGTTTTTGAACTTATTATTTGTACTTAATGTGCGCAATGAATAATAAGTCCACCAAAAGTCCCCCAGTGGGATATTCTTAATCCAAAGAAAACAGTCACGTCCATATTACCTCTGTCATATTTTTCTTTATCCCCACAGTGTCATATCTTACCACGTCCATATTACCTTTGAGTAAGATATTTCCAGAACTTTTCAATGTCCATATTACCTTTGAGTAAAGTTCTGCTTTTTAACTTTCTAGTATCACGTTCGCATAACCCTTGATAGTGCTAGTCATTTCAGCTTATTACTCGTACTTAAGGTACGCCATGGGTAATAAGTCCACAACCCAAGAATTTCCTATGTTCATCTTTGCATTGGAAACATCACTTAAATAAATGCATACCATGATGGAGAGTATGCACCAAATGATGGTGACTCAACATACAACTGCAATAGCTCAAACATCTGTTCCTCTGACTCAACTACGTATGGGGGTAGACATACCATCTAAACCAATCATGTTAGATGCTAGCCATGTTCACATTTACCTCTGAGCTATCATCCTAATGATCTCCCCAGTGGATCAACCAACCCTCAGGTCTATCTACATTCCTAGGTAGACCACCCTTAGTAACCTGAGTTCTCTTGGCCATTAGTTCACGTCGACATTACCTCTGAACTACCACCCTCACATCCTCTCCAGTAGTGTTTGCCATGTTCATCTTACATCTGAGCAAACTTCCCTATTTGAGTATCGATCATCACGTCCATATTACCTCTTATATCGGTCGTCATATAAATTTGCCATCCGTACTTAACTCTAAGTACGCCAGCAGTGTTAAGTTCACAAAAACTGCCTCGCCTATATCACCTCTGGCATGGCTTATCTCAAATCTATTACTTGCATTAACATGTACAAAAAGTAATGGGTCCACAAAACCTATCACGTCCACATTACCTCTGATAGAAATTATTTTCAAAATTATTACTTGCACCCTAGTGCGCAAAAAATAATATGTCTAACAAAGATCCCTTAGTGGGATGTCCTCAATGGAAGCAAATAGTTTACGTCTATATCACCTCTGAACTATGAGCTTCCCTTGTTCTCCATCCAAAGAAAAGCCACGTCCATATTATCTCTGGCTCGTTTCTTTTTTTTTCCACCAAAAATACCGGGATCATACCTAACCTTCCGGTACGACTATCGATCGGCTCACGTCTACGTCATCTCTAAGCTATTGTTCTCACCCCCTTCTCAGTAGGGTTTACCATGTCCTTCGCACCTCTGAGCAAACCTTCCAGGTTTGGCTATCGATCATCACGTTCCCATTACCTCTGATATCGATTATCGTATAAATTTATCACCTGCCCTTAAATTTAAGTGCCCTAACGGTGTTAAGTCCACCAAAATTGCCACTACCTCTAGCAAGTCCTATTTTGAACTTATTACTTGAACTAACATACGCAAGAAGTAATAAGTCCTCCAAAAATCACCCAGTATGATGTCCTCAAAGAAGTACCAGATGGTGTGGTACCTATTCCACGGGTAATGATGGATATTGTTAATCTTCCTCCTACCAGGGGTCAAAATATTGTTGATATCCCCATACGACCTCGTCATCAATCGTGCGTACTCCCTCACGGAGCCATGCTCCAATGATGTGGCAAAGTATAACACCCTAATTATCGGACTCCAGCTAGCTAAGCAAGTCAGAGTAGAGTACTTGGAAGCCTACGACGATTCTCAGCTAATCGTCAATCAGGTCCAGGGAGTATATAAAGTCCAAAATAAAGACTTAATCCCCTACCACCAAGCTGCACTTAGTATTATTGCAACATTCGAGATGTTTTTTATTTAGCATGTCCCTCGGTTGCAAAACATTGAGGCTGACGTCTTAGCCGGGCTCGCTGCTTCCTGGGCGGTGCCAAACTATACCCATCAGCTAATCGATGTGATCGGCCAAGAGTTGGTCTGTCCCAAGAATAACCTATGCCTGTGCCTTATCTATGCAGTGGAGGTCAACACCAATACTCAGGATTAGAGTTTTTTATTTATTGACTATGCAATCGATGGAATTCTCCACGAGAACCTGAAGGAGGCTACTTCAATCAGGAGACGTTCCCTCCGTTTCTATTACGATACGGAAACCAAAATGTTATATCGTCAGTCCTATGACAGCCTTCTGCTACGATGCTTATCGAATACAGAGGCTAAACTAGCCCTCTCCGAAGCTCAAGACGGCTCTGCGGGGGTGCATCAACCCGATCCGAAGCTACATGACCGTCTTTAGAGAATGGGCTACTATTGGACTATGATGGTAGCAGATACTGCCGATTTGGTGAGAAAGTGCCAAGCATGCCAAGTACACACAGACTTCATCCACCAGCCATCTGAGTTCCTACACCCAACGGTGGCATCTTGGCCGTTTGAAGCATGGAGAATGGATATCATCGGGCCAATCAGTCCGCCTTCATAGAAAGGATATTGGTTCATCTTGGCGATCACCGACTACTTCTTCAAGTGGATAAAAGCTGTCCCATTCGTTGAAGTCAAAACATCAAACATAATTAGCCTCGTCAAGCATTACATCATATGCTACATCGGCCTGCCACGAAGGATCGTCCATGATAATGGTCCACAGTTTGCAAGCCATGCGTTCTACTGGTTCTGTGATAAAAATCAGATTCAAAATGTGGCATCGACTGCCTATAACCTAGCAACAAACGGTCTGGCGGAAGCGTTCAACAAAACCATCATAAAGCTCCTCAAGAATTTGTGTCTTCCAACAAACGCGACTGGAATGAGAAGCTGGAGGAATGTCTCTGGGCCTATCGTACAACAGTCCGGACAGCTACTAGCAATACGCCTTTCTCTCTGATATACAGAAGCAAAGCGGTCGTCCTTCTCAAGATCCAGATCCCTTCACTACGAGTAGCTCTCTCCAACCGGATAAACACGGACGATAACTATCGCCGACAATTACAGGAGTTGGAATCCCTCGACGAGAAATGACTCTTAGCTCAACAACGCATAGAGCTGTACTAAACGCGCCTCTATGGAGCCTTCAACAAACTGGTAAAACAGAGAATGTTCCAAGTGGGTGACCCCGTCTTAACAGTAAGAAGACCGATGGTTATGACTCACAAGACGGCCTGCAAATTCAAACCTATATTGGAGGGCATGTTCATTGTGGAAACCGTGTTTTCCAACGGCGTATACCGGCTAGTGAAACCCAACGACGACTTGCTCATGATGCCTATCAATGGCAAGTTCCTGAAAAAGTACTACATCTAAACTAGACTTGTACTCCCCTCATCCCCAGCAGGATAATTTAGACGTACATCTCTACACTCTGGGGTCTTCATCCCCAACAAGTGTCTATGCACAACATTTTTCCATTCGTTACAAATTCTTGTAAAAGCCATTATATATATCCAGGAGTCCTGGATACGCAACGGATGATGGATCCCCAACAATCCTTAGGTCTATCTTCATGTTCGGATAGACCATACTCAACAAATCCCTCCTCAGTGAATTTTTCGGACATTGGTTCATGTCCATATTACCTCTGAACTGCTGTCCTAACATTTTTCCCTGACCGAGTTTGCCAAGTCAATATTACCTCAGCAAACCTTTTGGATTTTGGCTATCGATCATCACGTCCATATTACCTCTGATATAGGTTGTCATTCCCACTTATCACCCATACTCACCAAAGTACACCAGTGGTGTTATGTCCGCAATCCAGATCTCATTCCTTATCGTCGAACATATGATGAACTATTGTTACGATGTCTCTCTGGTGATGATGCAAGGCAGTTCATCCGAGAAGCTCATAATGGAGTATGTGGAGCACATCAACTCGGTCCTAAGTTACAGGATCGTATCAGGAGGATGGGCTACTACTGACCTACTATGATTGCAGATGTCATGGAATATGCAAGAAAATGCAAAGCCTGTCAGGTTCATGCAAATTTTATACATCAACATTCTGGATATTTATATACTACTATTTTATCATGGCCCTTTGAAGCATGGGGTATGGATATCATTGGTCCTATTCATCCTTCATCTTCTAGAGGACATCGATTTATATTAGCTATCACTGATTATTTCTCTAAATAGGCGAAGGCAATTCCTCTTGCTGAGGTAAGACAATCAATGTGATAAGCTTTATCAAGCATCATATAATTTATCGCTTTGGGATACCCCGAAGGATAATAACAGTGCATTGAGTTCTGCCAAACATGCATCTCCAGAGCTTTTAATCAAAATGTGAAGGAAAGAGTGTTCAAAGTTGGTGAGCTAGTTTTAGCTGTGAAGAGGCCAATGATCAATACACATAAAAGTAAGAGGAAATTCTAGGCCAAATGGGAGGGTCCTTATGAGATTGAAACAATATTTTCAAATGGCGCTTACAGATTAGCCAAGCCTAATGGAGATTTGATAATGGCTCATATCAATGGCAAATTTTTGAAGAAGTATTATGCTTGATCTCCCTTGCTTAATGGAGTATGATGATACTATATACCTCTGAATAGATATGTTTGACTAATTTGAAACTTCAAAACCTATCATGTCCATATTACCTCTGATTGTGTTTTGTACACAAATTTAGTTGGATCATATTCTACCATGTTCATATTACCTCTGAATAGATATATTCAGTAAAACCAGTTATCGAAAGTATATCATGTCCATATTACCTCTGATATCACTTTCATCTTAGCCTATCATTTATATTCTAATAATAAGTGATGGGTCCACAGAGTCAGAAGACGTCTCTTTTTACGGCTCCTTACATGCTGGAAGAGCATAATCTTCTTCTTTCTCAGTTCAGCCCAATGAATCTTAGCAGTTATCTTTGTGGTAAAGGAAGTATGGAAAATCAAGTTCATTTGCTTGCCCTTATATAGGCAGAAGAGAACATACAAATTCTAACGACTTCTTAAAATTAGCTTTGAAGAACGA
Organism: Iris macrosiphon; assembly: GCA_036927795.1. Classification (NCBI taxonomy): domain Eukaryota; kingdom Viridiplantae; phylum Streptophyta; class Magnoliopsida; order Asparagales; family Iridaceae; genus Iris; species Iris macrosiphon. The sequence goes on along the minus strand of JAYESA010000013.1, from coordinate 99,897,318 downwards.
GTCAAATTTGATTATTTCATGCTTTATTCAAAGTATTTCAAATTATGAGGAATTTGAAAACTTTGAAGGGGGTCTTGTAGAAGCATAAAATATGCTGGGGAATTGTCCGCATATTTTACAGTCAAAACCCCTAACCTACATAAAGTACCTCCATGCGTAAAACAGAACTTCAAGGCTGTTTGGCGTAAAATAGGGCTTCAGAGCTGTTTGCGTAAAATAGAAATTCAAGGCTATTTGGCATAAAATAGGGCTTCAGAGCTGTCCGCATAAAATAGACCTTAAAGGCTATTTGACGTAAAATAGGGCTTCAGAGTTGTCCGCGTAAAACAGAGCTTCAAGGCTGTTTGGCGTAAAATAAGGCTTCAGATATGTCTGCGTAAAACAGAACTTCAAGGCTGTTTGGCATAAAATAGGGCTTCAGAGCTGTCCGCGTAAAACAGAGCTTCAAGGCTGTTTGGCGTAAAATAGGGCTTCTGAGCTGTCTGCGTAAAATAGAGCTTCAAGGCTATTTGGCATAAAATAGTGCTTCAGAGATGCCTACGTAAAACAGAACTTCAAGGCTGTTTGGCATAAAATAGGGCTTCTGAGATATCCGCGTAAAATAGAGCTTCAAGGCTATTCTGCATAAAAGGTTGTTATACCTTCCTGCGTAAAGTTTAAAATACGTTGTTTTTAATGCAGCGTAAAGTTGTACGAGGAACTATTCGTATTCCTCGGATGAATTTGTCAGTCAAATCAGGAACCTGACATTTGACAAAAGTACTATACGATGATCGAGAGAACGGCTGTGATGATGATTTTCCACAGAGACTCGGGTTATCATTTGGTGACATATTTTGATACAAGTCATTTTTACGCATTCAAAAGAAGAAAAATGGAGTCTTCTGAATACGCTGCCTATTCTACATTGATAGAAATGAGTTTTTACGCTCAAGACAAGACAAAATCAGACGCCATGTCAAAAGTTGTTTCTTGTACAGAGATCGAGACATATCTCTGCATTTTATGCACGAGATTGAGGCATATCTCTGCATTTAATGCACGAGATTTTGTTCTATTTTGTCATGACTGAGAAAGCTAAGACTGTGACTAATACGCTCATATCACCATCCTTGCATTTTATGCCATCCAGGCTATTTTCAACTATAGGAGTATGTCGTATGGTATCTCCTCGAAATATGCCAACTCGGTTATATTTGCAAAGGTACGTTGATAAGGCTACTTAGCCCAGAATACGCTCAAGACCTCAGTCGTGAAGGATAATTGGCTATTTTACGCTGGTTATCTATTATTCATGAATCATCAAGTTTTACGCAGGGGCAGTTACCTACTTGGCTTGCATTCCATGATCTTCGAGAAGCAGTTTTATGCGCTACCTTATAAAGGGATACGTGTCATACGCAGATACAAAAAATTATTTGAACGTGGGTAGCAGTTGTCATAACCGCAGCATAAAGGAGGTAATCTTCTTCACAATTTGGCCTTTTACGCCAATAAGACAGTGATTTGGCTTTTACGCCAACCAGGCTATTTTCAACTATAGGAGTACGCCGTATGCTATCTCCTCGAAATATGCCAACTCGGCTATATTTGCAAAGGGGCAGTTACCTACGTGGCTTGCAAGCCATGATCTTCAAGAAGCAGTTATACGCGTTACCTTATAAAGGGATATGTGTCATACGCAGATTCAGAAGATTACTTGAACGTGGGTAGCAGTTGTCATAACCGTAGCATAAAGGAGGCAATCTTCTTCACAGTTTGGCCTTTTACGCCAACAAGACAGTCATTTGGATTTTACGCCAATCAGGCAGTTATTTGATTAATCTCTATAAATAGAGACCCCTGGTCACAGGGTAAAAAGGACAAAAGGGAGAAGAGGGAATTGGTTTTGGCTGACAACATTGGCAACAAGAATTCGATCCTACTTGCAACTTTCCTTTGGCCGGCTTTTTCCTTCAGTTCAGAGAAAGTTTGAAGCTTCTTCTACAGCACTTCTTCATCATCGTGTAGTCCAAGGAACAAAGTGATCGACTGTAGATCAGACTTCCATAGCAATACTTCCCCAGAATTATTTTATTGTACTTAATATCCTCGTATAGGATTATTTGTACTTTTCTCGTTTGTAAGCAAAAGTTTTGTATAAACTTTGTTTATCCAAACATTATTGTACTGTTTAAATTCAGTTATTATTAGTTGTATATTTTATTATTTTAAAATTATATAATTGTGCACGTCCGAGAAAGACTCGGATACAGTCAACGAAGGCTTGATGTTAGGCCTTGTGTCTGACCTAGTGTCTAGTGGACGCACCTAAAGTTATGGAGTTATCAATATGACTCCCTAGTCCTTGACACGTATCATTGTACGACACTGAGTGAGTTCATGTAGGGACGTGTGTTTCATACTCGACTGGCCATTGGTGTGAGCAGTACGCGTGACAGAATTTAGCTTAGTTGTATATTTCTTTAGCGACTTGCTTTATAGCATGAGATGTCCATGTCGTATTCACGACTTGTACATTGGCATTGGGCGGGAAAGACAATTAATAGGCGTATGGGACAAACATTTAGCTACCGTAGTTTCAGAGTAAACTATGGGATCGTGAGTGTCACGACCCACACCCGATATAGGGTCACGAGTACATGGGTACGTCCAGCCTACGCCGCATCATCGGCGGTAGAACGCTGTCTAGGTCACAATACTAGCTAATCAATCTCCATGAATATCCAACTCCACAAAAAGACACAGATATCACAATATAATGTGGAAATACTCAATCACATAACTAGAGCATAATTAGATATCAAAGAAAATAAATGAACACAACACAAGTATAAACAACAACAATAGTCTAACCTACAATCAATAACATCCAAATCTCCAAGTATGCCTGAAATAAGTCGTCTAAGTCGCAGTCTGGAAAAATATTTCTAGTCAGGATGGAGCAAAGTACAAGCACTAACGGCAGTTCCATGTATATTGACAAAAACTATAATACAGTGTAAAGAAATACAAGATGGATATAAATACTGGCAATAAGAAATACTGAAGATAATAAAATACTGGAAATAGAAATACTGGAGCATATGTCATCATCAATGGTACAACTAGCACTGAACAGAAATACAGGTGCATGCTAGAACAATGAACTGGAATATAAGTGAATACTAGAACTATAAACTACAAATATAAGGAAATACTAGATCAATAACTAGAAATACATGTATAGACTAACTACCTAAGTATGTGAAACATCAGCATATCATGTGATCAGCTTGGGACTGATCAGGCTTGCTATATATGACTAGCTATGATTCATGTAAGGTCAGGCTAACCATCCGGATAGCTATGATGCAAGCAATAGTCAAGCTGATCATACATAACAGGCTATAAGGCATGTAATGGTCAGGCTGCACCGATGTGAGGTGTGGGTGAGCTATGATTCATGTAGAGTTGGGTATGATCATATAATCTACTAATATCTCCTCGTCCCCAGCTAGCACGATGGATTCCAATTATGACTCCTCATGATCGGTCTCGATGATACCAACTCGTGTATACATAGTGTCAGAATCATGTACGCTATCCAACTAGAATTATAGAGATAATCAACATAATAAAAATTGTCAGAGAATGTACTCGCCTGGGATCCTCTGCTGACAATACCAATATCCTTTTTCCGAAGCCTTGTCTGAATAATCCAACAGTCCTATAGACATCATTTAATAATAATACAGAATCAGTCGATACACTAACATACACACAATCATAAGTACGCTGAACTCAAAGACTACGCTAGGGGTGACACTGGTCAACTAGTAGGGTCAAGTGTGCGTCGAACTAGACGGGTGTCATGTCCTCGAATTTTGCATAATCAGATAGTCAACTCACTAACACATGTCTAGCTAGTACGTCAGTGTGCACAAGGCAGTCAACTCACAATTCTCAGGGTCATATAGTATATGCAATTTTACGAGATAAACCACAGTTAACCTACGGTCATACAGTACATATACAAATATAGTTATATCTAGTATTAGTATTTAATTTTCACCCAATATATATATATATATATATCAATTTAATTATTATGCACATACACATATGTGTACGCATACGCACACTAGTCATTAGGTTCACCTGTAATCACATCAACTAAACTTACCATGAAGCAATATGTTAAACCCTACACTATTTACATATAGATTTAAAATCACGAAGAGGGCAGCTACGAACCTTGACGGGCACGCACGGGGTCATCGATGATGATGACGATGATGATGATGGTGATGATGGAGGAAGGAGCGGGGTCGTTGTACCGGTGGGGAAGTCGCTGCTCGGGGTCGTGCTCGGTGGGGGACTGTCAGGATTGAGACGGCGGAGAGGAAGGTCCGACGAGATTGGGGTAATGAGGAAGTCGTAAATGGCAAGGAACGGGGTAGTGAGCGACTGGGCTCAATCGAGGAGGAGGAGAGGAGGTCATTGGGAAGTAGACCAGGGCGAGTGGCTGTGTCGTGGAGATCCGGCGGTGGCTGACAGCAGTGGTGGAAAGTCCGGCAGGGGGTGGAGAAGGTCGGGAATGGGTCGGGGTTGTTGAGTCAGGGAAAAGGGAGGTAGAGGCGGAGGGATCGACGCTGGTGAGTGGCAGAGAGGGTGTCGTGGTAGAAACGGTGAGCGTGGGGAGAAGGAAGTCGGGGACGGAGGACATCGACGGACTGTCATGGGTAGAGAGGGGGTCGAGCTCGGCGAAAGAGGCCGGCGGGGACTGAGGTTGACAAAGGTGGTGCTAGTGTTAATGGTGGCGATGGTGATGGGGATGAGAAGTCGAGGGGGAAGTCGGCGTCTCAGCTGGTTATCGTCGGGGTTAATGGTCAGTGATGGCTAGACTCGGGTTGAAGTGGAGGAGAACGGCTGTTGCTCAGTGGTGGAGGCGGTGAGCAGTGAGACGGGGCTCGGCGGGGTGGTCTCAGGCGGATCCGGACGTAAGGTGGCCGGGGGAAGGGATGAAGGCTCAGGATTAGTTTTTGGTTTGGGTTAGGGTTGGTGTTTGATGATGGTGATGAGAAATATAATAGAAAGAGGAGAGTTTTTGCATATAGGAGATGATGATGATGCTAGCCTAGGGATTAGGGCCGGCCATGTGCCTCATTGGGATGGGGTTGGCATTGGGAAAGGGGTTATGATGTGTGATATATATATAGGAAAATGTGGGTGGTGAGGATGGGGCTTTGTTTGAATGAAGGGTCAAGATTAAACATGAAGGGAGAGTGTGCTAACAAAAAGGGGAGAGGGAGAGAGAGGACGGTAAATGAGGGAGGGGTTGTTTTCTTCATGTGCCTTGACCAATAGGATTGTGACACCTCATTGCACTTTTGCATGAAAGCCCCCAGAAATTAGAAAATTGTACAAAAATAGGAATTTAGATTAAATGAGACAAAACATCATATTTGGTGTGATGTATTGGCTAAAAAGGGTGTGTGGTGTTTAGTATGAGTCTTGAGGGTGTGAATGGGGGTTTGGTTTGGTGTTGGGTCTAGTTTTAGGTCAAGTTGGGTCCTTATACCAATTTAATTAAAATTAATATAAATAGTGTTCTAAAATTAATTGGAAGTATATAGGGTTAAAATTAAGGGGGACACAAGTGTCATGGACATAGAAGGCTCAGAATAAAATATTTTTATAATCTGGGTTGCACAAACTGGGTCGAGATTGTGCCTCCAATTTTGATTGGAACGCACAAAGATACAAAGTTAGATTTATTTAGAATTAAAAATAAACGTCCGCAACGAATATTTTGCGACTAAAATGAAGCACAAAAGGATATATTTATGATTTACACAAGGGTCAGAATGGAAGTTTGGCACGTCTAGGACAAAGGTATAGAATTTGTTGGAAGGCAAAAGCTAATATAGCACTTCCAATATCGAAGCAACGGTAAGGCACAAAAATTAAATAAAATCATAATAATAAATATAATCCCCAATATTTAATTTTCCAAAATCTAATTAAAATCCATAACCCTATAATTTGGTCAGGGGTTCATCTAGTGGGCTTCTAGGTGTAGTCTACCAACTCAAGCATTAAAGAATACTATATATATAATATATATCTATACACATATTATGCAATTATTTAAAAATAAATATACACAATACTTATAATAAAAAAAATGACAAAATTATCCCTATTTTATGATGTGGTAGTGACAAGTCTACCCTCCTTAGAAAAATTTTGTCCTCGAAATTTAAGATCATCAATAGTTGTATTTATTTTTTTATTTATTACCATCAAAATTTAAATTAATCAAACCATAGAATCATGAAGTAAATCCATATTATAATTTCGCAAAAATTTTAAATTTCTATAAATATTATATTCATGAAAATCCATTCTTATCACAATCTCCTCCAAAATTTTAAGTTAATACAAAAAATTTAATATCCAATCCTCTAATTTCAATCCAATCAATGCATATTTATAAAATTGAAATCTCATCCCAAAAATTTGAATTCAAACACTAATCCATTAATCATCTTACTCCTCTATTTCTTTTTTCACACAATACTCAAACAATGTAATACTTACGAAATATTCAACTACAACATTCAAAATATAAGTTTTAAAAATTTATATCTTGCAGTCAAATAAATATAATGGTAATCTTCTTCAATTCCTCAAAATTTTAATGACAAATTCAATCATATCATAATCTTCATAAAAAAATCTACAATTTAACAAAATCCTCTACAATTTAACAAAATCGTCAATTCTGCCATATTAAATTCTCAACTCTTTATTTAAATTTATGTTCATCCTCGAAATTTAAGGCACCTTGTCTCTCTCTGTCCAATCATAATCTCTTCATTAATCTTCACTATGGTGAAACCTCCAACAATCAAAGTCTAAGAAAAACCTACTTACAGTCATACAACATACAATCTAGAGAAAATATGCATGGTTATAGTCTCTTTTGTCATGGTATTGCAGTCTCTATTAGGGCGTACTACTAACTACATTCTAGCAAGAAAAATCACTGGCACAGGCTACGGTACTAAGGAATCAATCAATCAATCAAACAGACGAAAAAGGAACAGAAGGAAAGAAAAGAACATAGCCTTCTAACCCATCACTTGGACATCTTCAATCTCTATCATACACTTAACTCTGGAACATTCACTCACTAATTCCTATCCCTATACACTGATACTTATATCAACTAATCACTAGTCCACAAGATATTCAAGAATACATCCTTATTGCACACACCTGTCTATTGATACCAAAATCTGATATCAAGAACCTCTAACACAACCGTAGGTCAAATAATGCATCAAAAGTTTGATACCTGTATCCCTTTAGTACCACTGTTTCTACTACGAGCACACCTACTGCTAGATCTCTTACCCACTGTAATTGTTTATACTAGTTGTTATTATCGCTCAAGTGCACGCCAAGTGCATCACAACATACTAAGTATTGCTCCCTCTAATACAACCCTAGATGGACACCCAAATCAGTTTGCAGTGCCATCTCAGGCTTGCTCAAGCTAACAGATACTTACACATGCACTTCCTCCACTCATATACTGTTATACATTTCTTACCCACCATAAAATTTTATACTCAAAATAAAACCCTCAAAATTAACTTCTCGAACAATTTAAAATAAAATGTAAATACTTTCCTCAAAAGTTAAATATTCAAATATTGAAATAAAATTTTAATTAGTTCCAAAAATCTTTATAGCTTTGACTATGTTTATTGAATTGGATTTGAATCTTCAAAAAATTTAATAACATAAAATCTTAACTCCTCAAAAATTCTTCAAAATTAAAATTTATTTTCAATCTTCAAATTATGAATTTAAATCCACATCTATCTAAGTATACATATATATACTCACAGTCTCTAATACTCAATGTACACACAAATATACCAATTGTCTACATCCCTCAACTATGTACTGAATATTGTACTGCCTGGATTACTTGCACTATTACTTCCAATAATTTTCTATCCATATTAACTGATACACCAATCTAGTATCATCACAAAAGGTACTTACTATCACCAGCATATTTCTCAACTAATCCTTGATATAGAAATATTAGCCCTCTTGTTATAGTAACACTAGCTTCATCATTAGATTACCATATCATACTCACTTGAACTTATGATCACTTATGCTAGTTATTAACTTCTATAATACACATGCTTTACTTCACTCTCAAAGGCAGGCATATGGTTCCATATCTCGATTGATGTTTAAGTATCTCCCTTTAACCTTTCACAGGCTGATACACTATTTTGTGATACATTTCATACCTTCCATGACTAATCTTGATATTTCTCAACCCATGGCACACTATTAGAACTTTCTAATACTCATACTTCCACTTTCATGAACTTCCGTACTGACACTCAACACCCACTGTGCATCCTGCACACGATTTCTAGACACTTCTTCCATCTATTGCTTCCAACCCATCACTGGCCTCAATATCAGGTTATACATCCATCACTAGTCATATACCGGTACACTCATATCTAGTCAAATCAAGGCCCTACTTTTATCTGTAACACAAGCCTTACTACTTAGCAAAATGTATTCTTATTCCTTCACACTCTCTTATACACTTATGAGTATCCTCCTACTGTGGCACACTTATTAATACCTTTTATGCGTATACATTTCTTTACTCTTGACACACCTAAGTATCAACCATCAAATTGAATATCATGCTCCATTAATTTTCAACATAATTTTCTTGATACCTAATTATTTACATGGATCACCCAACTACATAATTCATGACTATCCAGGACTGGCATACTGACTCTGATACTAATTCTTGGAACCTTCACTGATACCCTTTTACTTCTCTTCTACCTATAGTGCCTATACTAACTATAATGACACATATTATAGAACTATTGCTACAAGGTACTACGCTACGGTTTATCTCTAAATTGATGCCTATTGCTCACATGTCCAACCAAAAAAATATTTACAGACTCATAAGCCATACTTAGTCAACACTGATTCAAGTCACAGACCTAATTGTAAGTCACCAATTATCATACTAACAAGAAATCTTTATGGAAAGAAGCTCTATAAGGAACTGGACTAAGGAATAAAGGTATCTCTACTGCTAGCAGAGAAAATGATGGAACAAGGTCCTATAATAACAGAAGTAGATAATTATTGAGATGATACTTTAAGAACCAATTTAAGATATAATCTGATAATTATACCCATCTGTCCGAAATCATGACACTCAGAATCCTCGCCACGCCAGTAAGCATAGCTGCGATAAATGATATGTTCCATAACTAAAGTATGCAACTCTATAATCACGTCATCTAGAATCCTCACCACGCCAACCGGTATGGCTGCGAGAACTCTAAATTTTATGACTAAAATATGTACATCCAAGGTCAAGTTCCTACATTTCTGCCACGACAGCTAATGTGGCTGCGATAAACTCTAGGCTCCATAACCAAAGTTGACGTTTTACCTTTCTCACTGTACTCATCAACCTATGTCATTAGATGATACCATAATTTAGTCCATAAAATTTATCTCGATATAAAATTAACTCAACAGTGACACCAAGAATTAAATTTAACAACCGATCAACAAGAATCAAATTCAATAACAACAAGTGAGAGCAAACGGAATAAGAAAAAAGATTTAAATTGGAAATTATAATAATATTCTCAAGGGTCATCCTAAGAATCTTTCAAATAATTTATGATTGAGTATCCAATATCATCCTAGTATCCTAAGTCCTATATCCTATCGCAGGCATGCAGTAGTACAACTAAGACATCGTATTACCACGACATCGCACTACTTGTGCCGCTAGAACTGCATGGGCCACCACTAAAAACGTGTCACGACCCGCACCCGATAGGGGCACGAGTACGTGGGTACGTCCAGCCTACGCAGCAGCATCGACGGTAAGACGCTGTCTAGGTCACAATACTAGCTAATCAATCTCACATGAATATCCAACTCCATAAGGAGACACAAATATCACAATATAATACGGAAATACTCAATCACATAGCTAGAGAACGATGAGATATCGAAGAAAATAAATGAACACAACACAAGTCTAAACAACAACAATAGTCTAACCTGCAATCAATAACATCAAAATCTTCAAGTATGCCAGAAAGAAGTCCTCTAAGTCGCAGTCTGGAAAAATATTTTCAGTCAGGTTGGCGCAAAGTACAAGCACTAATAGCAGTACCATATATATTGACAAAAACTATAATACAGTGTAAAGAAATAGAAGATGGATATAAATACTGGCAATAAAAAATACTGGAGATAATGAAATACTGGAAATAGAAATACTGGAGCATATGTCATCATCAATGGTATAACTAGCAATGAACAGAAATACAGGTGCATGCTAGAACAATGAACTAGAATATAAGTGAATACTAGAACTATAAACTAGAAATAAAAGGAAATGATAGATCAATAACTAGAATTACATGTATAGACTAACTAGCTAAGTGTGTGAAACATCATCATATCATGTGATCGGCTTGGGACTGATCAGACTTTTTATATATGACTAGCTATGATTCATGTTAGGTCAGGCTAACCATCCAGATAGCTATGATGCAAGTAATAGTCTAGCTAATCATACATAACAGGCTATGAGGCATGTAATGGTCAGACTGCACCGACGTGAGGTGTGGGTGAGCTATATTCATGTAGAGTCAGGTATGATCACATAATCTACTAATATCTCTCCATCCTCAGCTAGCACGATAAATTCCAATCACGACTCCTCGTGATCGATCTCGATGATACCAACTCGTGTATACATAGTGTCAGAATCATGTACGCTATACAACTAAAATCATAGAGATAATCAACATAATATAAACTGTCAGAGAATGTACTCGCCTGGGGTCCTCTGCTGGCAATACCAATATCCTGTTTCCGAAGTCTTGTCTGATCAATCCAACAGTCCTATAGACATTATTTAATAATAATACAGAATAAGTCGATACACTAACATATACACAATCATAAGTACACTGAACTCAGAGACTATGCTAGGGGTGATACTGGTCAACTAGCAGGGTCATGTGTGCGTCTAACTGCATGGGTATTATTTCCTCGAATGCTGCATAATCAGACAGTCAACTCACTAACACATGTTTAGCCAGTACGTCAGTGTACACAAGGCAGTCAACTCATAATTCTCAGGGTCATATAGTATATGCAATTTTGCTGGAAAAACCACAGTTAACCGAGGGTCATACAGTACATATACAAATATAGTCATATTTAGTATTAGCATTTAAATTCCACCCATTATATATATATATATATATATACCAATTTAATTATTATACACATAGGCGTACGCATACGCATACTGGTCATTAGGTTCACCGACACGGGTCTGTAATCACATCAACTAAATTTACCATAAAGCAATATGTTAAACCCTACACTATTCACATATGCACATAAAATCATGAAGATGGCAGCTATGAACCTTGGCGGGAACGCACGTGGTCGACGATGACGACGATGAAGATGATGATGGTGATGATAGAGGAAGGGGCAGGGTCGTTGTTCCTATGGGGAAGTCGCTGCTCGGGGTCGTGCTCGGTGGGGGACTGTCAGGATCGAGACGATGTATAGGAAGGTCCAACGAGGTCGGGGTAATGAGGAAGTCGTGGATGGCAGAGAACGGGGTGGTGAGCGACTGTGCTCAGTCGAGGAGGAAGAGAGGAGGTCGTGGGGAAGAAGTATCATGTCCCAGTCCCAAAATACGTAGGACTAGGAATACGTAACACGCCAGTTGTATGTATATGAAATCCAATATAAGAAAACCATACACACACGTACGTTTTACATGAATATCAAATCCACCCGTGGTAATATATTGTCAATAAGTCTTACGTAATCTATATCTCATCCACCATAAATAAATAAATAGGAAATAAATAACTGAATGACAAAGATGAAGTCTCAAAGTATGATAGTCGGATGGAAATAAATCCACTGTAAATTGACTATGCTGAAACTACTAAAAGGGAGAAGAGATCAAACTCTAATATAAGATAAATGTCCAAAAGAAATAGCAACTAGAAAATCCATCAGTTGCGATGAATCAAAGGTACTCTGAAGATAAGACCCCATCTTTCTGATAAGAAGCGTCAGGTCCAGGTCCGTACTCCTGTGGATACTCCTGTCCGTCTATATCTGGAAAGGTACCAGGTCCTTAGAGGGACGTAAAAAGATACATATAAACATGCCAATAAAGTACTGAAACATAAACATCCAATGGTGTCGCCTAACCGTCTAAGTGAATGTAGTTGAGAACAACTTTCCAACAAGTGAGCTATCTGGCTAAAATAGGATTGACATTATTCTCTTGGAGATTCAGGGGCCTATAAAGCATGTCGTCTTTTGAACGACAGAGGCCGCCTGATAATATATAATATATATTGGTCATCATGACCGTGTATCTCCGATGGAGCGTACGGGTTACACAAGGAAAGTGCAAAGGAGCCCAAATGCCTTACTTGTTCTCCCCACCCCATGCTCTAAGCATGTCACATTCATGATACGATAATACCTCTAAATAATTGTCAGGTCTACTAGCATGCAAAGTTTCTATCAACAGTTATCCCTATCCGTCGTACGACCTATACGTACCAGTGGCCAGCCGAGTACGCAAGTCCGTGTCCTGCATGTGACTCACAATAGTATAAGAACAGTGTCATATCTAATGAAACATAAGAATGTCTCATGATAATGGGGTGGTCTCATAGAGTAGGTCCATATGCATATACATAATAAAAACAGAATACGACATCACCGTTGTTGCACCCAAGTTTCCTTGGACGCGCAGTTTATATAGCAGTTAAAATATATGATCTAAATTACAGAAATAAAATGCTTGCATCATATGGAATATAAATTATAGTACAATGGCAAGGTATACTTGCCTGGCAAGCAAACCGTATAGAGTAAGCGTCCAGATGTCAAGGACACTGGATCAGAAGCTAAGGCTTCTGAATAAACATCTTCGGATGCTAAAATAGATATTACCAACATTTTCGGAATTAGAGAGATAGCTAGAAAATACTACCCTTTTGCTAATTTGGACATAGGGGCAAAACGATAATTTTGGGTCAAAGCGGGGTCCACTAGTGGTCCACTTTGCACCGAAAAGCTTGCCAAGGATAAAGGTCTCTAAACGTGACAAATTATAGGTCAAACAAATTCTAAATGCCATTATGAACTCAAAGGTATGTCCAATTTTGGATTTCGGTGAGCCGAACACAATTTTGCCTAAAAAGTAAACCGTGGGGCCCGTAAATAGGCGGCTTGGTCGACTGTCTTAGAATTGCATAAAAATTGGGGCACAGGACCAGCAAGATACCATAAGTCCAGTGGCGCAAGTTTTGTCATATTTCGACGAGCGTACACTAAATGGTGCGGGATTTTGCAAAGGTCGCGATACAAGGACTTTTCTCGGATACGGGCTGATTCCGACGTGCACACGCATCCGAATCAGTTTTTGTGAAAGTTCGTACGTTTGGACATACCATACGTGCCTTTCGGTACAATTGGTACACGACGGGGAGGTACCATTTGGCGGGGCGCGCTCCGTATCACAAATTTTGATGGTTCGAAAATAGGTATTTCGTAATTTTTAACTCAGTTTAATTATGCATACAATATCAAATAAAATAACATAATTGATAGAAAATAATCTAGGTTAGGTGGTCTTCACATAGCAAAAGGAATTTCTAAGTTTGGATCTCTGTGGTGGAAGATACGAGTCTTTAAACATGGGTGGTTACAGCAGTTTTTCTGAGATTATAAGTTATGATTTTTCTCAAACTTGGTCTCGGTTTTCACCTAGGGTTACGCGCTGATCGAAGGAAACAAATACACAGTATTGGAAGAGGGATAGGTCGTGAACATACCGGTGGAGACGGGGTCGAATTTGGTCGCGAGATGGAACATGAATCAATGCGTGAACATGGTTAAGTTGTTATTTGATTTCTGCAGGCGTGCGAGCGGGATCTCGTGCGGCGAGCGGCGGTAAACTACGGTGGGCGGTGCTGGAGGCCCTAGTGGGCGGCGGCGGCTCAGTGTAGTCGAGATTATAAGGGTTTCGGGTTAGGGTTTAATATATATATATATATATATATATATATATATATATATATATATATATATATATATAAGATGAGAGGGGGGGTCGAATTCCGCGCGGGGGGGAGGGGTTTCTTCAGCAGCTGCTGTTGTTGGGATTTCTAACGGCTGGGTTAGGTTTTAGGCTTAGTGGGTTGGGTTTAGGACTAGCGGGTTTAGGGTTTTGGTTTCTTTTATTTTTTTTATTTATTTTTTCTTTTTCTTTCTTTTCTATTCTTATCATAATAATAAATCTATATATATATATATATATATATATATATATATATATATATATATATATATATCGGACGGTTGATATATTATATAAATTTCTCAAATTATATATATATATATATATATATATATATAATTTGAGAAATTTATATAATCTATCAACCGTCCGCACGTCTCCTACATGAAATAAATTGAAGTAAAATAATAGTTGCTCCATAAATCTCTAAATGCATAATTATCTAGAAATAAAATTTTAATAAATTCTTTATCTTCTAATTAACTAATAAATACTATAAATAAATTAAATAATAGATTAAATAATTAATATGATTTTTAAAATTAGGGATTTTACAAGAAGACTAGGGCGAGTGGCTGTGTCGTGGAGGTCCGACGGTGGCTGATAGTAGTGGTGGGAAGTCCGGCAGCGGGGTGGAGGAGGTCGGAAACGGGTTGGGGCTATCTGGGTCAGGAAAAAGAGAGGTAGAGGTGGAGGGATCGACGCTGGTGAGCAGCGGAGAGGGAGTCGTAGTGGAGACGGTGAGCACGGGAAGAAAGAAGTCGGGGACGGAGGACATCGACGGACTGTCGTGGGTCAAGAGGGAGTCATGCTGGACGGAAGAGGCCGACGGGGACTAAGGTTGACAAAGGTGGTACTGGTATTATTGGTGGCGATGGTGATGGGGATGAGAAGTCGAAGGGGAAGTCGGTGTCTCAGCGGGTTATCGTCGGGGTTAATGGCCGGTGATGGCTGGACTCGGGTTGAAGTGGAGGAGAACGGCTATTACTTAGTGGTGGAGGCGGTGAGCAGTGAGGCAGGACTCGGCAGGGTGGTCTCAGGTGGCTCCGGCGGGAAGGTGGCCGGGGGAAGGGATAAAGGCTCAGGGTTAGTTTTAGGTTTGGGTTAGGGTTGATATTTGGTAATGGTAATAAGAAATATATTGGAGAGAGGAGAGTTTTTGTATGTAGGAGATAATGATGATGCTAACCTAGGTATTAGGGCCGGCCATGTGCCTCATTGGGATGGGGTTGGCATTAGGAAAGGGGTTATGATGTGTGATATATATAAAAAAATATGGGTGGTGAGGATGGGGCTTTGTTTGAATGAAGGGTCAAGATTAAACATGAAGGAAGAGTGTACAAACAAAAAGGGGAGAAAGGGAGATTGAGGACCGGTCAATGAGGGAGGGATTGTTTTCTTCATGTGCCTTGACCAATAGGATGGTGACACCTCATTGCTCTTTTGCATGAAAGCCCCCAGAAATTAGAAAATTGCACAAAAATGGGAATTTTGATTAAATGAGAGAAAATACTATGTTTGGTATGATGTATTGGATAAAAAGGGTGTGTGGTGTTTAGTATGAGTCTTGAGGGTGTGAATGGGTGTTTGGTTTGGTGTTGGATCTAGTTTTGGGTCAAGTTGGGTACTTATACCAATTTAATTAAAATTAATGTAAAGGGTGTTCTAAAATTAATTTGAAGTACATAGGGTTAAAATTAGGTAGGACACAAGTGTAATAGATATAGAAGACTCCGAATAGAATATTGTCATAATCTGGGTTGCACAAAATGGGTCAAGATTGTGTCTCCAATTTCGATTGGAACGCACAAAGATACAAAGTTGAATTTATTTAGAATTAAAAATAAACGTCCGCGACGAATATTGTGTAACTAAAATGAAGCACAAAAGGACATATTTATGAGTTACACAAGGGTCAGAATGGAAAGCTGGCATGTCTAGGACAAAGGTGTAAAATTTGTTGTAAGGCAAAAGCTAGTGTAGCGCTTCAAATATCGAAGCAACGGTAAGGCAAAACAATTAAATAAAATCATAATAATAAATATAATCCCCAATATTAAATTCCCCAAAATGCTAATTAAAATCTATAACCCTATAATTTGGTCAGGGGTTCATTTAGTGGGCTTCTAGGTCTAGTCTACCAACTTATGCATTAAAGAACACTATATATATAATATATATCTATACACTTATCATGCAATTATTTAAAAATAAATATACACAATACTTATAATAAATAAAATGACAAAATTATCCCTATTTTAGGATATGGTAGTGACAGTGAGCCTCAGTGTTGTCCGGTTATGGGCTATATGTTACCCGGCTATGGTCTATGTGCTACCCGGTTATGCGCGTATATGCTTGTCGATACATCCGACAGAGGTTACTAGCCGCGCGCTATCATGATCGGTGATGTAGTCAGCATATACTCCTGGCATCCAATTTACAGCTAATGCTAGGTACTTAGCCTCTGGCTTGACGCTACGCTTTATACCTTTTACCTACCCATACGTACCAAGGTTGTCTTCAAGTGCATTTTACTTAGCTGGTTAGATCACCCTCGAGTTTACACAGTATTTACTTTATGGCATGTATTTTTGTATCTTGTTACGTTCCTCTGAGGACCTGGTTCCTTTCCAGATCCGGATGAGCACTTGTACCCGACCATTTACGGAGCAGGAGTAGAGACAGGATTCGTGGCATTTCTAGAGGAGTTTCCATGATTTAGGGTACGCTGCTACCTTGGGTTAGAGCGTCTTTATCTATCTAGTTGATGCTCTAGTCTAGTTATCTTCCTTCTTCATGTACTTTTATTTTATTGTTGTATTTCAATAGATTTGTCCCCAATAGACTTATTTGGATTATATTTATGACATTCAGATTCCGCACTTATTTTCCGTATTATTTCAGTACTTCTTATTTGTATTCTGTGTATGAGATTATACATTTACTTGTGTCACGACCCGCACCCAGAATTTGGGCATGAGTCGTGGGTACGTCCAGCCTACGCCGCAGCATCGGCGGTAGAACGCTGTCTAGGTCATAAATATAGTATATCCTGTCAAATAATCTCAACTCCGTGCGGAGGACAATGATAAATGAATCACAGTTCTATAATATACTCAATCACAACTAAAACGTAAGGACACGATGAGAATTGAAAAGAGTTCTATTAAAACCAACCACAAGAAGTTCAACTCAAAACCTGGGTCTAAATGACCTCACAAAGTCACAAATAAAATAAATACATCTCAGTCTCAGTCTCAGTCTAAAGCAATAAATGCAAAAAATAATCTAAGCATGGGCAGGCATGTTCTCCTCTAGGATAGGCACCTCCTCTGGGATTTCTGGGGTGAAATCCTCCTCTATTCCTGGACCGTAATGAGTAGGGCAAAAGTCCTCCAGGTTCTCTGAAAATGTTGTTATCCAGTCAGGATTGGAGCGAAGCACAAGCACTAACAGCAGTTTCATTAAATTGACAAAATCTATAAACAGTGTAAGAGATACAAGATGGAAATAAAAGCTGAACATGTGAAGTATTGGAGAAATGAAATAGACAATAAAGCATCTAGCAATGAGCAATAAATAGTGAATGCTAGGACAGGTAAATCTGAATAAAATAGACATCTAGCTAAGTGATTTAAATATCAGCTTATTATGTGATCGGCTTGGGACTGGATCAGGCTGGTTATATATGATTAGCTATGATTCTTTTAGGTCAGGCTAACCACATGGTTAGCTATGGTACATATAATGGTCAGGCTAATCATATATAACAGCTATGGAGCATATAAGTGGTCAGGCCGCACCCGACGTGAGAAGTGGGGTGAGCTATGGTGCATATAAATGTTTGGATATGATCACATAATCTACTAATAGTTCCCCATCCCCCAGCTAGCACGATGGATTCCAACCACGACTCCTCGTGATGGGGATCTAGGGTGCTAACCCGTGTATCCATAGTGTCGGAGTCAAGTATGAAATACACTACAATTTATAGAAGTAATCAACCATGAAAACTGTCAGAGAATGTACTCGCCTGTGGTCCTGAGCAAAATGTGAGGATCGAGGTCCAAAATGGAATCACAATGACCTATTTATGGAAATTCAATGTTAATTAATGAATTAAAAGAATAACATGCTTAACAATTTAAAAACGAGGTTTCTAGGTCATGTCTAAGGTTTACTGGTCAATACTAGGTCCAACTAAGTCAATTGGTCTAAATCTGCCACTTACTAGCTAACACTAGCTATTCTAGGTATTTACCTAAGTTCTAAGTGCTACTAGCTATTATATAACTAACATCTACATTAGCTAGTAACTTATTTTATCATATTAACATATATACTCAAATAACTAACAAGCTACTAATACTAACTGACATTCTAATTGGCTAACTGATACTTAATATATATATATTAACTATCAATCCTAGCTTACTAACTCTCAAAACATACTAACTCTACTTCTCTAACTGACTGACACATAACAACTACACACAGACCTTCATTGCATCCTCTATACTGATGCTAACTGACACATGAACACACACATGTATTTCTCCCCCAAGTCTCTGATCCCCTAATCCTACACACAAGACACACTAAACTGACAGTACACCCACACATGTACAATTTCTGCACACAACATACCTGGCCCAAACCCTCTCCTTACTGCTGATACACATCTACTGATACACAAACTTCTGCCTCTTAATTACCTACACACACACAGGTCCTGAACTGTTTGCTCACTGCTCACTGAACACTAGCACATGGACACAGGTAAACACACAATACAAAACACACACAGCCACAATAATACACTGCAGAAATTTATAACACAATACACACTTAACTGCATTGCATAGTCCAACAGCTACACATCTACCCATAGTTAGACACATACTGACACTAAGTATTCACAATAGACACTTGCACACACAGACATCTAACACAAACCTAACTCACTGGCTCACTGATACCCAGTATCAGTTAACTGATACTTTATTCACTACCCCCAATTCACTCAGCACACTGTGATACACATGACACTCACACACACTATTGAACCTGGGACAACTCTATTCACACACAGACCTATAATCTAATTCCTACACTGTGAACTCACACAGCACATAATCCCTCACTGGTCCCTCATACACACACATCCTCACCTAATCTAATACACATGACTTACCCTCAATGCACAGCCACATACACAGGATCCTGGGTAAATTTCTGAGGCACACACCAATACTTAGACACCTAGGTATCTAACACAGTACACTGAACACACACACATACATAATTTAACTAACTACTGACACTAGTTCCTAACTCACAAGTTCCTGAGACCCATATAGGTTCTACATATTCACATAGTATACAATTTCTGCACACAATACTAAAGCATCCTCACACACATATATATATATACTGATACTTACACACACACACACACACATGTGCACACAGCACAGAAATCAAACCCCTCCCTACCATCTCACTGATACCTACTGCACATAATGAATTCTGCTCACAGTTCTGATACTGAACTCACACACAGGTATGCATCTAACACCTAGGTAATACCCTGTCTACCCATACACTGGAGTTCTTGATGCATAACTCACAGTTCTGCACACAGCCACAAGCCTCTCCATATCTGATATATATCCCTGTGTGACTGTACAACTCAAATCAACAACAACACCTCTACACATATGCATATATATATATCAACAACAAAACAGATTAAAAATAAATTTAAAACTAACACAGATCCTACACTAAAACCCAACCCGAATATGCTCCAAAAGAACCCAAAATACACAGTACACAAATCACCCGACTGTGTACAAGAGTCTCAACACAGTTTCCCCCAAATACTCATACCCGATTGTACAGAACTCACTTCTAAACATATGAAAACCAACAAATAACTAGAACACAGGCAATGGTAATATATATATATAGTCTATAAACCAAGATATGCATACATCCACTACCTTAGATGGATGAACCCTAAATGAACATTTCATCGAACACATGCAGTGCAAGAAACCAATATACATACAACCCATAAATTCCTAATCCAAAAACCCTACAAATCGGGTTCAACTTACACAGAGGAGATGAAATCAGTCCACATACCAAAATCTAGGGTTAGGGTTCTTAATAATTGGGGAAAACCCCATGTGGGTCACCAAAACCTAATCCAAAGCCCTAGAATCGAATTACACACAGATTTGGGGGTTCCTAATGGCCATTATCATCTGTACACAGAATTTAAATGAGTAGAACTAGGGTTTTACCTGCAGGGGAAGGTTTCTTCAACGAGGCTCTTCTTCTCCAAGGCTCCCTGACCCACGTTCTTTGCTTCTCTTGCTTTGGAGGTGGAGAAAATGGAACCTAGGGTTAGGGTTTCGAATTTTTGGAGTGGGGAGATGGTTTCTCTTGTGGAGGCTAGGGTTTCTCCTGTCTATAAGAAGGATGGCTTTGTGAGAAGCTTCCTTTATATATAAACCTAGTTCTAGGGTTTCCTTGCACAGCTTTAGGTTTAAACCTTTATGTTAAGTCATGTAGGACCTAATAGTCTCAGGTTAAGTCAGTCTAGGGTTTTGAGGGTTCACCCTAAATCTTAAAATTCTAGGGTTTTGCTAGAATAGGGTTTACACAATTAGGGTTTGGTCATTAGGGTTTGCCCTAATGCGTTCTAGGGTTTAACTTAAACCAAATATCACTAATAATAATATAATTAGTTTATAAAACTCAGCAATTAATTAAATACATAAATTTTTAAAAATAGTTAAATTACAGAAATGCCCTTATATGGAAAAGTGGTAGTGACAAGTCTACCCTCCTAAAAGAAATTTCGTCCTCGAAATTGGACTGAACTACAACAAGAATGAAATCAGAAAGGATATACCTCAAGTCTAGAAGAGATACGGGTATTGCTCGCGCATCTCGTCTTCTCTCTCCCAGGTCGACTCCCCTGGAGAGTGATGTCTCCATGCTACGCGAACCAAAGGAATAGTTTGGTTCCGCAACACCTTCTCTCTGCGGTCCAAGATCTCTACGGGCTGCTCAGGGTAGCTGAGCGTCGGACCAACCTCAATCTCCGAGTGATCAAGTACGTGACTAGGGTCTGCCACGTACCGTCTCAGCTGCGACACGTGAAACACATTATGCACTCCCTCCAATGCAGGCGGCAAGTCCAGTCTATATGCCACTGCACCTACCCTCGCCAGAATACTGAAGGGTCCGATGTAGCGTGGGCTAAGCTTCCCGCCTCTGCCAAAACGAATCGTTCCACGCGTCGAAGAAATCCGTAGGAAAACTAGATCGCCAACCTAAAACAACAGTCTTAGCACGCAGTCTAAGCAAACAACACAAATCAGAAAATTAACAATCTATACCTGAAACTCAAGGGGTCTACGGTGGCTGTCGGCCCAATGTCGCTGTCTGTCCTGCGCCACTCGCAGTCTGTCTCTGATGAGTTTCACCTTTTCTGCTGCATCTACGACCATTTCTGGTCCTAGCAAGGCTCTCTCTCCAACGTCGTCCCACGATAGCGGTGTACGACACCTTCGTCCATAAAGAGCCTCAAATGGTGACATCTCGATGCTGGCCTGGTAGCTGTTATTGTAAGCAAACTCTACCAGGTGCAGATGATCCTCCCAAGAACCTCCGAGATCTAAAACGCAAGTGCGTAGCATATCCTCAAGAGTCTGAATAGTCCTTTCAGACTGCCCGTCTGTCTGGGGGTGATATGCGGTACTGAACTTGAGCTGAGTGCCCAAGCTAGCCTGCAGACTCCTCCAGAAATGGGAAGTGAAACGACTATCCCGATCTGAGACGATGCTCACAGGAACTCCATGAAGCCTAACAATCTGCCGCACGTACATCTCTGCTAGCCTCTCTGTCGACGTGCCTACTTTGAAAGGTAAGAAATGGGCTGATTTGGTCAACCTGTCCACGATGACCCAAATTGCGTCTTTTCCTCCTGGAGAACGTGGAAGCCCTGAAACGAAATCCATGGTCACGTGCTCCCATTTCCATTCTGGAATCGGTAAAGGTTGAAGCAAACCACCTGGCCTCTGCCGATCTGCCTTTACCTGCTGGCACACTAGACACCGGGATACGAAGCGTGCTACCTCGCGCTTCATTCCATACCACCATACGTGCTCCCTCAAGTCTCGATACATCTTGTTGGCACCGGGATGCATCGAGTACTGAGAGCGGTGTGCCTCCTGCAAAACCTCCTCGCGTAGCTCCCCGCTAGGCACACATATCCTTGTGCCGTGCCGTAAAGAACCGTCATCTGCGATAGTGAAGTCGTCTGACAAACCCATCTGAACTTGGGTTCTGATACTCCTCAGAGTCTCATCATCATACTGCGCAGCTCTGATCCTGTCCATCAGCTCGGACTGTACCTGCAATCCCCACATCTGAATCTCGGTACCGGGAACTAACACCTCAATCTCCAAGCTCTCTAAATCAGCCAACAAATGCCTATCTGTTGTCAAGTACATAGCCATCGGATACCTGCTCAAAGCATCGGCGACTACGTTAGCCTTCCCTGGATGGTACTGCAATAATATGTCAAAGTCCTTCATCAGCGCTAACCATCTCCTCTGCCTCATGTTCAGCTCCTTCTATGTGAATACGTACTTCAAGCTCTTGTGGTCTGTGAAGATTTCCACACGCTCTCCGTACAGGTAATGTTTCCACAGCTTTAGAGCGAAGATAACTGCTGCCAACTCTAAATCGTGGGTGGGATAATTCTTTTCATGAGGGCGTAACTGCCTGGAAGCATAGGCAATTACCTTCCCGTGCTGTTGAAGAACACATCCCAGACCCTTCCCTGAAGCATCACTGTAGATGGTAAAACCACCTGTCCCTGATGGCAACGTCAAAATTGGAGCTGTCGTCAACCTCTTCTTTAGCTCATCAAATGCAGCCTGGCACTCCTCCGTCCACACAAAATCTACATCCTTCCTAGTCAGTCTGGCCATCGGCACTGCAATCTTGGAGAAGTCTTGTACAAACCTCCTGTAGTATCCTGCTAGCCCGAGAAAACTCCTGATCTCAGCTACCGAACTGGGGGTAGCCCACGACCCTACTGCCTCGATCTTCTGTGGGTTAACCGAGATTCCGTCACCCGATACCACATGCCCAAGAAATTCGACCTTGTCAAGGAAGAATTCACACTTAGAGAGTTTCCCGTATAGCTTCTCCCTCCTGAGAGTCTCTAAGACCAATCTCAGGTGCTCTTCGTGCTCCTCCGGTGTCTTGGAATACACAAGAATATCGTCGATGAACACCACCACGAACTTGTCAAGGTACTGGTGGAACACCTTGTTCATCAAGTTCATGAATACTGCCGGTGCATTGGTTAAACCAAATGGCATCACCATGAACTCAAACTGGCCGTATCTGGTCCGAAAAGCTGTCTTTGGCGTGTCTTCTTTCTTTACCTTCACCTGGTGATAGCCTGACCTCAAATCAATCTTTGAAAACACCCTCGCCCCGCTCAACTGGTCGAAAAGATCATCTATCCTCGGCAGCGGGTACTTATTCTTGATAGTGATATTGTTCAAAGCTCTATAATCAATGCACATGCGCACCGTGCCGTCCTTCTTCGGTACGAACAATACCGGAGCTCCCCATGGTGATGAACTGGATTTGATGAAGCCTTTGTCCTGCAGCTCCTCAACTTGCTTCTTCAGTTCTGCCAGCTCGCTGTTGTTGACTCTATAGACATGTTGTAAAATGGGCTCCGCTCCTGGAACCAAGTCTATAGAGAATTCAACATCTCTGTCTGGCGGCAAGCCTGGCAACTCTTCTGGAAATACATCCAGGAACTCCGCTATCAGAGGATGTGGCAACTCCTCTTCTTCCGCCCTGGCTCCGCAAAATGTGCTCCTGCTCTGTTCCGCTGCTGCTCTGACGACCTCAAACTCCGGCTCTCCTGGTGGTCTAAACAATACTCTGCCTCTATAACAATCTATAGTAGCATGATGCCTGCTCAACCAGTCCATTCCGAGTACAATATCGTACCCCGGAAGTGGCATGACAAGTAAGCTCACGCTCAAGTCTCGGCCTCCTACTGATACTCTCCGGTCCTTGCAATGATCACGGACTAGGATAATACCTCCACCAGTCATGATCTTGCAAGTCTTAGCTAATGGTTCTGTGTCTAAATGATGTCGAAGTGCATATGATACAGACACAAAACTATGGGAAGCGCCAGAGTCGAATAAGGTAAATGCAGGAATACAATCGAGAAGAACCGAACCTGTGATCAAGTCTCCTGCTGGCTCGATCTTCTCGACTGCCATGGCGTATGCTCGCCCCTGGGGTGCACCTCTCTGCTGCTGATGCTGGGCGAACTTCTGATTTTGCGGTGGAAGTGGTCCCCTCTGTTGTTGGCCTCCTGGTACGGTAGGTACCCTGCCTGGTCCTCTCTGGGCGGCTGCTCCACCCTGACCTGGACGAGTCCGAATGGTAGGGCAATCCCTCAGCTGATGTGTCGTCGATCCGCAGGACAAACATGAGCCCAATCTGTGCCTGCAGATATCTCTAGTATGTCCCATCTTCCCGCAGTACGCACACTGGATGGCGGGCTGAGTCTGCCTCTGCTGCTGTTGCTGAACCTGCCCTCGAGCTGGTGCCTGGTGCTATTGCTGAAAGTGTCTCTGCTGCTGCTGAAAGTGTGGACGCTTGCCTGTTCCCGCACTACTGTTTGCCCCTCCGGTAACATCGCGTCCCCTCTTGGGCCTGAGGTCCAAGTCATCCTCGGCTACTTGGGCATCCATCAATATGCCCTCGTAGGTAGCTGTGCGACGTCCCGACGTGCGAGACTTGATCTCTCTTGTCAGCCCCTTTCTGAATTTCCGGGCCCTGTCCCCCGGATCTCTAATCATCGATGGCGCAAAGCGGCTCAGGCGGGAAAACTCCGCGGCATATTCGTCGACGGACGAGCTCCCCTGGGCTAAGTCATGGAACTGACTCTCCAAAGCTCCCAGGGCAACATCAGGAAAGAACTTTTCTTTGAAGAGCTCCTTGAAAGCCTCCCAAGTGAGTCCCCCGCGCAAGAGTCTCGGCTCCGTGCGAAACCACGTCAAGGCGATGTCGAACATCTGGCTGCCAGCGGCCTCGATCTTGAGCGCCTCTGGAATCTGCGCCAAACGCAAGTTCCTCTCGATGTCCTCTAGCCAATCATCGGCGTAGAGTATCCCTTCTGTCCCCTTGAACTCCCGAGGCATCATCCTCTTGAAGTCCACAATGGTGCCCGGCCTCTGTTGTTGCTGACCAGGTTGTTGCTGCTGCTGGGTGACTCTCTCCACAGCTTGGAGAGCCACTTGGTGAGCATTCTCCATGTTCACCCTCATCATCTCTGTCTGGGCCTGATGTGCCTCAGCCTGCACTCTCTGGGCCTCTGCCGACGTCCTCTGGGCATCGACCATGCCCTGTATCAAAGCGAACATCTGTGCCCCATCGACGGGCACACCTCCTGGATGCTGAGCTGGTGGTGGTGGAGGTGGTGGTGCCGTCGTAGCTGTGGGGACCCTCTGAACTGGTGGTGGAGGACCCCCGAATGCTGCAGACACTCCCACCTGTCCTGGAGATGTAGGAGGTGCTGCTGATGTCTGTCCGGCAGCGCGAGAGGTGGCAGACCTCTCTGAATCTGCTGCTCCGAGTCTCTGGGACCTTCTTGGCGGCATCATGGAGACAGATCGAAAGATTCAATTAAAGCAATAGATACGATATCATCAAGGAAGGACAGTAAAAATTTCTAAAGGAATTAATCATTAAGAATAGTATCATAAGAATCAGAATTCTCTAAATTGTGATTGAGCATGTCCTTGGCCTAATTCCTATTTCCTAAAACAGGCTCGTAGTAATACTCTAAGCGAGCACCACTACGATATCACTCTAATCTGAATCTAAGACTAGACTACAGACTGGAGACTAGACCTGCATGGGCCACCACTAAAACGTGTCACGACCAGCACCCGAAATTTGGGCATGAGTCGTGGGTACGTCCAGCCTACGCCGCAGCATCGGCGGTAGAACGCTGTCTAGGTCACAAATATAGTATATCCTGTCAAATAATCTCAACTCCGTACGGAGGACAATGATAAATGAATCACAGTTCTATAATATACTCAATCACAACTAAAACGTAAGGGCACGATGAGAATTGAAAAGAGTTCTATTAAAACCAACCACAAGAAGTTCAACTCAAAACCTGGGTCTAAATGACCTCACAAAGTCACAAATAAAATAAATACATCTCAGTCTCAGTCTCAGTCTAAAGCAATAAATGCAAAAAATAATCTAAGCATGGGCAGGCATGTTCTCCTCTAGGATAGGCACCTCCTCTGGGATTTCTGGGGTGAAATCCTCCTCTATTCCTGGACCGTAATGAGTAGGGCAAAAGTCCTCCAGGTTCTCTGAAAATGTTGTTATCCAGTCAGGATTGGAGCGAAGCACAAGCACTAACAGCAGTTTCATTAAATTGACAAAATCTATAAACAGTGTAAGAGATAAAAGATGGAAATAAAAGCTGAACATGTGAAGTATTGGAGAAATGAAATAGACAATAAAGCATCTAGCAATGAGCAATAAATAGTGAATGCTAGGACAGGTAAATCTGAATAAAATAGACATCTAGCTAAGTGATTTAAATATCAGTTTATTATGTGATCGGCTTGGGACTGGATCAGGCTGGTTATATATGATTAGCTATGATTCTTTTAGGTCAGGCTAACCACATGGTTAGCTATGGTGCATATAATGGTCAGGCTAATCATATATAACAGCTATGGAGCATATAAGTGGTCAGGCCGCACCCGACGTGAGAAGTGGGGTGAGCTATGGTGCATATAAATGTTTGGATATGATCACATAATCTACTAATAGTTCCCCATCCCCCAGCTAGCACGATGGATTCCAATCACGACTCCTCGTGATGGGGATCTAGGGTGCTAACCCGTGTATCCATAGTGTCGGAGTCAAGTATGAAATACACTACAATTTATAGAAGTAATCAACCATGAAAACTGTCAGAGAATGTACTCGCCTGTGGTCCTGAGCAAAATGTGAGGATCGAGGTCCAAAATGGAATCACAATGACCTATTTATGGAAATTCAATGTTAATTAATGAATTAAAAGAATAACATGCTTAACAATTTAAAAACGAGATTTCTAGGTCATGTCTAAGGTTTACTGGTCAATACTAGGTCCAACTAAGTCAATTGGTCTAAATCTGCCACTTACTAGCTAACACTAGCTATTCTAGGTATTTACCTAAGTTCTAAGTGCTAGTAGCTATTATATAACTAACATCTACATTAACTAGTAACTTATTTTATCATATTAACATATATACTCAAATAACTAACAAGCTACTAATACTAACTGACATTCTAATTGGCTAACTGATACTTAATATATATATATTAACTATCAATCCTAGCTTACTAACTCTCAAAACATACTAACTCTACTTCTCTAACTGACTGACACATAACAACTACACACAGACCTTCATTGCATCCTCTATACTGATGCTAACTGACACATGAACACACACATGTATTTCTCCCCCAAGTCTCTGATCCCCTAATCCTACACACAAGACACACTAAACTGACAGTACACCCACACATGTACAATTTCTGCACACAACATACCTGGCCCAAACCCCCTCCTTACTGCTGATACACATCTACTGATACACAAACTTCTGCCTCTTAATTACCTACACACACACAGGTCCTGAACTGTTTGCTCACTGCTCACTGAACACTAGCACATGGACACAGGTAAACACACAATACAAAACACACACAGCCACAATAATACACTGCAGAAATTTATAACACAATACACACTTAACTGCATTGCATAGTCCAACAGCTACACATCTACCCATAGTTAGACACATACTGACACTAAGTATTCACAATAGACACTTGCACACACAGACATCTAACACAAACCTAACTCACTGGCTCACTGATACCCAGTATCAGTTAACTGATACTTTATTCACTACCCCCAATTCACTCAGCACACTGTGATACACATGACACTCACACACACTATTGAACCTGGGACAACTCTATTCACACACAGACCTATAATCTAATTCCTACACTGTGAACTCACACAGCACATAATCCCTCACTGGTCCCTCATACACACACATCCTCACCTAATCTAATACACATGACTTACCCTCAATGCACAGCCACATACACAGGATCCTGGGTAAATTTCTGAGGCACACACCAATACTTAGACACCTAGGTATCTAACACAGTACACTGAACACACACACATACATAATTTAACTAACTACTGACACTAGTTCCTAACTCACAAGTTCCTGAGACCCATATAGGTTCTACATATTCACATAGTATACAATTTCTGCACACAATACTAAAGCATCCTCACACACATATATATATATACTGATACTTACACACACACACACACACATGTGCACACAGCACAGAAATCAAACCCCTCCCTACCATCTCACTGATACCTACTGCACATAATGAATTCTGCTCACAGTTCTGATACTGAACTCACACACAGGTATGCATCTAACACCTAGGTAATACCCTGTCTACCCATACACTGGAGTTCTTGATGCATAACTCACAGTTCTGCACACAGCCACAAGCCTCTCCATATCTGATATATATCCCTGTGTGACTGTACAACTCAAATCAACAACAACACCTCTACACATATGCATATATATATATCAACAACAAAACAGATTAAAAATAGATTTAAAACTAACACAGATCCTACACTAAAACCCAACCCGAATATGCTCCAAAAGAACCCAAAATACACAGTACACAAATCACCCGACTGTGTACAAGAGTCTCAACACAGTTTCCCCCAAATACTCATACCCGATTGTACAGAACTCACTTCTAAACATATGAAAACCAACAAATAACTAGAACACAGGCAATGGTAATATATATATATAGTCTATAAACCAAGATATGCATACATCCACTACCTTAGATGGATGAACCCTAAATGAACATTCCATCGAACACATGCAGTGCAAGAAACCAATATACATACAACCCATAAATTCCTAATCCAAAAACCCTACAAATCGGGTTCAACTTACACAGAGGAGATGAAATCAGTCCACATACCAAAATCTAGGGTTAGGGTTCTTAATAATTGGGGAAAACCCCATGTGGGTCACCAAAACCTAATCCAAAGCCCTAGAATCGAATTACACACAGATTTGGGGGTTCCTAATGGCCATTATCATCTGTACACAGAATTTAAATGAGTAGAACTAGGGTTTTACCTGCAGGGGAAGGTTTCTTCAACGAGGCTCTTCTTCTCCAAGGCTCCCTGACCCACGTTCTTTGCTTCTCTTGCTTTGGAGGTGGAGAAAATGGAACCTAGGGTTAGGGTTTCGAATTTTTGGAGTGGGGAGATGGTTTCTCTTGTGGAGGCTAGGGTTTCTCCTGTCTATAAGAAGGATGGCTTTGTGAGAAGCTTCCTTTATATATAAACCTAGTTCTAGGGTTTCCTTGCACAGCTTTAGGTTTAAACCTTTATGTTAAGTCATGTAGGACCTAATAGTCTCAGGTTAAGTCAGTCTAGGGTTTTGAGGGTTCACCCTAAATCTTAAAATTCTAGGGTTTTGCTAGAATAGGGTTTACACAATTAGGGTTTGGTCATTATGGTTTGCCCTAATGCGTTCTAGGGTTTACCTTAAACCAAATATCACTAATAATAATATAATTAGTTTATAAAACTCAGCAATTAATTAAATACATAAATTTTTAAAAATAGTTAAATTACAAAAATGCCCTTATATGGAAAAGTGGTAGTGACAACTTGTTTTATGAAGCATATTAGACTTGATAGTATTTTAGGACAACTTAGTATGCTTCGTTGGGTCTATTAAATTAGAAAAATTCTTCAAAGTATTAGCTGGCCATTGCCACGTGGCCTAGTCCCGTATATTTTTGGACTGGGGCATGACATGGTTTTAGTGGTGGCCCATGCAGGTCATATAATAATCCGCACCCGATATAGGGGCACGAGTGTGTGGATAAGTCCAGCCTACGCCGTAGCATCGGTGGTAGAACGTTGTCTAGGTCAATACACTATCTAAATAATCTCACATGAATATCTAACTCCATAAGGAGACACAAATATCATAATATAATATATAAATACTCAATCACATAACTAAAGCACGATAAGATATCAAAAAAATAAACAAAATGTAACACAAGTCTAAACAAAATAATCTAACTCAAACAATAACATCCAAGTCTCAAAGTATGCCAGAAACAAATCCGGTACAAATAAGTTGCTAAAAGAAACTAACTGAATAACTAGTGATCCCGGCTAGACCTCCCGGAATCACAACTGGCTACAAGGTCCAAGGCTGCAGCTACTCTCCCTGTCGTCCATAATATGTTGGACACTAGTCCTCTAAGTCACAACCTGGAAAAATATTTCCAGTAAGGATAGAGCAAAGTACAACCCAAATAACAGTTTCAATTAATTGATAAGGACTATAAAACAATAAATAGATGATGCTATATACTGAGAGAAGACAATAAATAAATACAATGACAAATTAAAGAGAACAGGCAATATAGGCAATTTGGTATAGTCAGTGTATGTATGAAATGAAGAGAAAGAGCTATAATATCATATATGGGTGATGTAGTATATGAACTGAAATAGAGAACTGTAACTATTTTAAGTGTTTGAAATAGTAGTTTCGAAATATGATCGGCTTGGGAACATGTACGATAGCTACATGGCCTGGCTAATCATACGTGAGGTGTATAATTAACACTAACAATATCTATACTTGTATAATAGGGATTTGATCACATGTCTCACTTGCAATTTTCCTGTCCCCAACTAGTATTGTGGATCCAACCATGACACGTTACGAGACACGATCAATGTCCAATATATCATATACAATATTTAATATCAATATCTAATATTAATGTCGTATACAATATCAATACGATAACCAATGTAACATCTCATGACTACGGATCCAATCTATATACTAGCCCGTGTAGCACAATGTCAAGAATCAGATGTAATATTTTTAAATACTTGAATTATAGAAATTATCAAATAATAGAAATTATCAGATAATGTACTCGCCTGGGGTCCTTAGCTGGCAATACCAATATCCTGCCCTTAATGTTTTGCAGGATGATCCAATGGTCCTATATACATATAATATAATACATTATATCATCAGCCATTACACTAGCACACATAGAAACACAATATACTGCACTTAGAAACTATCGCACACAGGGGTTACAACTGGCCAACTAGCAGGGTCAAGGTGCGTCAAGATGCACGGGTAGTGTCATATCCTCGAATACTGTGCATAACCTGACAGTCAACTCACTAATACATGTCTAGAACTTTAAATCCCGTATAACACCAACACATGTCGAAGCTGGCATTTGGTGAATACAAGGCAGGCAGTTCACTAATACCCAGGTTCATACAGTCAAATATAAATAGGAGATACCTATTACTAACACTCATGGCCATTCAACATCTATAATATAGTTATACACATTACTAGCAATCAAATTCCCATAAAATATATTTATCAACCTAATTATTATACACACACGTACGCACATGCACACTAGTCATTAGGTACACCAACACAGGGTCCTATGTCAACTAAACTTAACCATCTTGAAACGATATGCTAAACCCTATACTATTCACAAATGCACATACACACAACTATGAATGAAGGCAAGTTGAACCTGCATGTTAGCGTGCACGTGCACGGGATCGAGGGTGACTGCTGTAGGTTGTCTCTGGAGAGGTGAGATAGGTCGACGACGATGATGATGATGATGACGACTATGATGATGATGATGATGATGATGATGATGATGATGATGATGATGGATGCTCATCGTCGGGATCCGACGGAGAGGAGTCAAGAAAGAGGCCGGAGGAAGGGCTGTGGTGGTCGAAGGGGTGTCGACCGATGTTGTGGTCGAAGGGGAGACGGCCCGGGGTCGTGCTCAGGCGGTGGATGGCCGGAGTTGGCCTGTAGAGAAGGAAGGTCGTGAAGTCGCGGGTGAAGTCGGGGATGGCCGACGGTGGGCTATTGTCGGGGTTATGTCATGGTGGTGGTCGGGTCAGGGGGTGTTAATGGTGATGGTGACGGTTGTAGAGGCGGGGCTGGCTGGTGATAGAGAGCATTTCCAGCGGAGACTGTGGTCTGGAAGAGGTGTAGATGAAGAAGAAGGAGGAGGTCGAGGTCGAAGACTCGGTGGGAGGTCATGGTGGTTGAGGGGTCTGCTCCGGCAGACTGGAGGTCGGTTCAGGGTCGGGTTGGCCGCTGTGTTGCTCGGGAAGATGCCGGAGTTGCTAACAGCGAGGGATCTCGGCGTGGTGAAGGTGACTGCTCGTCGTGGATGGCCGGGGTTTGGCAGAGATGTTGTGGTCAAAGCGGACGTGAGGGAGAGGTCTGGGCAGGGCAGAGATGAAAGTCCGACGAGGTTGATGGCCGGAGATGGAGAGGGTATTGGCTGACAGGCGGGTGGTCCTGACCGGTTGCAGTGGCGGCTATCCAAGTGGTGGATGGCCGGAGGAAGGTCGGGTGGACGTTGCTCTCAGGCGGAGATGAATGTTAGGGTTAGCTTTAGGGTTAGATGTTGTTTGATGTAGGTGATGAGAAATATAACAGAGAAAGGAGTTTTATATGAGGGAGAAGAAGATGATGGCAACCTAGGGATTAGGGCTGGCCAAGTACTCATTGGAATGGGGGATGGCTTTGGAAAAAGTGTTAGGATGTGTCATATATATAGGGAAGTGTGTGTGGTGAGGATGTTGCTCCATTTGAATGGATGGCCAAGATTAAACATGAAGGGAAGGTACAAACAAAAGGGGAGAGAGAGTGTTGGACCGGTCAATGAGGGAAGGAGTTGGTTCTTTATTGGCTTTAACCAATAGGATGGTGACACCTCATTGCACTTTTGCATAAAAGTCCTCAAGAATTGAAAAATTACAAAAAAGTGAGAATTTAGGATTTAATAAGGAAAAATACCATGTTTGGTGTGATATAGTGGCTAAAAAGGGTGTGTGGTGTTTAGTATGAGTCTTGAGGGTATGAGTGGGGGTTTGGTTTGGTGTTGGGTCTAGTTTTTGGTCAAGTTGGGTCCTTACACCAATTTAATAAAAATTAATATAAATAGAGTTCTAAAATTAATTGATAGTATATAGGGTTAAAATTAGGTGGGATACAAGTATCATAGACGTAGAAGACTCAGAGTAGAATATTATCATAATTTGGGTTGCACAAAATGGGTCGAGATTGTGTGTCCAATTTCGATTGGAACGCATAAAGATACAAAGTCAAATTTATTTAGAATTAAAAATAAACGTTCGCGATAAATATTGTGCGACTACACACATGAAGCACAAGAGAGGGTGTTTATGAGTTACACAAGGGTCAGAATGGAAGACGGGCACGTCTAGGACAAGGGTGTGAATTTTATTAGAAGACAAAAGCTAGTATAGGGTTCCCAATATCGAAGCAACGGTAAGGCACAACAATCAATAAAATCACAATAATAAATTACAACCTCAACAATTTAAATCCCAAAAATTCTAATTAAAATCCATAATCCTATAATTTGGTCAGGGGTTCATCTAGTGGGCTTCTAGGTCTAGTCTACTAACCCATACATTAATGAACACTATACAATATATATATATATATATATATATATATATACACATATATCATGCAATTATTTAAAATTAAATATACCCAATACTAATAATAAATAAAATAATAAAATTACCCTTATTTTAGGTTGTGGTAGTGACAGGTCATGTTTATCGCTTGTGGTATGGTAACATGCCCAGCGAGCCTGCAATAGGATACAAAATACTAGATCTCATCCACCTTGATTACGTCTTTGAACCTCCTTCGTATTTTTGAATATCTGCATCATGTTTGCTTGTTTTTGTACTCTTTTAATATAGTTCTATCTCTTGCAGCGAGATAAACTTGCGCAGTAGACGCGAGGCATATGGTGCCATAGTGCCATCCGCCACCATACAGAAGGAGGAGACATCCCAGGTACCACCCGGAGAGCAGCCCCCACCCTAAGTCCCGGTGATCCCACAGGCCCCGCTGATAAATTGACACCAGACATCACATGACGACCCGACACAGCAGCACAAGGGCCATACTTCTCAGACTGTCCTGACACAAAACCTCAAGGGCCAGACTTCGAGAGCTACGCCGTTGCCACATCCCGAAGGGACGACATCTGAGAAAACACCTACAGCGCAGTCAGAGGTCCTATTGCCACCACCTCCACCTTTTCCACCTCAGATGCCGTATCCAGAGGGACAGCCCAGATGTTCCAATTCTTCCAGGCTATGATGCAGGCACAGTGGCATCAGACCGAGACTATGAGACAGAGCTTGATGGCAGTTCTGGAGAGGATACCAGCCCCAGCACCTGTACCAGCACCTACACTTGTTCAGACAGCTGGTACTGTTCGAGGGTTTCGTTAGATGGGCTCGGATACCTTTTCGGGTAGCGAGACCGTAGAAGAGATCTCTGATTGGGTCGCCAACATAGAGATGTTACTGTAGGCTTCTCAGCTACCTCCGGACCTTTGGATGACCGTAGTGAGGTCCCAACTTAAAGGCAATGCCCATCACAGGTGGGACTCTATGGAGCGCAGCGTCGGCAAGAACTAAGGCCTCCGAACAAACGTCTTCGGATGCTGATATAGGCATCACCAACGTTCCCAGAATAAGCAAAATAGCTAGAAATTACTACCCTTTCGTCTAATTTGGACACAGGAGCAAAACAATAATTTTGGATCAAAGTGGGGTCCACGTATGGACCACTATACACCAAAACACGTGCCAGGGGTAACAGTCTATAAATAGGACAAATTATAGGTCAAACAAACTCTAAATGTCAGTACGAACTCAACGGTATGTCCAAATGTGGATTCCGGTGAGCCGAACACAATTTCGCCCAAAAAGTGAACCGTCGAGCCCGCCAATAGGCGACTTGGTCAACTATCTCAGAATTACGTAAAAATTAGGTTACAGGACCGACGTGATACCACGGGTCCAGTGGTACAAGTTTCGTCGTATTCTGATAAGCATGTACTAAATATGCAAGGCTTTTACAAAAGTTACGATATGGGAGATTTTTTGCAGATACAGGCTGATTTCGACGCGCACATGCGTCTAAATCAGTTTTCGTGAAAGCCCACACGTCCGGGAATACCGCGCGCACCTTTTGGTACACTCGGTACGCGACGGGGCGGTCCCGTTTTGTGGGGCGTGCTCCGTATCGCAATTTCTGGAATTTAGGAAAAAGCAGGTTGTTGGGGTTTTTCATCTAATTTAATTCTACACACAGTAATTAATAAATTATTGTATTTGACAGAATATAAACTAGGTTAAGTGTTCTTCGCATACCAAAAAGAAAAACTAATTTTGGATCTCTGTGGTGGAAGATACGAATCCGTGAACATAGGATTGGAAGTTGTTGTTTTTCCTCGACTTGGCATCGATTTTCACCTAGGTTTGTGCGTTGTACGTTGAAAAGTAATCTACAGGAT
Source organism: Iris macrosiphon (assembly GCA_036927795.1). NCBI lineage: Eukaryota > Viridiplantae > Streptophyta > Magnoliopsida > Asparagales > Iridaceae > Iris > Iris macrosiphon. The sequence continues at coordinate 99,861,398 of JAYESA010000013.1, read as the reverse complement.
TGGAAGAGGGATAGGTCGAGAACGTACCGGTGAAGACGGGGTCGAGTTTGGTCGAGCGAGGGTGCGGGAAACGGAGCGTGAACAGGGGTACGCTGTTGATCAAATTCTGCCGCGGGGTTGTGCGCGGGGTCGCGATCGTCGGCGGGCGACGCTAGGCTCTTACGGCGGTGGCGGCTCTGTCTTGCGGTGGACCGGCGACGGTCTCGTGGCGAGGAGAGGGAGGATTAGGGTTAGAGTTTGGGAGATGAGGTGGTTATATATAAAGGGAGAGAGAGGTCGAGAGAGCGGGTCGGGGGAAGAGGCTCCGCGCGGCTAAGGGGAACAGAATAGCCTTTGCTGTTGCTGCTTTATATTTGTTAAACAGGTAGGTTTAGGTAGTTAGGCGGGTTTTAGGTTTCACTTAGGGTTTAGGGTCTGGGTTCATTAGGATATTTTTTCTCTTCTTTCTTTTTCTTAAATTCTTTTCCAATTTCTATTTCTAATTTCTTTTCTTTTCTATTTTCTTTTTAATAACTCATTGTATATACATATATATACATAGAAAATTCTGAAAATTATATTAGTGCATACCATTAACCTATCAACTGTCCATAGGGTCTCCTACATGGAATATATTAGAAAAATTTTCTAATTGCTCCATAAATCCCCTAAATGTACAAACACCTAAAATAAAAATTAAATAAATTCTTCCTCTAATTAGCTCATAATTACTATAAATAAATTAAATAATTATTTAAAAGATTAATACGGTTTTTAGAATTAGGGGTTTTATATTCTACCCAACTTATAAAAATTTCGTCCTCGAAATTAAAACTAAGTCACGGTAGAAAGTCAAGGATAGTATAAGATAGAGATTTGCAGCTTATTCTGTTCCTAACCTCCATGATTTTCCAAATGTCATGGGGATGTTTGAAGGGCTAAATTTTTTATTATAAAATGCAAGGCTAGGTTTAAATGAGGGGGCGATATTGTGCGTCGCACCTTCCGAAAATCATGGAAAAAATTCCTATGAACGAAAAATAGGTTTCTTCATGTGTCATGTCCAATAGTGTGGACACCTCAATGCACCTTTGCATAAAAGTGTCTAACAATTGGAAAATTTGTACAAAGATAGAAATTGGATTAAACTAATCAAAATTAATGCGCTTAGTATTCTTGACTTAATTAGAAGTACATGGGATTAAAATTAGTTGGGACACAAGGGTCATGGGCATAGGGGACTCAGAGTAGAATATTGTTATAGATTGGGTTGTACAAAACGGGTCAAGATTGTGTCTTCAATTTTGATTGAACGCACAAGGATACAAAGTTAGAATTATTTAGGATTAAATAATAACGTTCGTGACGAATATTGTGCGACTAAATAAAGCACAAAAGAGCATAATTATAAGTCACGCAAAGGTCAGAATAGAAGGCGAACATGTCTAGGACAAGGGTGTGAAGTTTGTAGGAAGACAGTGGCTAGTGTAGGGCCCCAGTTATCGAAGCAACGGTAAGGTGCACTATGTGATACAATGTTGTAAAATTAAATAAGAATACCATGTTTTATCTCTAATTGGATTCAAACTAGCCTTAGTCTCACTATCTAAGCCAAGTAGACCTAATTTTGGGTGAGGGGGTTTATAATCTACCAAACTTAAAAATAAGTCATCCTCGAAATTAAAATAAGGCATAATTTGTTAATTCTTCATGTACATAAGGCAAGTCAATCGCAATCTCTTTGCGATAATTAAAATTCTAATCTAATCCATCGTAATCACTTCAAGGTTAAGATAATCACTGTTCCAATCAAAATTTAACCTATTGTAATCTCTTCTCACTTTTTTAAATTATCAATATCTAAATTTAAATTAAATCCATATAATATCTTCAAGAATTAAATATGCATATAAATTTTACATCATGATCTCCAACTATCATAATCTCTTCTAGAAAATAATTCTAGTCCAATATTATTCCTATTTTCACTTATGAATTTTTGTATTCTTCAAAATTTTAAATTCAATTCACATCCTCAATATTTCAAATAGGTAATCCAACAATCAAATTTTAACTCTTAATTTAAATTATTAAATTATAAAAAATTTAAATTCAATCAACCAATGATCAAGTCTGAAATTCTATATTTATCCTCAAAATTCAAATTGATGATTTACCTTCATTATTTAAAATTTAAATCATGTACTTAAAGTATAAATATTTGGTCCGACATATCAAGATTTGAAAATTTATTAAATACTCATCATCTAACTCCTTCTTCTAAAATTCACCATATTTAAAATGACTTAATCCCTCAATCTAGTCCTACTTGATCACAATCTAAAAGAATTTAACCTCAAATTAACAATGCGACTTCTACCCAACTTATAATTTATCCATCTATCATATAAGGCTATACACTTAAGAAAAATATTCCTTAATTTATTTACTCCTGTCATTCAATCCTCAAAACTTTAACACCAATTATATCATATATGATATGCCCTTAATCAATTATAAAAGATAGTCATCAAATAATGCGGTTGGCCTATGGAGTATATCTAGTACTATCAATATATCAAACTTATACCAAGCACGAGGTTTCGTCTTTCCGAAATAAGGGAAGACGGAGATCAATAATAAAGAGTTCAAGGGGGAGGTAATAGAATAGAAGTATGGGGATCAAGGCGTTTAAAGAATTTAATAGGAATTATCAAGGCAGTTGTGGATTGAAATCCTATTTGGTAAATCCTTATTCGCATGCTCGTATCAATATAGTTATGTAACCGATACGATATGTCAGACATGTCCAGTGGCAAGTATATTCGTCTACTACTATATATCTCAATCTACTTAAAGTAGTTTTGCGAAGGGCAAACCAAGCGCACTAAGGTTAGCTAGACCCTAATACACTAATTCTGAAATGTATTAGCGTAGTACTCCAATAATACATGTCATGAACAAGCTCGATAAGGGATAAGCTTGCAAAACTAGGCTATAATAGCATTATAAGTCAAGGTAGTACAAAAATTATAAATATGCTGGATTATGTTGAGAGAAAGTAAATAATTCAATTTCACAAAGAAGATAAGACTCTACAATCTCTACAGTTGTCATACAACTCCTTGTCTAAGTCTCTAGTCGACCGAATAGGGTATGGACCTCCAAGTTCTACTGTCTGGATAAATACTATTGTCTTATGCTAGCATACAGGTAATGTCATTCGGTTATACTTCATCAATGGGTCAAGAGGACTAGGTGATACTGTGTTGTGAGGCATACTACCCAACTTATAACAATTGAACTAATATTGTAGCTGCCTTGCGGGGATTTTACATAATAACCTAGTACTTGTAAATAAAGTAGAACTCTTATTAGTGTACACGAGGAAAAGATCTTGGTACTCATTAAAGTCTCCTATTGCATTATATAGATAATGGTTACCTTAAGTCTTAATCATAGTGCTCATAGAACATGTGTCAATATTAAGAATGGAAAAGTTACTGGCCTTTAAGTGGAAAAGGAGATACAACTTTTATGGAGGTATGGGTACAAATCATGTGATCCAAAACTAAAAGATAAAATTACAATCTAAAAGAACAACTCAAACTAGCAAGTTCTAACTACGAGGCACATAATTCAAAATTTAGATTACAACTATAACCTTAGCAAACTATATATATCCTAACATAAAATAAAATCACTTTGCCTAGAATCATAAGAGTTATGTGGAACGAGTTGAAAGATGAAGAATAGAAGAACATAATTAGTCGTCGCACAACTAGCGAGCGCTAAGGGTTCAGAGGAACAAGTCATAAAACTAAATAGAAAGACTCTTAGATAATGTCATGGTTTCTTGAGGGAATGTAGTTACTATTCGAGGTATGATCAAGAAAATATTCTATGCATTGCTCTTGGCTTTCAAAGGTATTGTCTGCTAATATCAAGACAAGAATATATAAATTTATAGTCCTAATATTATCTCACCATAAGAGTTAGGTCAAGCCGTAATATTTAACCTTGGATTTCTATTGGTTCCTCAATACTAGGGTCAAACAATATGGTCAAATTTTAAACTAATCCTAGTAGTGTTTATACTACTCTCAAGTCTTCATAAATACATTAAGGGGTAATGGTAACCAATCTATAGATAAGGGAGCTAGGGTTCACTAGGTATTTGGATCTTAGTTTTGTATCAATACTCTAGTTGTATTCTTAATAGGAATATTACCCTACTTATTATCTACCAACAGGGACTTCTATACTCAAGGAACTATTAGGGAAGTACATGAATCAAGCAGGATGCAACTATTCAAAAAGAACATATTGGAAGAATGTTAGTCATTGTCAATAGTGGATGAGATCCTATATTATAATACTATTTGCAGGCTTGCTCGGTACAGTAACGTAACCGAGACAATATGCTCTCGACCTGCATGGGCCACCACTAAAAATATGTCATGCTCCAGTCCCAAAAATACGTAGGACTAGGACACGTAAGCATGCCAGCCGCATGGATATGGCAACTCCAATATATGAAAACCAAAACCCATACGTACGCTGTAATATGAATATCAAATCCACAAGTAGTATAAATCTATCACAAGTTACAGGGTATAACTAAATCTCATCCATAGAATCATATATAAATTATCAACCAATACTATAAAACTAGATCTCAATATAAAGTATCTAAAGAAGATTGTCGGATGAAAACAAATCCACTGTCGAACTAGAATATAAAAGCAAACATAACATAAGTACATCACCAATAATCACGAGGCTCGAAGGGAAGACCACCTCAAATATAAGCAACCAGTCCGAATCTGTGCTCCTACGAATACTCAAGAACAGTTACACCTGGAAGGGGCCAGGTCCTCAGAGGGACATAACAAGATACATAAAAGCATGCCAATAAAGTACTAAAATAAATTTCCATTGGGTCGCCTAACCGTCTAAGTGAATGCAGTTTGAGAACAACTTCCCACCAAGTGGGCTATCTGGCTAAAAATAGGATTGGCGTGACTCTCTCGGAGAATCAGGGGCCTATAGTGCATTTCGTCTTTTGAACGCTAGAGGCCGCCTGATAATATATAATATATAGTGGTCATCACCACCCTTTTCTCCGACAGAGAATCCGAGCACACAAGGGAAAAAGTACAAAGGAGCCCAAATGTCTTACTTGTTGTTCTCCCCACCACATGCTCTAAGCATGTCACATCCATGACACGATAAAACCTCTAAATAACTGCCAGGACTACTAGCATACAAAGTTTCTAACAACAGTTATCCCTAACGCACGTCCCACACGTTCCGATGATCAGTTAATACGTACGTCCGTGATCTATATGAGACTCACAACTCGTATAAAAATATGTCACAGTCAAATGAAACCTAATGATGCTTCATGATAATAGGACGGTCTCATAAACAAGGTCAATGCATATACATAATAAAAATAATTACGACGATACCATTGTTGCACCCAAGTTTCCTTGGACGCACATTTTATATAACAGTTAAAATATATGAACTAAAGACAAAAAATAAATATGAATGCAACATATGGAATATGAATAACAGTACAATGGCAAGGTATACTTGCCTGGCAAGAAAGCTACAAAATATAACATCCAGATGTCAAGAAAACGGGATCAGGAACTAAGGCCTCCGAACAAATATCTCCGGATGCTGAAATATGCATCACCAACGTTCCCAGAATAAGCAAAATAGCTAGAAATTACTATCCTTTCATCCAATTTGGACACAGGGGCAAAACAGTAATTTTGAGTCAAAGTGGGGTCTACGTGTGTGGCCACTTTGCACTGAAATGCATGCCTGGGGTAACGGTCTCTAAATAGGACAAATTATAGGTTAAATAAACTCTAAATGTCAGTACGAACTCAACGGTATGTCCAAATGTGGATTCCGGTGAGCCGAACACAATTTTGCTGAAAAAGTCAACCGTGGGGCCCTCCAATAGGCGACTTGGTCAACTGTCTTAGAATTGCGTGAAAATTGGGTCACAGGACCGGCGTAGAGATTTTGCAAAAGTTGCGACATGGGGGATTTTTTGCGGATACGGGCTGATTCCGACGCGCACACGCGTCCAAATCAGTTTTCGCAAAATTCTACACGTTCGGGTATACCGCGTGCACCGTTTGGTACACTCGGTATGCGACGGGGCTGTCCCGTTTGGTGGGGCACACTCTGTATCACAATTTCTAAAATTTGGAAAAAAGCAGGTATTTGGGGTTTCCATCTAATTTAATTATACACACAACAATTAATAAATTATTATATTTGACAGAAAAAAAACTAGGTTAAGTGGTCTTCGCATACAAAAAAGAAAAACCGAATTCGGATCTCTGTGGTGGGAGATACGAATCCGTGAACATAGGTAGTTACCGCAGTTTTCTGTGATACTCAAAAGTTGTCATTTTTTCTCGACTTGGCATCGATTTTCACCTAGGTTTGTGCGCTGTACGTTGAAAACTAATCTACAGGATTGGAAGAGGGATAGGTCGGGAACGTACCGGTGAAGACGGGGTCGAGTTTGGTCGAGCGAGGGCGCGAGAAACGGAGCATGAACAGGGGTACGCTGTTGATCAAATTCTGCCGTGGGGTTGTGCGTGGGGTCGCGATCGTCGGCGGGCGGCGCTAGGCTCTGACGGCGGTGGCGGCTCTGTCTTGCGGTGGACCGGCGGCAGTCTCGTGGCGAGGAGAGGGAGGATTAGGGTTAGAGTTTGGGAGATGAGGTGGTTATATATAAAGGGAGAGAGAGGTCGAGAGAGCGGGTCGGGGGAAGAGGCTCCGCGCGGCTAAGGGGAACAGAATAGCCTCTGCTGCTGCTGCTTTATATTTGTTAAACAGGTAGGTTTAGGTAGTTAGGCGGGTTTTGGGTTTCACTTAGGGTTTATGGTCTGGGTTCATTAGGATATTTTTTTCTTTTCTTTCTTTTTCTTAAATTCTTTTCTAATTTCTATTTCTAATTTCTTTTCTTTATATTTCCTTTTTAATAACTCATTGTATATACATATATATACATAGAAAATTCTTGAAATTATATTATCGCATACCATTAACCTATCAACTGTCCATAGGGTCTTCTACATGGAATAAATTAGGAAAAAATTATAATTGCTATAATTAAATCTCCTAAATGCACAAACACCTAAAATAAAAATTAAATAAATTTGATTTCCTCTAATTAGCTCATAATTACTATAAATAAATTAAATAATTAATTAAAAGATTAATACGGTTTTTAGAATTAGGGATTTTACACGCATCCTCTCTTTCCGCTCCCAAGTTGATTCAGCGGGAGAATGATGCATCCAAGCGACACGGAATAAGGGAGTTATTTGGTTACGAAGCACCTTATATCCGCGGTCTATGATCTCCACTAGCTACTCTGGATAACGGAGGCTTGGTCCAACCTCGAGCTCCGAATGATCTAATACATGGAAAGGATCTGCCACGTATCGTCTCAGTTGGGATACATGGAACACGTTGTGTGCTCCTTCCAATGTAGACGGTAAGACTAGTCGATAAGCTACTACTCCGACCTTCTCCAGAATATATTTAAAGGTCCGATGAATCATGGACTAAGCTTTCTACCTCCACCGAAATAAATTGTTTCACGTGTCGAAGAGATCCTAAAGAACACTAAATCGCCAACCTCAAACTCTAGTGGTCTCCTGTGTCTATCGGCCCACTGCTTCTGTCTGTCATGAGCCACCCAAAGTCTCTCTCTAATCTGCTTCACCTTCTCTGCAGCCTCAATTACCATCTCTGGTCCAAAAAGTACTCTCTCTCCTATATTATCCCAAGATAATATAGTTTGACATCTTCTACCATACAAAGCCTCGAAAGGAGACATCTCGATACTAGCCTGATAGCTATTATTGTATGCAAACTCTACCAGGAAAAGATGATCCTTCCATGAGCCACCAAAATCTAGTACACATGTCCGAAGCATATCTTCGAGCGTCTGGATAGTCCTCTCTGACTATCCATTCGTCTGAGGGTGGTAAGCCGTGCTAAATTTGAGTTGGGTACCCAAGCTAGCCTACAAACTCCTCTAAAAGTGGGACGTAAATCTACTATCTTGATCGGACACGATGATTACTGGAACTCCATGCAGCCTGACTATCTATCTCACATATAAATCAGTGAGCTTCTCCGTGGACAATCCTAGTTTGAGAGGCAAAAAGTGGGCTGATTTGGTTCGCCTGTCTACAATGACCCAAATTGTGTCCTTCCCTCCAGGAGTGCGTCGAAGTTCGGAAACAAAATCCATCGTGATATGCTCCTATTTCCACTCGGGAATAGGTAGTGGCTGTAGCAATCCTCCTGGTCTCTGCTTCTCGGCTTTGACCTGCTGGCACACTAAACATCTGGCGACAAAATATGCTACCTCTCGCTTCATTCCATAACATCACACGTGTTCCCTCAGGTCCTTATACATCTTGTTAGCTCCCGGGTGTATAGAATACTGAGAATAATGACCCTCCTACATGATATCTTCACGTAGGTCCCCACTAGGCACACATAACCTAGTCCCATGCCTTAAAGAACTATCCTCTGCAATAGAGAAGTCATCCATCATTCTCGCCTGTACCTGAGCTCTGAGGCTTCGTAGACCCTCATCATAGTACTGCGTCTCTCGAATCTTCTCCATCAATCATGACTGAATCTGCATGCCCATCATTTGCATTTCAACTCCTGGAATAATAACCTCGATGCCCAGGCTATCCAATTCTGCTAATAAGTGACGATCCGTTGTCAAGTATATCGCTACTGGATATCTGCTCAATGCATCGGCAACAATGTTAGCCTTCCTTGGATGGTACTGTAGTGAAATATCAAAATCCTTTATCAATTTTAGCCACCTGCGCGACCTCATATTCAGCTCTTTCTGCGTAAAGACGTACTTCAAGCTCTTGTGGTCAGTGTATATTTCCACCCGCTCTCCGTACATATAATGTCTCTACAGCTTTAGAGCGAAGATCACCGCTGCTAATTCTAAGTCGTGAGTGGGATAGTTTCTCTCATGTGGCCGCAATTGTCTAGAAGCATATGCCACCACCTTCTTGTTCTGCACTAGAACACATCCCAAGCCCTTCCCCGAAGTATCGCTATAAATGACAAATCCTTCTGTCCCCGATGGCACCGTCAAAACAAGCGCTATGGTCAATCTCTTCTTTAGCTTATTAAATATATCTTAACATTCTTTGGTCCACTTGAACTGTACATCCTTTCTAAAGAGTCTAGTCAACGGCTCTGCGATCCGTGAAAAATCTTTTACAAATTTTCTGTAATATTCGGCCAATCCTAAGAAACTTCTGATCTCTGCAATAGAACTCGGAGTAGTCCAAGACTCTACAGTAGCAATCTTCTTTGGATCCACTGATATCCCGGCTCCAGTTACCACATTCCCAAGGAACTCTACCTTATCCAGGAAGAACTCACATTTTGAGAGTTTTCCATAGAGCTTTTCCTTTCGAAGGGTCTCTAGCACAATCCTTAGATGCTTCTCGTGTTCTTCCGGTGTCTTCGAATAGACAAGAATATCATCAATGAATACTACTACAAACTTGTCAAGGTATTGGTGGAACACCTTGTTCATCAAGTTCATGAAGACTCTCGGAGCGTTAGTCAACCCAAATGGCATCACCATAAACTCATATTGGCCGTATCATGTCTGAAATATAATTTTTGGAATATCTTCCTTCTTCACCATCAATTGATGATAGCCAGACCTCAAATCAATCTTCGAAAATACCCTCGCTCCGCTCAACTGATCGAAAAGATCGCCTATCCTTGGTAGCGGGTATTTGTTTTTTATGGTGATATTATTCAGAGCCCTGTAATCAATGCACATTCGTACCGACCCATCTTTCTTTGGTACAAATAAGACCGGGACTCCCCAAGACGAGGAACTTGATCTAATAAAACCCTTGTCTAGCAAGTCATCTACCTGCTTTATTAGTTCTGTCAGCTCACTGTTGTTGATCCTGTAGACTCGTTGCGATACCGGTTCTACCCTAGTTACTAAGTCTATAGAAAATTCAAGATCTCTGTTCGGTGGCAATCCTGGTAGCTCCATAGGAAATACGTCTAAAAATTTTGCAATAATAGGGTATGGCAAGTCCGTCTCTGCTACCATGGCTCCACAAATAATTCCATCACTCTACTCAACTCCTACCCTAACCAACTCAAATTTTGGCTTTCCTGGAGGGCGGAACAGTACACGTCCTCCACGATAGTCTATGCTAGCATGGTGCATACTTAACCAATCCATTCCAAGGACAATGTCAAAACTCGGAAGTGGCATTACGAGTAAACTATCATCCAAATTATGGCCTCCCAATGTAACACGATGTCCATTACAAGTATCACTGACTAGGATAGTGCCTCCACCAATCGTGATCTTGTAACTCCTACTCAAAGGTTCTGATACTAAACTATGCTTAAGCCCAAAGGATACAGATATGAAGCTATGCGATGCACCAGAATCAAATAAGGCAATAAAAGGAATAGAACCAAGAAGACTAGAACCTGCTATCACATCACCAGTCAGCTCAGCCTCCTCTACTGTCATGACAAAAGCTCTGCCCTGTAGAGGCACTCCCCTTTGCTGGTGCTGAGTGAACTGCTGCTGTTGCATAGGAAGTGGGCATCCTCTTGGCTGCTAGGACAATGGTGGTCCAACTGGTCCTCTCTGGGCTGAGGATCCACCTATAGGGGGTGCGGTAGGACACTCCCTCGTTTGTTGCGTAGGTGATCCACAATATAAGCATATACCTAATCTCTTCCGTCAGATCTCCCATGAATGTCCTGGCTTCTTGCAATAGTTGCATGGGGGGACTTTTTGCACTGGTCTCTGTAGCTTTTGCTACACTTGCTGAGCTGGGGCTCTAACTGGGGCACGATACTGTTGCTGTTGTTGAAAGGTCCTAGGCTAAAACTGTGGATGCTTTGCTTATCCCTTACTACTACTACTGCCGATATCATCCCTGTTCCTCTTATTCTGATGACACATATCCACCTCGACCCTTTGAGCCTCTGCTAATATGTCAGCAAGTGTCGTATGGGTCGACAAAATATGGACCTTGACCACCTGGTTGAAGCCCTCTCTGAATCGTCTTGCTCTATCTTCTGGGTCCCTTACCATGTACTTTGTGAAATGGCTTAGCCTGCTGAATTCTGTAGCATACTCATCCACGGTCATCCTATTTTGCTCCAAGTTCTGGAATTGCTTCTCTAGAATCCCTATGGCTACTGCAGGAAAGAATTTCCTCTTAAAGAGGTCCTTGAACTGCTCCCAAGTAAGGTTTAGATCCATAATCCTAGGCTAATTTCTGAACCAAGTATGAGCAATAATGTGAAGCTGCAAGCCAACGGCCTCAATCTTCAGGTCTTTCGAAAGTCGAAAAACTCTTATGATCTACTTGATATCTTGAGCCACTCATCAGCGTAAAGGATTCCCTCTGTCCCCTTGAATGTCCGAGGCAACATCTTCTTGAAGTCCTGGATCTTACCCACCTTCGGTTGAGTGGCTTGCTGTTGTGGTTGTTGGGCAAACCTTTCCATGGCTGCTAGGGCAACTTGTTGGGCATTTTCTATTCATGCCCTCAATATTTTTGTCTATTGCTTTTGGGCCTCTGCCTGAGCCTTTTGACCCTCTATCATGCTTCGGAAGAGCTCATGTAATGGCTGAGGAGGAGGATGAAGACTCCCTGATCAAGCTGATGAGGCCTCCTGCGATGCAGATGGTGTAGGGAAAGCAGCATTTTCTATGGAACTACGCACTCTGGTCTTGGGTGGCATTCTTAAAGGTTAAAAACAATAAGAATGAAGTTGATATGGCATAATATAAGAAAGTATTCAAGAAGGACAATCAACTATGAAAGAGGTCTGATTGCTCGAAAGGAATGAATAAGGGTTAACAAGTTGAGTAAATAGGATCCCTAGTTGTGATTGAGTATTTTCCTATTCCTAGTATGTATATCATATGGCAGGCTCGTAGTCGTACATCTATCTTGAGTACCACTACGAGTTCACAACCTTGTGCAAAACCTGACCTGCATGGGCCACCACTAAAAAATGTGTCACGACCCGCACCCTGAATTTGGGCATGAGTAATGAGTATGCCCAGCCTACGCCGCAGTGTCGACGGTAGAACGCTGTACAATAAGCCTCAAGTAATCGACAACTCACAATATTTATATATCTCCATATTATACTCATTCACAGGCACTAGTTTAAATGAATACACCAAGGTAATAATGAAATAATAATCTTGATGTGGGTACAATGAATCTTCCCCAAAACTAAATATCCAAAATATAATATTCAAATACTTTAGAAAACTGTCGGAGAATAATCCGACCAAATAACTAACAAAAACAACTACTAATAAACTACTCCATCGCAGATGGTATCTGAGCTGCTAACTCTCCCTGATCGTCCGGAAGGGCAAGAACAGGCTCTATTAGGTCGCTAGCATACGACCCATAATGTGTAGGGATTTTAACCTCAATGTAGTCACCCAAAATATTTATCCAGTCTGGAAAGGAATGAGTACATACAGTAAAACAGTTCCAACATGTGGTAGAAGCTATAAGACAATAAATAGTAAGGAATATATGATAGCAACAAATTGAACTCACAATAAAGCAACTAGAATAACCAAATGCAGAAGTCCTGTCATAGCAAACATATAGTACAATATCTCCAAAAAAAAAAAATAGCTACTATGGATGGAAGAACAAATAGGAACAACTACTCTATGTGATTTGAAATACCTTGTTGACATATGAACGGCTAGGGGGTAATATCCGACAAACCACACGTGTCGTGCATGGCTGCTATTATTCCAGAAAGACCATGGGATAGAAAGGGTAGTTCACAGGCCCACTAAGTATTTCCTCTCCCCACAAGTACACATGGATTCCAAACCAGCCACGAAGAAATAACAATAATCCAGAACAATCACGTATCTCAAAATAAGAATCCATCATACTAATCCGTGTAACAAGTGTCAAGAATCAGATAATCAATACTAAGCAAGCATTATAGAGACTATCAAGCACTGAAAGTAATCATGAAAATGTACTCGCCTGTGGTCCGTAGCTGGTATGAATCAGAATCCAAGTCACAGTCCAAATAGCCTATGTATTACAAATTTACCATGTCAAAGATAATTTATTTTAATTTATTTAATTCTAAAATAATTACTCTAAAATCCTATTTTATTCTTATTATTCTAATTTTTAGGTCAATTCTTAAATTTTGTTCAAAGAAACTAAATTTTATCAACTCGAGACTCATGACAAGCAAATCGAGGCGATCTGTTGACCAAAAAGTCAACCGAAACAAACTCAACTTCCATGCATGATTTTTTGTAGATTTCAGTGTCAAAAACTTGTTGGAATTTATGGCTCATCTAAATTCAAATTTGTTTGAGAATTATGGCACATTCAAATTTTGTGTTGTGCACCGATGGTTAAATTCTAACCAAGAAGTTCTACATAATTAACATATAGAAATATTTAGAATTAAATTTTGGGAAAAACATATGTCAATGATCTCGACATTAGCTTTCTGAAACTTCAAACGGTTCATGATTCTGATTCCTGGTTCTCCTGAAATCGTAAAAATATCGAGACATCTATTTTTAGACATGTTGTGCTCTACAAATTTTCCAGAATTTAATACTCATAATTTAGTAAAACAATTTATATATTCAGAAAGCTAACCTCAATATGGTTCTAATGCAAGAAACTGGGCCTCGTTTGGAGTATAGAACTATGAGTAATAGCTTTTGGAAGATGAAGGAATCTTAGATGACAATTCTCTAAAATTTGGCTCAAAGAAATACCCTAGAATTTATAAACTAAATACCCTATATATAGAGGAGAGAGAAAGCAGCCACGACTCAGAGTGCGCCACACGGCAGTCATCTACTGCTTCCAGCTCAGATCGAATGATCAGGGTTTGACCCGGCTCGGCTCACCTGAGTCCAACTAGGACTAGGACACGGCTCGGCTCAGCTCGGCTCCTCAGTCGGCTCGGTTACACCCATACCCACGCCAATGGCCGCTGACAGGCGAGACCCGTCCAGTTCGCTGTGGAAGGCTGACGGGTGGGCCCCCTATTGGCTGACTGGGCAGAATAATTACTATTATGGGTTTTTTCAGAAAATAGTTTATAATTCAGTTTTTCCTAATTAACTCAAAATAAATGCTAAAAATAATCAAAAAATTTCCAGAAATTCTAGAAAATATATTTGATTATTTAGAACCTAAAATAAAAGTTTGGGATATTTTTAATTATGTTTGACCCTAAAATAAATTTTTGTAAGTCCTAGGAAATTAGTGTTACTAGTTTTTAATTAACCAAATATTATAAAAATCCCACTAGCCCCAAATTAACCTAAAAATAATATTTAAGTTTAGAATTTCAGGATATGGAGGTTACAGAGGGGACCTCCACTACCACCACAACAAGAGAGGTTTGCTCAGCACCAACAGCAGCAGAGAGGTGCACCTCAGGGATGCGCATACGCTATGACGATTGAGGAGGCCGAGCCTGCTGGAGACGTGATTTCAGGTTCAGTTTCTCTCGATTCTATTCTAGCATTTGCACTATTTGATTCTGGCACTTCCCATAGATTCGTATCTGTATCTTATGCCCTTAAGCATCGTTTAGAGACAAAATTGCTAGATAGGACTTATAAGATCACGAGTGGAGGAGGCATTATCCTAGTCCATGATTATTGCAAGGACCAGAGAGTATCATTGGGAGGCCGAGAGTTGAACGTGAGTTTACTCGTCATGCCACTTCCAGGATACGATATTGTACTCGAATGGACTGTTGAGTAGGCACCATGCTACTATAGATTATCACGGAGGCAGAGTAATATTTCAACCACCAGGAGAGCCAGAGTTTGAGGTCGTCAGAGGAGTAGCAAAGCAGAGCAGAGGCACTTTTTGTGGAGCCAGGAAGGAAGAAGAGGAGTTGCCACATCCTCTAATAGCGGAGTTTCTAGATGTATTTCCAAAGGAGTTGCCAGGCTTGCCGCCAGATAGAGATGTTGAATTCTCTATAGACTTGGTACCCGGAGCAGAGCCCATTTCATAACATGTCTATAGAGTCAACAACAGCGAG
This sequence comes from Iris macrosiphon, assembly GCA_036927795.1. NCBI lineage: Eukaryota > Viridiplantae > Streptophyta > Magnoliopsida > Asparagales > Iridaceae > Iris > Iris macrosiphon. Next base: position 99,846,242 of record JAYESA010000013.1, on the reverse strand, counting down.
CTGGCAGAATTGAAGAAGCAAGTTGAGGGGCTGCAGGACAAAGGCTTTATTAGATCCAGTTCATCACCATGGGGAGCTCCGGTATTATTTTTAACGAAGAAGGATGGCACGGTATGCATGTGTATCGATTATAGAGCTCTGAACAACCTCATTATCAAGAAAAATACCCTCTGCCAAGGATTGATAATCTTTTCGATCAGTTGAGCGAAGCGAAGGTATTTTCAAAGATAGACTTGATGTCAGGCTATCACCAGGTGAAGGTAAAGAGAGAAGACATACCGAAGACAACTTTTCGAACCAGATATGGCCAGTTTGAATTCATGGTAATGCCATTTGGTTTAACCAATGCACTAGCAGTATTCATGAACTTGATGAACAAGGTGTTCCATCAGTACCTTGACAAGTTTGTAGTGGTGTTCATTGACGACATTCTTGAGTATTCGAAGACCCCAGAGGAGCACGAAGAGCACCTGAGGATGGTCTTGGAGACTCTCAGGAAGGAGGAGCTGTACGAGAAACATTCAAAGATTGAGTTCTTCCTTGACAAGGTTAAATTCCTTGGACATATAGTGACAGGTGACAGAATTTTAGTTAACCCAAAGAAGATTGAAGCAGTGGAGTTATGGGCTACCCCCAGTTCGGTAGCTGAGATCAGGAGCTTTCTCGGGCTAGCAGGATATTACAGAAGATTTATACAAGGCTTCTCCAAGATTGCAGAACCAATGACTAGGCTGACCAAGAAAGATATCGATTTCGTCTGGACAGAAGATTGTCAGGCCGCGTTTGATGAGATGAAGAAGAGATTAACGATAGCTCCAGTTTTGACATTGCCATCAGGGATAGGTGGATTCACTATCTACAATGATGCTTCAGGAAAAGGTTTGGGTTGCGTTCTGCAGCAACACGGGAAAGTAATTGCCTATGCTGGTGACAATTATGCCCTCATGAAAAAAACTACCCCACCCACGATTTAGAGTTGGCAGCAGTTATCTTTGATCTAAAGCTGTGGAAACAGTATCTATACGGAGAGCGTGTGGAGAGCTTCACGGACCACAAGAGCTTGAAGTACGTATTTACGCAGAAGGAGCTGAACATGAGGCAGAGGAGGTGGTTGGAGTTGATGAAATACTTTGATATCTCATTAAAGTACCACCCAGGAAAGGCTAACGTAGTCGCCGATGCCTTGAGCAGGTATCCGTTGGCCATGTACTTGACGACAGATAGATATTTATTGGCCGATCTTGAGATCTTGGAAATTGAGGTACTAGTTCCAGGTATTGAGATTCAGATATGGGGATTTCAAATACAATTAGAGCTGATGGATAGAATTAGAGATGCACAGTATGATGATGAGACTCTGAGGAGTATCAGGGCATAGGTTCGGACAGGATTGATAGACGACTTCACTATTGCTGATGATGGATCTTTACGGCATAGCACGAGGATGTGTGTGCCGAGTGGAGATCTGCGCGAAGAGGTTTTGCAGGAGGCACATCATTCTTATTACTCGATGCATCCCGGTGCCAACAAGATGTATCGAGATTTGGGGAGCACGTAACTATGGACTTCGTTTCAGGGCTTTCACGTTCTCCAGGAGGAAAGGACGCGATTTGGGTCATCGTGGATAGGTTGACCAAATAAGCCCTCTTTCTACCATTCAAAGTAGGTACATCGACAGAGAGGCTAGTAGAGAAGTACATGCAGCAGATTGTCAGATTACATGGAGTTCCTGTAAGCATAGTCTCAAATCGGGATAGTTGGTTCACTTCCCATTTTTTGAGGAGTTTGCAGGCTAGCTTGAGCACTCAACTCAAGTTTAGTACCGCATACTACCCCCAGACAGACGGACAGTCTGAAAGGACTATTCAGACTCTAAAAAATATGCTACGCACTTGTATTTTGGATCTCGGAGGTTCTTGGGGGGATCATCTACACCTAGTAGAGTTTGCTTACAATAACAATTACCAGGCCAGCATTGAGATGTCACCATTCGAGGCTTTATACGGACGAAGGTGTCGTACACCGTTATCTTGGGATGATGTGGGAGAGAGAGCTTTGTTAGGACCAGAAATGGTCGTAGATGCAGCAGAAAAGGTAAAACTCATCAGAGATAGACTATGGGTGGCGCAGGACAGACAGCGACATTGGGCCGATAGCGACCGTAGACCCCTAGAGTTTTATGTATATGTTTTGTTATTTTAATTTATGACTATTTTGTTTTAGATTGCGTGACAAGACTATTTGTTCTAGGTTGGCGATTTGGTGATCCTACGAATTTCTTCGACATGGGGCACAATTCATTTTGGTAGTGGCAAAAAGTTTATTCCATGATATATCGGACCTTTCGGTATTCTTGCAAAGGTCGATGCAGTGGCCTATAGACTAGACTTTCCGCCTGCACTAGAAGGAGCACATGACGTATTCCATGTGTCGCACATGAGATGGTACGTGGCAGATCCTAGTCACGTATTAGATCACTCGGAGATCGAGGTTCGATCGACTCTCAGCTATCCCGAACAGCCCGTAGAGATCTTGGATCATAGAGAGAAGGTATTGCAGAACCAGACTATTCCCTTGGTTCGTGTTGCATGGAGACATTACTGTCCAGGCGAGTTAACTTGGGAGAGAGAGGATAAAATGCACGAGCAGTATCCGTATCTCTTCGAGACTTGATGTATAATTCCTTGTCTGATTGCTTGTTCTTGTGCTAGTTTCTTTCAATTTTGAGGACAAATTTTTTTTAGGAGGGTAGACTTGTCATTTCCACATTCCATAATAGGGGTATTTTCGTCTTTTCATTTATTTAATTTAATATGTTTATATATTGCATGATATTTATATATTATATATAATGTTCCTTAAATGCATGAGTTAGTGGACTGGACCTAGAAATCCACTAGTTGAACCTCTGGCAAAAAATAGGGCTATGGACTTAATTAGCATTTTTGGGATTTAATATTAGGGATTATATTTAATTGCTTTAATTTTATTTGATTGTTGTACCTTACCGTTGCTTCGATATTTGTAGCGCTACACTAGCTTTTGTCTTTCAATAAATTTCACACCCTTGTCCTAGACGTGCCAGTTTTTATTCTGATTCTTGTGTAACTCATAACTATGCCCTTTTGAGCTTCATTTTAGTCGCACAATATTTGCTGCAGACAATTATATTAATTCTTATTTTTGTGCAATTTTCTAATTGTTGGGGACTTTTATGCAAAATTGTAGAGAGGTGTCCACACCCCATTGGACCCAACACATGAAGAAATATCCCCCGCTTCTTTGACCAGTCATCTACAATTTTTCCATATTTTGGAGTGTACAACACTAAAAATTTGCTATCTCACCACTTTAGCCATCCACCAAAACACACTGAATCCTAGCCTTCAAATTCTTTCTTATAGAAAGCAAACCCCATCCCGAGGAGGACCAGACCGAACCCTAACCCTAGGTCTACATCAAACCCTATTTCTCCTATATATATATATACTTTTCTTCTATTCTTTTTTCATCAACACCAACATCAAACCCTAGCCGAATACACCCTCATTACCTTCATCCCCATCATCTTCATCCCACAACCGCCTCCAACCCGCCGGATCCCCGGCCATCCAACTCGTCGTAGCACGCACAAACTTCATCCCCGATCACCATCCCATTGTCCTCCTCTCCACCACGCCTACACAGCAGAATTTTACCACCACCGACGCCTCCTTCCATCACGATTACCATCATCATCTACACCATCACCCGATCTCGACCGCCAATACCCCGGCCATCACCGCAGCAGGCCCCGACTTCCCATGCTGTCGACCCCTACCGGAGCAGCCGACCCACAACCGCCTGAGCACCTGCGGGTCACCTCGATAGCACCCGACTCCCCATGCTGGACCGACGACACAGCACCACCGCCTCCCTTCATCATTATCATCACCATTAACACCGCCACCAGCATGCTGGAACGATGACCTCCCCCGCCTGAGCAGCAGACGCAGCCGAGCACGACCCCCTCGACATAAAATACACCCTCGACCTCGTGCACGTGCATGATAACACGCAGGTTCGATTTGCCCTTCCTTCATGATTGTGTGTATGAGCATGTGTGAATAGTAATAGGGTTTAACATATCATTTTATGATGGTTTAGTTGGTTGATTTCAAGACCCTGTGTTGGTGAACCTAGAAACCAGTTGTGTATGCGTGCGTGTGTGTATAATAACTAATTGCTATATATCTATATTGTATGAAAATTTATTGCTAGTACTAGGTATGACTATAATATATTTGCTGTATGACCCAAGGTATTAACTGCGGATATCACGTATATTTGCATATGAATATTTGACCCTGAGAATTAGTGAGTTGACTGCCTTGTGTACACCAACGTACTGGCTTAGACACGTAATGGTGTTACACAAAATTTAGATCCTTAGACATGTATTAGTGAGCTGACTGTCTGATTATGCACAACAATAGAGGACATGACACCCGTGCATTTAGACGCACTCTTGACCCTGCTAGACGACCAATATCACCCCTAACGCAGTTCTGAGTTCAGTGTAATTATGTTTGTGTGTGTGCTAGCGTAACAACTGATATATTATTATTATATTATGTCTATAGGACTGTTGGATTATTCATATAAGACTTCAAAAACAGGATATTGGTATTTCCAGAAGAGAACCACAGGCGAGTATATTCTATGACAGTTTTCATTATGTTGATCATCTCTATGATTCTAGTTGTATAGCATACTTGATTCTGATACTATGGATACACGAGTTAGCATCATCGAGCCATATCACGAGGAGTCGTGATTGGAATCCATCGTGCTAGCTAGGGACGGGTAGATATTAGTAGATTATGTGATCATACCCCACTCTACATGCATCATACCTCACCCTACACATCACGTTGAGTGCAACCTGACCATTACATGCCTCATAGCCTGTTATATATAATTATCCTGACTATTGCTTGTATCATAGCTAACCGGATGGTTAGCCTGACCCTACATGAATCATAGCTAATCATATATAGCAAGCCTGATCTGTCCCAAGTCGATCACAAGATAGACTGATATTTCATACACTTAGCTAGATATTCTATTCTTGTATTTCTAGTTTATTGTTCTAGCTTCACTTATATTCCAGTTCATCGTTCTAGCATTCACTGTATTCTGTTCATTGCTAGCTATGCTATTGATGATATATGCTCCAGTATTTTTTATTTCCAGTATTTATATCCGTCTTATATTTTTTTACACTGTATTATAGTTTTTGTCAATATACATGGAACTGCTGTTAGTGCTTGCACTTTGCTACAATCCTGACTGGATATATTTTTCCAGAGGATCTTGAGGACTTTTGTCCCAAAAACTATGGACCAGGTACAGAGGGAGCCTACATACCAGAGATCTTAGAGGAGTCCCTCCCCTTAGAGGAGATACGACCTACAGTTATTTGTACAGTTATATCTATGCATCATTTGTTCTAAACTTGAGACTTGGACTGTATTTATGATGAGACTTTTGTTGAGACTATTTATGTTGGTCAGCTAGACTATAGACTTGTGCTGTATTTTGTTGTTGTGCTTAACTATGTCAGTACTCCTTATCTTTTTATCTCATTGTGCCATTTATTTCTTATAGTTATTGTGATTGAGTATACATTATGAGCTGTTGAGAGATGTTTACTTTATTGACCTCCTTATGGAGTTGATCTCATTGACAGATTGTGAGTTATGTTTAGTATTATTGAGACCTAGACAGCGTTCTACCGTCGATGTTGTGGCGTAGGCTGGACATACCCATGACTCGTGCCCATATTTTGGGTGTGGGTCGTGACACCGCTTTCTTCATAAGGTGAATAACACTCTAACAATCGCAAAGAAAAGGATACTGCTTCTGCTTTAGCCCAATTTCTTGAAGCAGCTTCTTCATCCACAGCAACCCCTTGTAAGCCTCTGTCGTCGCAATATATTCTGCCTCTGTAGTCGATAAGGTAATACAGTTCTGTAAACGCGACTACCACGATACTGCTCCACCATCAAACATCTTCACATAGCCCAAAGTCGATCGCCTCGTCTCTACATCTCCAGCCATATCAGCGTCGGTATATCCAATCAGCTTTGGCTCGTCACCACCAAATGAAAGTCTCCAATCGGCAGTACCCTGAAGATATAGTAGAATCCACTTAATCCGACTCTAATGTACCCTTTTAGGATTGGAAGTGTACCTACTAGCTGTGCCGACTGCGTGAGCAATGTCTGGCCTCGTACATACCATACCATACATAAGACTTCCCATGACTGAGGCATTTAGAACTCGCTCCATATCTTCCTTCTCATCCTCGGTAGATGGATACTGCTACTCAGTGAACTTAAAGTGAGCCGCATGGGGTTTACTCACTTTCTTCGACCCGTCCATCCCGAAATACTGAATTATCCGGTGAATATACTTCTTTTGGAACAAGTGTAAGAGTTTGGACTCTCTCTTGGCTAATCTCCATTCCAAGAATAGTCTTCGCTGTGCCCAAATCTTTTATAGAGAAGGCCGTACCATTTAGCACTTCAACTCTGCTATCCTGGTGGCATTCTGACCCACCAACAATATGTCGTCAATATAAATCAACAAAATAATGAAATCATCCTCGGCCAAGTACCTCACAAAAACATAATGATCCGACGTCGTCATTCCATAGCCATGCTCCCCCATAAACGACTCAAACTTCTTGTACCACTGTCTTAGAGCCTGTTTCAGACCATACAAGCTCTTCCTCAACCGGCAGACCAAATGTGACTTACCCTTCTCACATAATCCCTCAGCTGCTCCATGTTCAACTCCTCCTCAAGATCACCTTGGAGAAATGCCGTCTTCACGTCCATTTTCTTGACCTATAAGTCAAAATTGGCTGCCAATTCTAGCACCACCCGTATAGACGATTGCTTGACGACTGACGAAAAGATCTCATCATAATCTATGCATTTTTGCTGACAATAGCCTTTAACTACCAGCCTCGCTTTGTATCGAGGGCGAGTAGCATCATCTGTCTACTTTACTCTGAACACCCATCGATTCTTCAAAGCCTTTTTGCCCTTTGGCAACCACACCAGATCATAAATAGAGTTGGCCTCTGTAGAAGCATGAAAAATACGCTGGATAGCTCTACGCAGCATATTGATGCAAAGCAGCGTAAACAGAGGACTTCAGAGGCCTCAACGTACGAACAGAGCTTCTCCGCCAAAGCACAGCATGAAATATAGGCGCAAGGACCATCCATGTAGGGCAGTATGTCCAGGCTGCTTCAGCGTAAACAGGGTGCTTCATCGCCTTTATGGCGTAAAACTCATCCTTTTTCAATGCAGCATTGAAGTGTACGAGGGACGCTTCATATTCTCCGAAGTGAACCTGTCAGATCCTGCAATGAACCTGTCAGATCCTGCAATGAACCTGACGTATCGACTTTTGACAAAGGGATACTGCTCGACTACCCAGGCGACGCTATAATGATGGCGCGACACTGCAACCCAGGCTGTCGTTTACTGCCATTTCTCTTGCGTAAACTGTTTTTACGTACACAGAGGAATACGCTTCCTAGTTTTACACAGGCAGATGATAGCTCCTTACGCTCCGCGGAAGACAAACCGCTTGCCACGTTAAAAGCTGTACTCCGTACGGGACTCGAGGTACTTCTCTCCATTTAATGCACAGGGTGGTGACAGGCCCTCAAGGTACGTCTCTGCAATTAATGCGCCGAATACTGACAGATGCCTGAGGCACGTCTCTGCGTTCGATGCACAGAAGGGTAGCAGACCTTCAAAACATGCCTCTGTATTTAATGAGCATGATGATGGCGGATCTCCACATTTAATGCAGGATATTTGATTAAATGTCACCAAACCGTCGTTTAGTGACATCCCCTTTGTGAGAGCTGCTCCTACGAATACAAGGGAATACACTGCCTAGTTTTACACAGGCAAACGTGAGCTCCTAACGCTCCGCAGAAGACGAACAGACTGCCACGACAACGGCTACTCTTCGCACAGGATTCAAGGTGCGTATCTGCATTTAATGCACAGAATGATGGTAAATCTTAAAGACAAGCATCTGCATTTAATACACAGGATGGGGGCAGATCTCTGCATTTAATGCAAGAGATCTGATTATCTCCAAGAGCCGTAATTTCGGCTAAGACGTCCACATCATTACTCTGGCACGTTACGCAGCGGCTTCTACGCCTATTCAGCTTCGGTGCCTGCTCGGCTTCTATGCCCATTCGGCCTTCTGTGCCTACTCGGCTTCTACGCCCATTCAGCCTTCTATGACCACTCGGCCTCTATGACCACTCGACTTCTACGCCTACTCAGCTTCTACGCCTACTCGGCTTCTACGTCTACTCGGCTTCTACGCCTATTCGGCTTCTATACCGGTTTGATAACTATTTGGCTTCTATGCCATGGTGATAGATATTGGCTTCTATGCCAACCTCTTCTACACGAGGGATACCTACCTACGTGGCTTCTACGCCGTGATCTTCATAGCAGTTATACGCGTTTTGTCCCTTAGTTGGACCCGCGTCACTCGCTCATTCAAAATATCATCTATACACAGGCATTGGTTATTTTAACCGTTGTGTAAAAGGGTGCTGTACTTTCCACTACTCGGTTTTTGCACCGACTGAGTGGTCACTGTCACTAAAACTCTATAAATATAGACCTCTATCAACAGAGGACAAGGTCGACAAATTGGAGGGTCGAAGAAGTTAGGTCTGAAAACTGATCAAAAGATCCAGTACCGGACCCATCGGTCGAGAGAGAGAGGGAGAGAGAGGAGCATCCAGAGCTCAGGCAAAGAGAAGGGATTGACGACTTTGGCATCGGGCATCCACCCTCTTTAGCAACCTTCGAAGCTGCTACCTGTCTTTTACGGCACTTCTTCAATATCGTGTGGTCCAAGGGCTAAAGTGATCGACTGCAGATCAGACACCTATAGCAATATTCACCCAGATTAAATAAATTGTACTTAGATACCCTCGTGTATGATCAAATTTGTACAATCTTGTTTGTAAACATAAAAAAAGGACGGGTCTTCGTACAAGACCTCATTTTTCGCATTCATCAAATCTTTTCTCGTTTATTATTCGAAACAAGATGGCGACTCTGCTGGAGACATCTTTCTCTTCTGATGAGGAAGCTATTGCTCAACACGATGCGGTATCCGTGGGATCCGTGAAGAAGATACTGGTCGTCCAGTTCGACCAGTCTGCCTACGAAGATATGCTCCGAAAAAGGGGCAGCTCTCACTCTCTCTCTGTCCAAAACAACAAGAAGCTGCGTAAGGTCTGGATGCCCAAGACATCCTCTACCATTCCTGTGGACTCTCCGATATCTCCGATCTCTCCGACCAATGAGGTTGTAGCATTGCTCCCTCCGTGCCCTGCGCGTAAAATTTAATCGCCTGTCTCTGACAGGACCGACAAAACTTCTGGCAATGCCTCAGCGCTAACCCCGAAGTATACTCCGTGCTCTGCGCGTGAAATTCAGTCTTCCGTCCCTGGCGGAATAGACAAAACTTCTGGCAATGCCTCAGTGCTAACCCAGAAGTATACTCCGTGCTCTGCGCGTAAAATTTAGTCTCCCGTCCCTGGCGGAATAGACAAAACTTCTGATAGAGCCTCAGAGCCAATTCAAAAGTACAAAACACGCTCCGCGCGTAAAATAACATCTGACCTCTACGCAGAACCAGATGATCCATGTGATCTCCGCAAGGGAAAGCAAGCGGCAGGCTACTCAACTTCTCGGCCTTTACGCCAGCAAGGGAATAATCTGTACGCCCTCCGAATTACGTGAGACGCTGATGGCCGCCTGAGGACATCCTCAACTTTACGCCAACCAGAGTGAAGCTCCAAATTACGCCAATCGAAGCCCCTAAGCGTAAAGAAGGCTCCAGTTGCGGAAAGACACCCTTCTCGGGGATTATTCGCCACCCAGATGGCCAACCTGTTGTATACGGGTGGCACAGGGAAGACTATGGTTCCCATCATCTGCATGCCCGCCGATGGGAACAGAAGGAACAAGCCATCATCTTCTTCTTCTACAAATCCTCCTGACCTGCGCAACTATCTAATCCAGAAACGCAAGGAGAGGGGATCTTCCAGCGTGGCTATTACGCCTCCTAGCGAGCACTGTTGTAATAGTCACAGGATTATAATTAATTGTTGCTGTTCTAAAGCAAAATGGCCGATTTTTGACCGACTGAGCTACTATCCATCTTTTCTAGAAGAAGAGCCCATGCATGCATCTGTGAACATGGCTTCACATATACCTGGAGGAAGCTCAGGCTCAAAACATCCGTCCTCTAGAATTCTGAGCCGAAGGAAATTCAATATGCTCCTTAGGGACACCGAAGCTGGGGTGTTCCAGAACACTCGTTCAAGGTCACGACAACTGACTTCGTGCTCTTCTGATTCCTATGCTGGGGGTCGCCAGTCTCCCGAATCAGATACTGAGAGTATAGAGTCAACTTCTGCAATCCATGATAGAGGACATGCACCAAATGATGCTAACCCAATAGGCGGCTACTATGGCTCAAACATCGGTCCCGCCTACTCAGATACGTGTGGGGGTAGACCTACCACCATCCAACATGATCCAAGAGCCTGCTCTAGATCAAGAGTCAGCTCGTCCTTCACTTCCTCACTCGGAGAATGTACTACCTCCTGCGGGAGTCACGATACAACCAACTCCGCACCATTACGTGGTCTCGCTACCACCTAAAAATCTGATACAAGCAGTGCGGGAGTTGAAATCCCAATTTGACGCCTTGAAGCACAAAGATCATCTCAAGAAATTGGGAATCAACCAGCCATACCCAGCTATCTGGGAAGAGGTCCCTTTTTCTCCGAGGTACAAACCTCAGACTATGGCCCTGTTCGAGGGAAAAACATCACCAAGTCAGTACATAAACTATTTCAGTATGATGACGGTGTTGCTACAAGGGAATGACGCCCTAATCACCCGGGTGTTCAAGGGCTGTCTCTCAGGAGTAGCTTACCAGTAGTACCGTAGCCTGGCGGACAACTACATTACTTCCTTCGAAGACTTCAAGGCTTTATTCTTCACATGATTCAACGAGGGAGGAATGGACATGTCTATGTCCTCTCTCATCGAAGTCAAACAGAGGGAAAAAGAGGACGTTCACGCCTTCGTCGAATATTTTCGTCAAGCCACTTTATAGATGCCTCCAGGAGTTCCAGACTCAGCATTGGTGGACATTTGCAGGAATAACCTTCTTCCCTTGATCTCGGTGTTCACAGGACCATATCAGTTCCATGATTAGCCCTCGCTCATCATCTCAGCGGTAGCCACCGAGGACAACAGTCGCAAGGCACGTGACAATGGCATAATAATCTCTACCTCTGACAGAGGCAGAAGGTTATCCCCCAACGGCGACCATCCTCGCAATTCCAAAGAAAAAGAAGCTCTGGCGATCAATACGTCGAGACAGAAGATTGCGGCAACCACGCAGACAAAACCTGGGACTTCCAAGCCCGTCGAGGTATACTCTTTCGACGACGACGATATTCCGAGTATATTCGAGTGTCTCGTCAAAAGTGGCAAGATCATAATTCCGGAGGAGAGGCAGCCCAGTGAAGTCGGCAGTGCCAACAACCCCAAGTACTGTATCTTCCACAGATATGTACACCACCCAACAAAGGCGTATTACATACTAAAAAGGAAGATCCAAGAGCTGATCGATGCTAAATCCATCATCCTGCGCAATAGCGAGAAGACGGTCATGGCCAACATGATCTCTCTGCAAATTGGCAACCAGCCTGCCCCAAGGATGAGTTCCCTCTTTCCATCACAGACGTTATGATTGACAATACATGCGATTTTGAACGTATGTCTTTCATGGACGGATTTTCAGGATACAATCAGATCAAGATGCATCATGAAGACGAGAAGCATACCGCCTTCCGGACACCAGTGGGGGTATATTGCTACACGGTCATGCCCTTCGGATTAAAGAATGCCGGGGCTACGTACCAATGGGCTATGAGTAACATATTCCATAAGCATTTACGCAAGACAGTGGAGTATTACATAGACGATGTAGCTGTCAAAAACTGCCTCAGGGATAATCATATCCAAGATTTAAAGATAGTATTTGAATTGATGCGCCAACATCAACTCAAAATGAACCCTACAAAGTCCTTTCTGGGGTATCTAGCGGCAAATTTTTGGGATTTGTCATCACCGCCAAAGGCATTCAAGTGGACCCTGATAAAGTCAAGGCCATCTTAGAAATGCGATCGCCCCACAATCTGAGGGACATATCCAACCTCTCAGGGAGATGATAGCCCTTTTCTCGTCTAATAGAGAAAGGTGTATCCTTCGTATGGGACAAAGCCTGTCAACAAGCGTTCGGAGATATCAAGCGCTACCTCACTAGCCCGCCAGTTCTGGTACCTCCTGTCATAGGAAGACCGTTCATGTTGTACGTCCGAGCAATGGATCATTCCCTGGGAGCTCTTCTCGCACAAAAGAACGATATGGGCCACGAGCAGGCTATTTACTACCTCAGCAGGATGATGGTCGGAGCCGAACACCGGTACAACCCTATGGAGAAAGAATGCTTGGCTCTGATGTTCGCTATCCAGAAAATGCGACACTATGTCACGGGCCAAACCATTCACATCATCTCCAGGATCAATCCTCTGCAGGTACTAATGAACAAGCCAAGTGTTCTTAATTCCCGACTCACGACTTGGGCGATGTTATTAACGCCATATGACATGGTGTACGTCCCTCAGAAGTCCGTCAAAGGCCAAGCATTGGCTGACTTTCTAGCTGCTTATCCCATCCCGGAGGCCTCCAAACTGTACAAGGACATTCTCGACGAAGTTGCAGAGTATAATTCCGCAACGGAAGGCGATGCATGGCAACTGTTCTTCGATGGCGCCTCCAGGACTGGTCCCAGGGTGTCACTACCACATTTTAGGAAAAAGGGTATTTTAGTAATTTTCCTATTTTAATAAATATTGTGCATGGTAAATAATTAATTGTTGAATTATTTAAATGTTGTTAGATATTATTAAAATATTTTGGACTTATTTTTAGTGGACCCAACTAGTTTAGTTTGGACCCATGGACCAACATGAATTAATTAGTTAGACTTGGCCCATTTAGAAAGCCCATAGTTAAGAAGATGGATTAAATTAATTAAGTGATTAGACTAGAAGCTTCCTTCTTTAATTATTTCTTCATGAGAGGCCCCAAGGGGTACATTGGACATTTCATAATTACTTGGGGAGGGGGGCATGGCCGGCCTATATAGGGAGGGGGGAAATTTCTCTCTCCTCTCATTTCATTCCAAATCTAGATCTAGAATTCTCCCACTACCAAATTCCCTCCATTCCCAATCCAATTCCCTACCAAATTCATTCCAAATTCTTCCCAATTCACCATTAGAGAGTTGAGAAGCAAGGATCTAGAAGAAGGAAGCAAGGATCTACAAAGAGGAACAAGGATCTACAAATTGGAAGCAAGTTCATCTCAATTGGAGGTTTAATTGGGAATCCATCTCCCAATAGGTATAATTCAGATTTTCCCATTTAAATAGCTTCTAAATCTGGGATTTAATCATGTAAAATCAACCTATATGTATGTACTACCCATAGGACTTTGTTTTGTGTTCATAGGAGACCCATGGAGAAAGTTATGGTGCTTTTTGTATTAATTTTGTTGGAATTCCGAATTTGCATTTTGTTGTGTGTGTCAATTGATCCTATAGATCAATTGGACAATGAACTTTGTGTTTGAGGCTAGTGTCGTGTCCATATTGGGATACTTGTGGTTCGTATCCCAACTATTTGGTGATACGTGTCATTTGGGGGTTTTCCTCCGACACGGGGCTTTAAACATGTCGTATTTTGACACGGACACATGGATCTACTTTTGACACTTTGATTTGTTCATAAATATTATTTGTGAATTGTTTGTGTCCTTCGGGGTGCATTTGGTTGTGTGTTGGACTCGTGTCGCATGCGTATCCTAGATCTAGTGGGATACGGTGAGATACTCTCCAATTGTGTGTATTTTGCATAGATCTAATTAATTGTGGTTCAATTCTTCATTTAAAATTAGTAAATATATATAGATATTATATATTTATTTTGTGTACTTATTATGTAATTATTGTAGCATAGATCTATATTTTTGTGTGTGCTAAAATAGTGTGCATTATAATATATAGCTTCTTGCATGAAATATATATGTACTACTTGTTAATAATATATTTTGTACATAAAATGTTTTATAAAATTATTTGTATGTTTAATTGTGTAAATGTATTATTATAATTATTATGTACTTTTTGTGATTAATGTATATATTTTTGATGTGCTTCTAAGCCATGTTAAAATATGTACATTAATATTTGGTGGTATATTATAGCTTTTAAATATTTGTTTATATGTATAAGGTTATATACATAAGTATTTATTTATAGTATTTATTTACTTACTGTTTTATATATTTTAATATATTGATTTATATATATATATTATATATATAGTTTATATATATGTTTTGCGACAGACTATTAATGACAAATTCTGTCATTAATAGCCTCGGGCTCAGCAGCAGCCGCTGAAGCATTAATGACAGTTTCTGTCATTAAAACACTGTAACAGCGGCGGGTTTGAGCGGCAAAACAGTGACAGTTTTCCCTGACAGTTTTAACTGTCACTATTTAGCGACTGTGGATTTTAATTCACAGAAGTTCTGTGACAGTTTTACAGTGACAGTCAAGACTGTCACTATAGGCTGTTTTATTCATTTTTATTATTTTAACTCCCTGTTTTCTATGACACTTTGGCAGTTTTATTTATATTATTGTTATATATATATATGTATATATATATGTATGTTTTGTGAGGTATAATAATTGTTATAATATAGTATTTTAAATTGTATGAATAATGGTTTGCATATATATTATTTATGATGTATATTATTTGTATTATTAAATATACTTTGTGTAGATTCTTTTGGAATCTAATTTGATTCCTAAATTTTTGTAGTTTATTTTTATATTATTTTTATAGATGATTTGTAAGGTTGACCTAGGTTTGACCATGTTTGACTTAGTTGACTTTAGAGTTGACCGTAGTTGACTTTCAACTTAGAATTGACTTATTGGCCTAGAAGTTGTCTAGTTTGACTTGTTATCTTTCCGGGACCTTGTTTTTAATGTGGTATTCCATATCTAGGTCTTCGAGGCACCGAGTCAGACATTTGTGAGACTGTTCTTTGGACTTCAGGCGAGTACATTCTCTGATAGTTTCTCATTTATGATATCCTCTATGTTCGTTGTATCTAGTGTAGATATACATGTTTCTCTTGACACTATGGTTACACGGATTGGTATATCCGGATCTCGTCATGAGATGTTATTCCTTGGTATATGGTGTATATGGTGCAAGTATTGTTTCATTGGTTATCTTGTACATGTACAGACACCGATTTTCGGGAGGAGTCGCTCTCTTCTTGGGGAATCTCGTGCCATAACGTACCGTGGTTGGATCTATTATACCAGTCGGGGGTGGAGAGTATTTTAGTGTAGATATGTGATCATACCCTCCTTGTGCATGTCTTGTTTCTTGTGAGTGTTAATTGTACACCGCACGTATAATCAGCCAGGCCATTATACTCTTGTGCAAGTTCCCAAGCCGATCACATGTTAAAGCTAGTACTCACACACTTAGTCATTAGTATTCTTGTTCCATCAGCATATTGTTCATTATTGTATTTCTTTCCAGTATTTCCTTATTGTCTCTACATTCTTGTCTCTATTTATGCATCTTGTTTATCCACAGCTATTTACTGTTACATAGTTTTTATCATCATTTGAGAACTGTTGTTAGGGTTGTACTCTGCTCCTTTCCTGACTGGATATATTTTTCCAGATGACATTGAGGAGTACCCTACCTACTATGGACCCCAGGATGTTGTGGGTTTAGATTCTGAGACCCTGGCTCAAGAGGGACTTATCCCAACTGAGACCGTTGACCCTGGAGTTGTAGCTTTATAGTTTTGTAGTATTCTTTTGTACTGGATTTGTCTCCAGCTTATTTCTGTTCTTTCTTCAGACTCATTGATGTATTACTTTAGACTCATGAGTTGTATTGTGACTATTCATTTCTTTATCTGATTTGTGCTCTTTCTATCTTAGTTCTGTGATTGAGTATTTTATCATTTTTGGTGGTTCATTATATTAGATAGATTATCTAGACAGCGTTCTACCGCCGATTCTGCGGCGTAGGCTGGGCGTTGTTTCCGACTAGTGCCCTTACACCGGGTGCGGGTCGTGACACGTTTTTGGTGGTGGCCCATGCAGGTCTAGCTTCACAAGTATGTGATATCGTGGTAGTGCGACAACTTAGTTGTACTACTGCGAGCCTGCAATAGGATATAGGATATAGGCTGAGATACTCAATCACATCTAGGAAAATTCTTTTGATTCAACTATTCTCCTTTGACATTGATACTTGATCCCTTAAACTTGTCCTTTCCTTGAAAGTCTTACATCTTGTGCCATATTGATCCTCATTCCGTCTTTTTATGAGACATACTCGGAGATACTTGCGGAGGCACGCAAGGTTGAGCGGGATCTGGGTTTGAAGACCAAGAGAGACCGTGATTCTTTTCTGGGGGCCAACGGCAGTGCAGTATCTGCCAAATATCCTCATTTCCAGTCCAGACCTTTCCAGCAGCCACAGCAGAACCAGACTCCAGCTAGAACGCCTTTTCACCAGGCACCTCAGCAGCAGAGACAGTTACAGCAAGCTCCGTGCAACTTCTGCAAGAAGCCCGGCCACATCTGGAAAGTTTGCAGGAAGAGGCTAGGAGTTTGTTTGTATTGTGGTACTGAAGGGCATCAATTGAGGGAGTGTCCTCGTCGTGCAGTTCAGGGAGCAGCTCCAGCTCCGAGGGCATAGATGAGACCACCTGCAGCACAGCCGAGGGGACCGCTTCCGACACAGCAGCAGCGTTTTGTCCAGCATCAGCAGGGAGGTGCACGGTAGGGACGAGCGTTTGCTATGACCGTCGAAGAGGAGGAACCCACCGGAGATGTCATCGCAGGTTCTATTCTTCTTGATTCCATTCCAGCTTTAGCTTTGTTTGATAGTGGTGCTTCCCATAGTTTTGTATCTGTTTCTTTTGCTCTAAAGCATGGTTTGGTAGCTGAGTCTTTGCTTAGGACTTGCAAGATCATGACCGGGGGAGGCATTATTCTGGTTAATGATATTTGCAAGGATCGGAGAGTTACTCTGGGAGGCCGGGAGTTGAGTGCGTGTCTACTTGTAATGCCACTTCCGAGCTACGACATTGTACTCGGGATGGATTGGTTGAGTAGGCACCGTGCTAGCATAGATTGTAGAGGAGGTAGAGTTTTGTTTGGTTCGCCAGGAGAGCCAGAGTTCGAGTTTGCTAGAGGAGCTGCAGAGCAGGGAGAAGGCATTATTTATGGAGCTATGGTGGAAGACAAGGAGTTGCCGCATCCGTTGATAGCAGAATTTTTGGATGTGTTTCCTGAGGAATTGCCAGGATTGCCGCCAGATCGAGATGTTGAATTTTCTATAGACTTGGTGCCAGGTGCAGAACCAATTTCGCAGCATGTCTATAGAGTAAACAACAACGAGCTGGTCGAGTTGAAGAAGCAGGTGGATGAATTGCAGGATAAGGGGTTTATCAGATCGAGTTCTTCACCATGGGGAGCCCCGGTATTGTTTGTACCGAAGAAGGATGGATCGGTGCGTATGTGCATTGATTACAGGGCTTTGAATAATCTCACTATCAAGAATAAGTATTCTTTGCCACGGATTGATGATCTGTTTGATCAGTTGAGTGGTGCGAAGGTATTTTCTAAGATAGATTTGAGATCAGGCTACCATCAGGTGAAGGTGAAGCCGGAGGACATACCGAAGACTGCTTTTAGAACTCGGTATGGTCAGTACGAGTTTATGGTGATACCGTTTGGTTTGACTAATGCACCGGCGGTATTTATAAACTTGATGAACAAGGTGTTCCACCAGTACCTTGACAAGTTCGTGGTGGTGTTCATCGACGACATACTCATATACTCGAAGACACCGGAGGAGCATGAGGAGCATTTGAGGATTGTGTTGGATGTGCTGAGGAAGGAGAAGCTGTATGGGAAGTTGTCCAAGTGTGAGTTTTTCCTGGACAAGGTGGAATTCTTGGGGCATGTTGTGACTGGTGATGGTATTTCAGTGGATCCGAAGAAGATTTCAGCAGTGGAATCTTGGAAGACTCCGAGTTCGGTAGCAGAGATCAGGAGTTTCTTGGGATTGGCAGGCTACTACAGGAAGTTTGTGCAAGATTTTTCGAGGATTGCTGAGCCGATGACCAGACTCACAAGGAAGGATGTGGAGTTTGTTTGGACGGAGGATTGCCAGGTTGCTTTTGAGGAGTTGAAGAAGAGGTTGACGTCTGCTCCTATTTTGACGTTGCCATCAGGGTCCGGAGGTTTCACTATTTATAGTGATGCATCGGGAAAGGGTTTAGGTTGTGTTCTTCAGCAGCATGGGAAAGTGATTGCCTATGCATCCAGGCAATTGCGTCCTCATGAAAAGAACTATCCTACCCATGATTTGGAGTTGGCAGCCGTCATATTCGCTCTGAAGTTGTAGAAACATTATTTGTACGGAGAGCGTGTGGAGATTTTCACAGACCATAAAAGCTTGAAGTACGTTTTCACGCAGAAGGAGTTGAACATGAGACAGCGTCGGTGGTTGGAACTGATGAAGGATTTTGATATCTTTTTGCAATATCATCCTGGGAAAGCTAATGTAGTTGCCGATGCTTTGAGCAGGTATCCGGTAGCTATGTTCTTGACGCAGGATCGATATTTGTTGGAAGACTTAGAGAGCTTGGGCATTGAGGTGATTGTTCCTGGGTGTGCTATGCAGATGTGAGGATTGCAGATACATTCAGATTTGATGGATAGGATCAAGGCAGCACAGTATGATGACGTATCTTTGAGGAGTATCAGAGCTCAGGTGAGAGCAGGATTGGAGGATGATTTCACTATTGCAGAGGATGGATCTTTGAGGCATAGAGTTAGATTGTGTGTGCCTAGTGGGGAGTTGCGTGAGGAGGTGTTGCAGGAAGCGCATCGCTCTCAGTATTCCATACATCCAGGTGCTAACAAGATGTATCGGGATATGCGAGAGAGTGTGTGGTGGTATGGCATGAAGAAGGAAGTGGCACAGTTTGTATCCAGATGCTTAGTGTGCCAGCAGGTGAAAGCCGAGAGGCAGAGGCCAGGAGGTTTACTTCAGCCATTACCCATTCCAGAGTGGAAGTGGGAACACATTACTATGGATTTTGTGTCCGGACTACCACGATCTCCAGGAGGGAAAGACGCGATTTGGGTCATTGTTGATAGATTGACCAAGTCGGCCCACTTTTTGCCTTTCAAGGTGGGTTTGTCTACGGAGAAGCTGGCAGAGATGTATGTGAGGCAGATCGTTAGGATACATGGAGTTCCCGTCAGCATAGTCTCAGATCGGGATAGTCGTTTCACTTCTCATTTCTGGAGGAGTTTGCAGGAGAGTTTGGGCACTCAGCTCAAGTTCAGTACTGCATATCATCCCCAGACAGATGGGCAGTCAGAGAGGACTATCCAGACCCTCAAGAATATGTTGCGTACTTGTGTACTAGATTTCGGGGGTTCTTGGGAGGACCATCTCCATTTGGTAGAGTTTGCTTACAACAACAGTTACCAGGCCAGTATAGAGATGTCACCTTTTGAAGTTCTATATGGTCGGAGGTGTCGTACTCCTTTGTCTTGGGACGATGTTGGAGAGAGAGTTTTGCTTGGGCCAGAGATGGTTGTGGATGCAGCAGAGAAGGTTCAGTTGATCAGAGATAGACTTCGAGTGGCGCAGGACAGACAGCGGCATTGGGCCGATAGCCATCGGAGACCTTTGGAGTTTGAGGTATAGTTTAGATTTTGTTTTGTGCTTGTTCTTGGTTGTTTGTTATAGATTAAGTTCTTAAGGTGGTGTTTTGTTCTAGGTGGGTGGTTTGGTGTTTCTGAGGATTTCTCCGACACGAGGCACGATTCGCTTCGGTGGAGGCGGAAAGCTTAGTCCGCGATTCATCGGACCTTTCACTATTCTGGAGAGGGTCGGTACAATTGCTTATAGACTAGACTTGCCACCTGCATTGGAGGGAGTGCACAACGTGTTTCATGTGTCGCAGTTGAGACGATACGTGGCAGATCCTAGTCATGTATTGGATCACTCAGAGATAGAGGTGGGCCCTACTCTTAGCTATCCAGAGCAGTCAGTTGGAATTCTGGATCGGAGAGAGAAGGTGCTGAGGAACCAGACTATTCCTTTGGTGCGCGTCGCATGGAGGCATCACTCTCCGGGGGAGTCGACCTGGGAGAGAGAGGATGACATGCGAGAGCGTTATCCATATTTGTTTGTACCTTGAGGTATGTTAATTCTCTAGTTATGTTCTGTTCATTGTTATGTTCTGTTCATTAGTTAATGGTGATTCTTTAGTTCTATTCTGTGATTTTCTGGGGGTAGTTTTCGTCTTTGAATTTCGAGGACGAAATTATTTTAAGGAGGGTAGACTTGTCACTACCACATTTTAGGAAAAAGGGTATTTTAGTAATTTTCCTATTTTAATAAATATTGTGCATGGTAAATAATTAATTGTTGAATTATTTAAATGTTGTTAGATATTATTAAAATATTTTGGACTTATTTTTAGTGGACCCAACTAGTTTAGTTTGGACCCATGGACCAACATGAATTAATTAGTTAGACTTGGCCCATTTAGAAAGCCCATAGTTAAGAAGATGGATTAAATTAAATAAGTGATTAGACTAGAAGCTTCCTTCTTTAATTATTTCTTCATGAGAGGCCCCAAGGGGTACATTGGACATTTCATAATTACTTGGGGAGGGGGGCATGGCCGGCCTATATAGGGAGGGGGGAAATTTCTCTCTCCTCTCATTTCATTCCAAATCTAGATCTAGAATTCTCCCACTACCAAATTCCCTCCATTCCCAATCCAATTCCCTACCAAATTCATTCCAAATTCTTCCCAATTCACCATTAGAGAGTTGAGAAGCAAGGATCTAGAAGAAGGAAGCAAGGATCTACAAAGAGGAACAAGGATCTACAAATTGGAAGCAAGTTCATCTCAATTGGAGGTTTAATTGGGAATCCATCTCCCAATAGGTATAATTCAGATTTTCCCATTTAAATAGCTTCTAAATCTGGGATTTAATCATGTAAAATCAACCTATATGTATGTACTACCCATAGGACTTTGTTTTGTGTTCATAGGAGACCCATGGAGAAAGTTATGGTGCTTTTTGTATTAATTTTGTTAGAATTCCGAATTTGCATTTTGTTGTGTGTGTCAATTGATCCTATAGATCAATTGGACAATGAACTTTGTGTTTGAGGCTAGTGTCGTGTCCATATTGGGATACTTGTGGTTCGTATCCCAACTATTTGGTGATACGTGTCATTTGGGGGTTTTCCTCCGACACGGGGCTTTAAACATGTCGTATTTTGACACGGACACATGGATCTACTTTTGACACTTTGATTTGTTCATAAATATTATTTGTGAATTGTTTGTGTCCTTCGGGGTGCATTTGGTTGTGTGTTGGACTCGTGTCGCATGCGTATCCTAGATCTAGTGGGATACGGTGAGATACTCTCCAATTGTGTGTATTTTGCATAGATCTAATTAATTGTGGTTCAATTCTTCATTTAAAATTAGTAAATATATATAGATATTATATATTTATTTTGTGTACTTATTATGTAATTATTGTAGAATAGATCTATATTTTTGTGTGTGCTAAAATAGTGTGCATTATAATATATAGCTTCTTGCATGAAATATATATGTACTACTTGTTAATAATATATTTTGTACATAAAATGTTTTATAAAATTATTTGTATGTTTAATTGTGTAAATGTATTATTATAATTATTATGTACTTTTTGTGATTAATGTATATATTTTTGATGTGCTTCTAAGCCATGTTAAAATATGTACATTAATATTTGGTGGTATATTATAGCTTTTAAATATTTGTTTATATGTATAAGGTTATATACATAAGTATTTATTTATAGTATTTATTTACTTACTGTTTTATATATTTTAATATATTGATTTATATATATATATTATATATATAGTTTATATATATGTTTTGCGACAGACTATTAATGACAGATTCTGTCATTAATAGCCTCGGGCTCAGCAGCAGCCGCTGAAGCATTAATGACAGTTTCTGTCATTAAAACACTGTAACAGCGGCGGGTTTGAGCGGCAAAACAGTGACAGTTTTCCCTGACAGTTTTAACTGTCACTATTTAGCGACTGTGGATTTTAATTCACAGAAGTTCTGTGACAGTTTTACAGTGACAGTCAAGACTGTCACTATAGGCTGTTTTATTCATTTTTATTATTTTAACTCCCTGTTTTCTATGACACTTTGGCAGTTTTATTTATATTATTGTTATATATATATATGTATATATATATGTGTGTTTTGTGAGGTATAATAATTGTTATAATATAGTATTTTAAATTGTATGAATAATGGTTTGCATATATATTATTTATGATGTATATTATTTGTATTATTAAATATACTTTGTGTAGATTCTTTTGGAATCTAATTTGATTCCTAAATTTTTGTAGTTTATTTTTATATTATTTTTATAGATGATTTGTAAGGTTGACCTAGGTTTGACCATGTTTGACTTAGTTGACTTTAGAGTTGACCGTAGTTGACTTTCAACTTAGAATTGACTTATTGGCCTAGAAGTTGTCTAGTTTGACTTGTTATCTTTCCGGGACCTTATTTTTAATGTGGTATTCCATATCTAGGTCTTCGAGGCACCGAGTCAGACATTTGTGAGACTGTTCTTTGGACTTCAGGCGAGTAGATTCTCTGATAGTTTCTCATTTATGATATCCTCTATGTTCGTTGTATCTAGTGTAGATATACATGTTTCTCTTGACACTATGGTTACACGGATTGGTATATCCGGATCTCGTCATGAGATGTTATTCCTTGGTATATGGTGTATATGGTGCAAGTATTGTTTCATTGGTTATCTTGTACATGTACAGACACCGATTTTCGGGAGGAGTCGCTCTCTTCTTGGGGAATCTCGTGCCATAACGTACCGTGGTTGGATCTATTATACCAGTCGGGGGTGGGGAGTATTTTAGTGTAGATATGTGATCATACCCTCCTTGTGCATGTCTTGTTTCTTGTGAGTGTTGATTGTACACCGCACGTATAATCAGCCAGGCCATTATACTCTTGTGAAAGTTCCAAGCCGATCACATGTTAAAGCTAGTACTCACACACTTAGTCATTAGTATTCTTGTTCCATCAGCATATTGTTCATTATTGTATTTCTTTCCAGTATTTCCTTATTGTCTCTACATTCTTGTCTCTATTTATGTATCTTGTTTATCCACAGCTATTTACTGTTACATAGTTTTTATCATCATTTGAGAACTGCTGTTAGGGTTGTACTCTGCTCCTTTCCTGACTGGATATATTTTTCCAGATGACATTGAGGAGTACCCTACCTACTATGGACCCCAGGATGTTGTGGGTTTAGATTCTGAGACCCTGGCTCAAGAGGGACTTATCCCAACTGAGACCGTTGACCCTGGAGTTGTAGCTTTATAGTTTTGTAGTATTCTTTTGTACTGGATTTGTCTCCAGCTTATTTCTGTTCTTTCTTCAGACTCATTGATGTATTACTTTAGACTCATGAGTTGTATTGTGACTATTCATTTCTTTATCTGATTCGTGCTCTTTCCATCTTAGTTCTGTGATTGAGTATTTTATCGTTTTTGGTGGTTCATTATATTAGATAGATTATCTAGACAGCGTTCTACCGCCGATTCTGCGACGTAGGCTGGGCGTTGTTTCCGACTAGTGCCCTTATACCGGGTGCGGGTCGTGACACAGGGGAAACGTGGTTTCAGGAGTAGGGAACGTCCTAGTCACTCCTGATAAACTCATTATCTATCGAGCATATTCTCTTAGCGAGCCCTGTTCTAACAATGTGGCGGAGTACAACGCCCTACTAATCAGACTCCAAGTCGCTAAAGAGCTGGGGGTCGAATCTCTGGAAGCTTTCGGTGATTCTCTGCTAATCGTCAATCAAGTTAGAGAAATATATGAAGTCCAAAATCCCGACCTCATCCCCTATCACCGAGCAACGGTCGAGATAGCCATGACGTTCAAAGGTTTCTTCCTAGAGCATGTACCTTGGTCTCAAAAACTGGAAGATGATGCCCTAGCCAGTCTAGCTGCAGATTTAGCTACCCCTATAGGAAGGCAGAATTCGGTAATCCTTCTTAACAAAGACTTATTCTTTGTGAAAAACAACTTTCACATTGAATGCAGCTACACAGTGGACACAGGTCCTCCCAAGAGAGACTGGAAAAGTCCCTTTATAGATTTCATAGCATACAGAATTTTGCCAGAAGATCCTAAAGAAGCAATATCTGTCAAAAGACGATCATTATGCTTCTATTTTGACGCATCATCACAATGCCTATATCGCCGGTCTTATGACGGGCTATTATTATGATGTCTCTCTGGTGATGAAGCACAACGGATTATCCGTAAAGCTCACGACGGCGTGTGCGGGGTGCATCAACCCGGTCCAAAGCTACAGGATCGTATTAGGAGAATGGGTTATTACTGGCCCACTATGATCGCGGACGCAATCAAGTATGCCAGACGATGCAGAGCCTGTCAGGTTCATGCAGACTTTATACACCAACCGTCCGAACATCTACATCCTACGGTTGCATCCTGGCCTTTCGAAGCATGGGGTATGGATATCATTGGTCCTATTCACCCGTCTTCTTCTAGAGGTCACCGGTTCATACTGGCCATCACGGATTACTTCTCCAAAAGGGCAGAGGCGATCCCTCTTGCTGAGGTAAAGACATCTAATGTGACCAGCTTCATCAAGCATCACGTCATTTACCGCTTTGGGGTTCCCCAAATGATAATCCATGACAATGGGCCTCAGTTCATCAGCCATACGTTCCACCGATTTTGTGATAAAAATTGGATACGAAACGTGGCCTCTACGGCATATTATCCGGCTGCTAATAGTTTGGCGGAAGCCTTCAACAAAACCATTATCAAACTCTTGAAGAAGTTCATCTCTTCGAACCAGAAAGATTGGAACGAGAAGCTGGGAGAATGTCTCTAGGCATACCGCACAACGATCCGAGCACCGACAGGTTGCACACCATTCTCATTGGTCTACGGGAGTGAAGCAGTTCTTTCTATCAAAATTCAAACTTCGTCACTCAGGATAGCCGTGGCTAATGAGTTAACTCAAGAAAAGAATAACCTATTAAGGCTTCAAGAGCTAGAAGATTAGACGAGAACCGCCTCCAAGCTCAGCAGCGCATCGCGCTCTACCAAGCCCGCATTTCCAGAACTTTTAATCAAAAAGTAAAGAAAAGAGTGTTTAAAGCCGGCGAGCTAGTTTTAGCTGTAAGAAGGCCGATGATTCTTACTCACAGGAGTAAAGGCAAATTCCAGCCCAAATGGAAAGGCCCTTACGTGATCGAGACAACGTTCTCAAACGGCGCTTACAGGTTAGCCCAGCCTAATAGAGACCTGCTAATGGCTCCTATCAATGGCAAATTCCTGAAAAGGTACTACGCTTAAACCTTCTCTGCTCAAGTGGAATAAGGTGATCTCATTCTGATAAAACTACTTCCAAAATGAAACTAGTTGGATCATATTCTATCATGTCCATACGACCTCTGAATAGATATGCTCTGCTAAAGCTTACCGAAAATATATCACGTCCATACTACCTCTGATATCACTATCACCCAAACCTATCATTTATATTCCGAAATGATTGGTCCACAAAGTCAGATGAAAAGCCTCTCTATTATTCCTAAGAGAAAAAGAGCGAAAGTACATTTCAAAAGCAAAAGCAAAAGTATATCATGAAGGGGGAGCGGTCAGGTCGCGAAGCTGCTGCACCAGTACGGCCATCCTTTCAGCCCCAGAATCTGAGACATCAGCGCGGACCCGCTCCAACCGTGCCTCATCATCTATCAAGAGGGACAGTTCGGCTCTAGCCCAAAAAAAACTAGCACGGGCGACTCCTGCACTCGCCAAGTTCTGTTGTGCTGCGACCAGTCGGCCATTCACCACATCTAGACCTTCCGACGACTGAGAAGCCCACTCCTTAGCCTGAGCAAGCTTTGTCTCCAATTTGTGGACCCTCGCTACATTGCCGTCATGCTCGGCCTGACACTTCGTTTGAAGGGCGATAGTCTCCTCCAAAATAACTTTTCTTTTGTCCATCTCCTGCTGGTTAGTCTCGATAAATTTATTCAGACCTTCCTTCTTTTCAATAAGATGCGCAGTCAAGGAGTCATATCTGGCCTGGACCAAAGCTTCAATGTTGCCTCGAGCTAGCTGCAGGTATTCGTTAATGGGTTGCTCCAAACTATTAACCATCGCCTCCAGCGCGTCAGCTACCCCGGTATCACCTAATTCCCTGATCGCCTCTATCGAGAACCGAGAGGACCTCTTCAGCGATGCAAAGTCCAGCTTCTTCGCCAACACCATTGACATTAGCGTTCTCAAAGTGGTGTAGAAGATACCTGTGTACTGCTCGGTCAGCGCAACTAGGTCCGCATGAACGCGGGAAGTGTCCGCGATCGTGGCGACTTCCCCTCCAGGAATAACCACAGACGATGTCGCCATGGTCGTTGCCTCAATAGGTGGTGCAACGAAAGAAGAAGCGCCAACACCGGACGAAGATACCAGCATACTCAAAGGAGGCATTATCGCAATGACAAGCTCGTCCTCCTCTTGAGATATCGAAACCTCGTCGACGGGCGAGCCGGCACCCGTGTCGCCGCCAGAGCCAAAGGGCGCATCTACATTGCTATCCCCGAAGAGGTCTTCCCCTGAAAGGAGGACGAAAGGAAGTTAATATCAGCATAATGTTAACTTTCCTAAAAGAAAAGGCGTGAAGACGACATTTACTCGTGGCCGACGGTATATATGTCGCATCCCCAGCCTGTACAGCTAAATTATTTCTTAATGATACTAGGCAAGCTGTCATACCTGGGGAAAGGGGTCTGCTAACAGAAGCTGACAGATAGTCTTCCAAGTCCTCCTCAAAATCCAACCGAGGCTCATCGGTTGGAATCGCGCTAGGTGCGCTCGCAGGCACGGCAGAAGTCCCTCTCGATGCCGATCCGGCTAGAGGTATACGGAACTTTATTATACTCAGCCCCGAAGGCGACCTCGCTCCACTACCTGAAGTAATAGCCGCGACACCAGTGTCCAGCTGAGATTCTCCGACTCCACTAGCCAGAACTGTAGAAGGTCCCTCTCTTAAAGGCGACGAACCTCCAATCAAAGAATCATCCCCAACACGGGGAGATGCAAGCTCACCTCCAGGAGCCTCAATGCCAGGAATCCTAAGAGGATGATTTACCATCTTCTTCTTCCTCTTACGAGGGGAAGTCTCCTTAGGAGCAGGAGCCCTTCGCTTCCCAAGAACTACCAAAGCCCCTGCAGGCGGAGGTACTTCACCCCTAGGGACCGACACCAGAGGCTCATCCGGGGTAACGGACTCCTCACCCTCGTCGAAACAAACCGAGGGGACTTCAACTCTTCCCCCAGGCTTGGAAG
Organism: Iris macrosiphon; assembly: GCA_036927795.1. NCBI lineage: Eukaryota > Viridiplantae > Streptophyta > Magnoliopsida > Asparagales > Iridaceae > Iris > Iris macrosiphon. The sequence goes on along the minus strand of JAYESA010000013.1, from coordinate 99,818,439 downwards.
AGGGCACCCTAAAGCTTCCATGCATATCAAAATTGCGATGGAAGGTGTTCGTTGCCACATAGAACTGGGCATACGAATGCAGGATGCGCAGCTCCGTGGAGAGTGTAATGACGGGCACAGTAAAAATTGCCCCAGTACAGCCCATGATAAAATATCGCCATCCCCTCGCTCCATCAATGAGTCCAACTTTGGACCTGAAGTTGGTGATGGCATTGCCCACGTGCAACTGATCATAACCAAACTGTCGGGCAAACCGACTGGGCAAGTAGGGCTCCAAGAAGCAATGATCTTCGCTTCTGTACAGCAGATGGGATAGCCTGATACAGACCAACCAATTAAAAGCTTCAGAAGAAAGAATGGTCTTCTTTCTACCCGAATCCTCGAGCCTAATCCCCGATTGATTGCGATGTACAGGAGGGACGGTGCAGAAAAGTTTCCAACTATGACTGAAGCCTAGCGCCCGCCGACAGTCTATAACTATGTTCACGTTCCAGGAAGACTTCCGGTAGTTCAACAAGAAACTACCCCCCGAACTATTGCCGAAATCGGGAGACATCACCCGGGGGTTATGGAGAATAAACCACCCCATCAAATACAGGTATGGTAATTCTATCCTGGGAAAGCTATCACGCCGAATTTCATCAACGAGCAGCCCGTCAGTCATGGCCCTCTGGCCAGCTTGTATACGGCACACCATGGCAGGGAGCAAGTCCAGTCTTGCCCCGAACACCAGACGTACTGCAGGCCATAGCGTGTTGTGGTGAATACGGTCCGCAGATGCGACGCCAGGCACTACTACTCGGCGCAGCCATATAGAGAGGAAGCCAGCCAGTTGAGCCTCCCTGGACAGAGGCCTGCGATAGTGCCTCAAATAACTATAGGCCTTAGTGCCTTCAGGATACTTTTCCGTCCCTTCGTTGAGGAACCGGTCCGGAGCACCAGCATCCATCATAAGATCGTCAACTACCTGAGTATTAAGCGCACTCAGGGGATTCACAGGCAGATCCTTGCCATCCAATACCTTCTCCGGCTTAGCAGTCCTAGACCGGTGGAAGAAAAGATAGGACGTCCATTTGTTGATGTGAGCCAAATCTGAGGGCTCATCATAAAAAGCGGTGCAGGCGAGGTAGTGGCACATCAGCTCCTGATAGACCTCCATTACCCGAGGGTTTGAACCCCCCAGCTCCTAGTTCGTGGGAACATACTTTTCGTATAGAGTGTCCCCCATTGGCAGTCTTGAGATCTCTGCCATCTCATGCAGGGTCAATCCCAACTCCCCCAGTGGAGTGGCGAAAGTCTCGGTGAGCGAAACATATCGCTCCATCAGTGCCAGGAACAGGTTAGGGTTAGGAGGTAACCCAACACTGGTGGCACTCACAGCGGCAAAAAGGCTAATGCTCTCCAACTCGGTCTGGAAATGCTTTAGGGCCCAATCAACTAAACGAGCCCATCGAAGATTTGTGGGGGTGATCCACCCGCCACACCGAGGGTTCACCTTAGGGTATACTCCCCCATGCCCCATAAAATCATTACATAAAGTCGGTAACTGGACCGGCTGGATCACCAAACTGTCTTCACTCGGGACACTGTCCGGGTATAGCCTCCTGAACAGCGTCACAGAGCCAGAAGGGCGGCTGACAAATGACCCCTTGTCAGCTCCTCTCAGATAAAAGATCTTCCCTGGCTTGCCGTGAAGATCGGGGGTCAGCGTCCACGACATCTTCCTGGGATGTGTGGCATGGAAGAAAGCCGAGATGGGGTAGTCTCTCGGCATATTGGGCAGGTACAAGACCAAACCCTCGGCAGGAAAAACCCAGAGTTCTCTCTTGGGCTTTGTTTGGGACTGCTTGTCAATCATGTCCCCAAAGAAGAAAGCCGGCTTCAGGTATTGCTCCCCGTCTACGTACGTTAGGGGCTCCCCGTTGATCAAGTTCAGCAGCGTTCGCTTGCCCTGAGCCGATATCAGAATTGCCCTTCCTTCGGGATACTGGGGCCCAGAGATAGGAAATGTCACGTGCGACAGATCCTCTAGATAGTTGGAGTACAGCATCCCGGCGGCAGAGCCCATCACTTCAGCTAGCAGAGACTCATGCAAGTTGACTGCAAAAGTACAAGAAAAACACGTCAGTTCCTATAACTAGACATTACAGGACTTGCAGCATCCGCAAAAAAATCAACAGTCCGTGCTCTACGCCGAGACTGTGAAACTTGAGTTTTTTCGCTAGAATCCATTACCTAAACGTAAAATTCAAGATTGGCAGTATACGGTCTTTGCTTTACGCCAGACTGATTAAAACTGAGTTATTACGCCAGGATTTTCATCCAAAAGCGTAAATCACTCAAAATTTGTACGCCAAACTTTTCAAACAGTCAAAGCTTTTACGCTCGACTGAGAAAATATGGAGTTCTTACGCTGACACATTAGAAATATGGGCGTAAAAGATAAAACGTCTCCATGCGTCATCTTCCTCGAAGAGGCTATCAGCACAGGAGATGACCTAGCGCGGTCACGTTCAACGTGTGCGAAGGATTTTCAGTCATTCTCGTTTACCCAAAAGCTCTACCTTCCAGGCCGGGTGCACTACTCGTCGGCGGGATGCTCCGCTCAGAATGAAGTTTGCCTTGTCCAACCAGAGACGCTCTCGCTTGAGCAGAGGAACGAAAAGAAGAATCAACCTTCATTCCCTTAGTGGAGGAAGCTTGCTTCGAGGCCATTGCTAGAAACTTTAAAGACTCGAAGAAAAAACGGAGAAGAACTCGAACAGTCGAAAGCTTTCTCTCGCAGAAAACGGATGGAAAATTTTCCCCTCAGAAACTTGGGATATATATAGAGTTCGGATGGACTCCTCGGACCCCGAACCAAATCCCCTAATTAATATTCGGTTATGATTGGGTCCTACGTCAGCCTATTTTCAGAGAAGGCGGACAGTCAGCAAATTCGAAAAGTTTTTCACGCAAAGCAGGTTCGTGGTTTCTACGCTAAGGAGCTTTCTACGCTCGACAGCTACAGATCTACAATTTTACGCTCGCAAGCTATAAGTCTATGGTTTTACACTCCGATGCCTTTGTGCTCGGTAGCTTTTATGCTCGAGAGGCTACAAACCTACGACTTCACGCTCAGCAGATACCAAATCGATGATCTCACGCTCGGTGGCGCATAGTTTACGCTTAGAGGCGACAGATCCACGACTTCACGCTCAGAAAATTTTCTTTTCAGAAGCAACAAATCTACAGTTCTACGCTAAGGAGCTTTCTACGCTCGACAGCTATGAATCTACGGCTTTACGTTCGACAGCTACAAGTCAGGTTTTACGCCCGGATGCCTTTGTGCTCGGTAGCTTTTATGCTCGAGAGGCTACAAACCTACGACTTTACGCTCAGGAACTACAAGTCTATGATTTCATGCTTGATGATGTTTAGTTTATGCTCAGAGGCTGCCAACTTGCGATTTTGCGCTCCATGACTTCCCGCACATCTGAAAGATATGCAGGCCAGAGTACGCGTACATCTGAACGATCCTCAAGGCGGTCAATTACAGGAGTTCACACAGAAGATACTCCTTCTTGACCTCAAGATATCCCAAGTACCCGAAGCATACAGAGTTCAACATTGAAAAATTACTCTTCTTTATGGGTCGATTCGAAGTTCATCCAGACTCCAGTCTGAATATTTCATCTACCAAGATGGCAAATCAGTTTGACACCCATTTCTCGCCCTGTCCCAAAGGGATTTTTGAGAAATCATTCTTGAAGATGATGTCTGAACAAAGAAATTTTGTTTATCAGAAGTAACAGTTCAGGATTATACGCGGTTCCTCACTCCCAAACAGCAGGATATTTTGAATACTCGAATGCTAAAGCGGCTTTCTACGCATCCCTAGTTATGCGTAAAAGACAGGATGGGACCTAGCACTCTTTCTAAACAGAGTCGGCGTAAAGAATCAGACGTGTCGAAGCTACACATATTCAGACTTCACAGCAAAGTATGGCAACATGATCATATGCAGAGAAGAAAGACGATTTTATTAAAATTAAAATCATGATTACATAGGAGGGAAATCCAATCTACAAGGGTTTTTCTTCATTTCTCATGATTACATATGAGGAAAATCCCGTCTACAAAGGACTTCCCCATCGTCGACTGAAGATCGCACCGAGAAGCTGTTCTGCCAGGTTCTCACATTGGTGAAGGTCTTCCTCTTCTTCCAAGATGGTTCGTCGACATCCACAGTCAATGAACAAGAAGATGATCAGTGGTGGAAGGATACAAAAATGGGCATAGACCCATCCTCCAACAGAAAGAAAGCAGGGTAAATCTGCTTTCCTACAGACCACCGCCACTCAAGCCGGGACAGAGCTAGTCTGTCTGCTCTCGTCCCCGGAGGTAACGGGAGAAGGTGCCACTTGCAAGTAGCATGGTGAAATACGATTCTTCTTCTCTTCCGAAGAACCACCATACAAAGTTGCTGATTATCCCGAGCAAAGGAGGCTATAATATCCTTCCATGATCCATCGTTGCAGAGGACATTTGCTCGAAGATGCCATCTTTTTTGGCTCCTTACATGTTAGAAGAGCATGATCTCCTTCTTCCTCAAGTCGACCCGATGAACTCCGGCCATCATTTCTGTAAGATGAAGGAAGTGTGGGAAGAACAGGAGAACTCCTCAGCCTTTTTATAGGCGAGAGAGAGCACCGATCCCCAATAAATCTGCCATAAAGTCAGCCTCGACCGTTTTAAAACTCATTCAGAAATATTTCGAGTTACGAGGAGCGGTTCATGCTTCATTCAAAGCGTTTCAAATTACGAGGAATTTAAAAGCTTTGATTGGGGTCTTGTAGAAGCATGAAAAATACGCTGGATAGCTCTACGCAGCATATTGATACAAAGCAGCGTAAACAGAGGACTTCAGAGCCTTCAACGTACGAACAGAGCTTCTCCGCCAAAGCACAGCGTAAAATATAGGCTCAAGGACCATCCGTGAAGGGCAGTATGTCCAGGCTGCTTCAGCGTAAATAGGGTGCTTCATCGCCTTTATGGCGTAAAACTCATCATCTTTCAATGCAGCATTAAAGTATACGAGGGACGCTTCATATTCTTCGAAGTGAACCTGTCAGATTCTGCAATGAACCTGTCAGATCTTGCAATGAACCTGACGTCTCGACTTCTGACAAAGGGATACAGCTCGACTACCGAGGTGACGGCTATAATGATGGCGCGGCACTGCAATCCAGGCTGTCGTTTATTGCCATTTCCCTTACGTAAATCGCTTTTACGTACACAGAGGAATATGCTTCCTAGTTTTACATAGGCAGATGAGAGCTCCTTACGCTCCGCGGAAGACAAATCGCCTGCCATGTCAAAAGCTGCACTCCGTATAGGACTCGAGACGCGTCTCTGCATTTAAAGCACAGGGTGGTGATAGGCCCTCAAGGCACGTCTCTGCAATTAATGCGCCGAATACTGACAGATGCCTAAGGCATGTCTCTGCGTTCGATGCACAGAAGGGTGGCAGACCTTCAAAACATGCCTCTACATTTAATGCGCAGGATGATGGCGGATCTCCACATTTAATGCAGAAGATTTGATTAAATGTCACCGAATCGTCGTTTAGTGACATCCCCTTTGCGAGAGCTGCTCCTACGCACACAAGAGAATACGCTGCCTAGTTTTACATAGGAAAACGTGAGCTCCTTACGCTCCGCAGAAGACGAACAGACTGCCATGACAGCGGTTACTCTTCGTACAGGATTCAAGGTGCGTATCGGCATTTAATACGCAGAATGATGGCAAATCTTAAAGACAAGCATTTGTATTTAATGCACAGGATGGGGGCAGATCTCTACATTTAATGCAAAAGATCTGATTATCTCCAAGAGCCGTAATTCTGGCTAAGACGTCCACATCATCACTCTGACACGTTACGCAGCAGCTTCTACGCCTATTCAGCTTCGGTGCCTGCTCGGCTTCTACGCCCATTCGGCCTTCTGTGCCTACTTGGCTTCTACGCCCATTCGGCCTTCTATGACCAATCGGCCTCTATGACCACTCGGCTTCTACGCCTACTCGGCTTCTAGGCATACTCGACTTCTACGCCTATTCGGCTTCTATGCCGGTTTGATAACTATTTGGCTTCTATGCCATGGTGACAGACATTAGCTTCTATGGCAACCTCTTCTATACGAGGGATACCTACCTACGTGGCTTCTACACCGTGATCTTCGTAGCAGTTATACGCGTTTTGTCCCTTAGTTAGACCCGTGTCACTCGCTCATTCAAAAGATCATCTATACGCAGGCATTAGATATTTTAACCGTTGTATAAAAGGGTGCTGTACTTTCCACTACTCGGTTTTTACACCGACTGAGTGGTCACTGTCACTAAAACTCTATAAATAGAGACCTCTATCAACAGAGGACAAGGTCGACAAATTGGAGGGTCGAAGAAGCTAGGTCTGAAAACTAATCAAGAGATCCAATACCAGACCCATCGGTCGAGAGAGAGAGGGAGAGAGAGGAGCATCCAGAGCTCAGGCAAAGAGAAGGGATCGACGACTTTGGCATTGGGCATCCACCCTCTTTAGCAACCTTCAAAGCTGCTACCTGTCTTCCACGGCAGTTCTTCAACATCGTCTGGTCCAAGGGCTAAAGTGATCAACTGCAGATCAGACACCTATAGCAATATTCACCCAGATTAAATAAATTGTACTTAGACATCCTTGTGTAGGATCAAATTTGTACAATCTTGTTTGTAAACATTAAAGAAGGGCGGGTCTTCGTACAAGACCTCGTTTTCCGCATTCATCAAATCTTTTCTCGTTTATTATCCGAAACAGCCTCCAAGGAACTCATCTCCTCATGCATGGCCAATATCCACTCCTGCCGGTGTTCGTCTTCCGTAGCCTCTAAAAAACTTTTAGTTTCTCCTCCGTCAGTTAGTAGCACATACTCACCCGGTGAGTATATCGTAGATGGTCGACGTTCTTTATCACTCCTCCTCAACGGAACCACTTGTGCTGGCTGTATATCTACAGCCTCCTCCCCTACAGAAATTGCCTTCTCGGCATGCTCATCCTCCTGAGGGTCACCCTGACCACCATCAACAGGCTGATGATCAATTTTGGGAGCAACTCCATGTACTGGCTCCCCCATAACTGGATCCTCTACGATGTCCTCTTGAAACTTCTCCAAGCAAAATGACTCTAACTCAGGAAATGCCTCAGCCTCAGAAGGCACCTCAAAATCTTAAGTGTTGGTCAGGGTCTGATCCTCGACGAATATAACGTCCCTATTTTATAGAGATTTCTTCCTACTGGATCGTAGAGTCTATAGACAAACTCATCCTGACCGTAGCCGACAAAGACGCACCGCCTCATCTTTGTCTAAAGTTTGGATCTCTCATCTTTCGGTACATGCACAAACGCCTTACAACCAAAAACTCGCAGGTAATTGTATGATGGCTCTTTGTCGTACCATACTTTGTCAGGTATATCACCATGCAAAGGAGCACTAGGAGATAAATTAATAACATAAGCAGCTTTATAAAGTGCCTCACCCCAATAGCTGCCTGGCAAGTTTGCTTCTGACAGCAAACACCGCACTCTCTCTATTAGCATCATGTTCATCCGCTCCGCTACACCGTTGAGCTACAGTGTCTTTGGTAGAGTCTTATGGTGTCATATCCCTTGCTATCTGCAATAAGCATCAAAGGGACCGATATACTTGCCGCTATTATCCGACCGAACATATAGCATCTTCTTGTCCGTCTTCCTTTTAATAGAGGCCTAAAACTCCTTGAAAGTGGGCAATACCTAATCCTTGATCTTTAAGGCATAGACCCAAACCTTCCTGGATCAGTCATCAATAAATATTATAAAATAAAAAGTACCACTAATAGATTTTACCTTCATAGGACTGCAAACATCCGAGAGAATCAACTCGAGGAACGCCGGCTTCCTTGAACTTGGGTGACTTTGGAAAGACACCTATTTTGCTTTTCCGCCAAATAGTGCGTGCACTTCTCCAACTTTGTAGACTTTGGACCTAGAATCACCTTCATGTTCACCAAGTAGCTCATCCCCTTCTCGCTGATATGGCTGAGCCGACTGTGCCATACTTTAGTAGAAGCATCAGTAGTTGCATTAACCGCTTGTGCTCCCTTCCATATAGTAGAGTCCGGACCTCTTTTTTCCTCTGGAAATCACTATCGAATCTTTGGAAAGCTTCCACTGATTATTCTCGAAGAGACTGAAGAAATATCATCATCCAACCTTCCAACCAACACAGGTTGAAACGGATATCGGGGACATAACGGACATCTTTGAGAATAAGAACTGTACTTGTCTTTGTCCTCAAATGCACATCTTCAATGGCAACTGCCTTCGACACATCTCCATTATCCATCTTCAACACTCCACAGTCACTTCTTGTGTATGTAGCAAATAGTGCCCTGTTGTGAGATACGTATGCTGAAGCACCTGATTCCTCCAGCTAAGAGTTGTCATCACAGGCGAGGTTCGTATCTACCTCATTACCTATAATGATCACGTCGACTCCATGTGTTGAGGTCGTCGCTGTAGTGTTCTCACTTTGCTTTCCCTTGTTGCCCTTCTTCTCTTTTCTAAGAAAAATAGTTTTGCTTGATGTGGCCCTTCTTACCATAATGGTAACACTCTGAGTCCTCGTATCGACCCTTGGACCTTCCCCTACTTTTGTCTCTGACACCGCCTGGACCCCTGCTTTTACCCCTTTCGCGACTCTCTGAAACAAGGGCCTCTGAGTCGGATATTAATGAAGTTCCCTGCGAATGCCTCTGCATCTCTTTATTCAGTACCCCGTTCTTGGCAAACTCCAAACTGACCATGCCTTCTGGAGCAGAAGCAATCATAGACACTCGTACGGTCTCCCACGAGTCTGGCTGTCACTCCCCAATTTTTGCTAAATCGATAATCGTCCCCCGGGCGCGATGTTGTGCTCGCGTAAGGTGCGTATGCACAAGGCCTAGGCATAATGATATACTTTAGAACAAATACAACAGAGTACACAAATAAGATATCACACTTTAAGACATAAAAATTTCTCTTTATTGATAATGAACATCTGGTTTCAGACACTTGACCCAAAAGTAATAAAGATGCCGTAGGGGCTTACAACTTGGACGCAAAATAAGATAGCCATTCTATATATTAAATCCTTTACTAGAACTTAACAATATATAATAGACACCTGCAAGAAAAGCTATCGCCTTCCCTCGGAGATGCATAAAAGGGGAGAACAAGGTCCTGATATTTTATATAAGTTCCAAAAGGCACGAACGGAGTACGTCGAGTGCTGGACTTGGTGGGGGAAGAAAGCTTCAGCTCCTCGCTATGTCGCCCGGGCTCGGTGAACCTGCTGCAACGAGGGTCAGTACTTTGAAAAGTATCGGTGAGGATGAGCTAACCCAACTAACCAAATTGACATAATATTCAGGTGAGGCAAACATATTATTAATGTGCACTTTCTATCTTGCCTTAGTTCGAGGTACAATATGTAATGTATATATATATATATATATATATATATATATATATATATATATGACTTAGTAACTGTGTCACCGTTCTGCAGCTTTTTACCTGTCCGTCTGATAAACCTGTACAAATTTTACCATGACCTTCCCTGCCAAGAAGACATAGTTAGCTTGTACAGTTAAAATATACATAAAGTCACTGGCATCATAAGCCATATTGGACAATTTTATTGTCTCTGAAAAGAAATGGGATGCAACGCAAGTAGCGGGCCCCCATTGCACGCGCATTCCGTTCTATTCAAACGACTATAAAAATTGTTCTGTCCGGATCGGATCGGTCCCGGTGCCGCAACGACCGTCCGCAGGAACCAAAAGCCTTGTGCACAAGTTGTCCGTAACCATACCACATCTTATTATTAGGTTATCAGCAAAGCAATTGTAGACATTAAAATTAGCATAACTACTTAGCACACATCGAAGGCATAGTCTATATGTTTCAAATGATCACATTTCTGAATAGGCAAACTCACTTTTGCACAGTTATAGATGAATGAGTTCTAGATACCACTGAAACATAGGAAGAATATAAATATACACAGCGAACAAGCATGCAACAATATGATCGTAATGAAGTAGTGTGACAAGCATAACAGTTCCCTTATTTTACTTCTTTGTAATCTTGATCCAGTTAATGCAAGTTTGGTATCGTTGATCGGAACGTACAAATGAGTCAGATTATTAATAATAAAGACTTGGAAGAGGGGGATCTAATCAAAGTAAGGCCACTCAAAAGTTATTGAACTGGTAGAGAAAAGGGGATATCTTCAAGACTCCGCTTGCGAGTCGCCTACACGATCACCTACACGCACCAACAGATGATCAATATCTCCTACTTTGATCTCCAAGGGTTCGATACGAAATACGAAATCCTAAGAACGAAAGCAATAAAATTCATCAAAATCGTTCAAGAAAATGCAAGTCATAAAACCAACAAGAAAGTAACCAAGCGGCATAAAAAACGGGCAAGAAAACCAGTGCAACGGAAAGGCCCCTTTCGACTCTGTCGTCGAGTCCATCCTTGAGGCATGATCCAATCTGTCCCGATCCAACGATATCAAGTATTTCTTAGTCGTACTCCCCAAATAGGGGGAACAAGGCGCTACATCTTAACCAACTAACAAAAAGTTTCGTCCTCAAAACTTAGGAATAGAACCTACCCCTAAGGAATAATGAGAGAAACTTTTTTTTTATGTCTGATTCGAGTTCCCAGGTCAATTCCTCAATCGAGTGGTTGCGCCAAAGAACCCATACAAGCGAGATTGCCCAATTTTACAACTATTTTTCTTTTCAATCTAATATCTGAACGGGATCCTCGGCGTATGACAAGTCCGCCTACAGCTCTAGCTGACCAAGATCTACCTTGTGGTTTGGGTCATGCACGTACTTTCTAAGCTTTGTCGTAAAAAACATCATGCACTTCTAATAGGGCTGGTGGCAATGCAATTTGATAGGCAACTGCTGTGACTCGTTTGAGGACTTCGAACGGGCCAACGAATCTCAGACTTAACTTCCCCTGTACCCCGAATCACATGACTCCTTGAATGGGTGAGACCTTTAAAAACATATGATCACTTAAAAGAACTCAAGGGGTCGTCGACGAATGTCGGCATAGCTCTTCTGCCGGCTTTATGCTACTTTTAGTCGCTCTCGGATCAACCGAACCTTTTGGACTGTTTGTTTAACTAGTTCCTGCCCAAGGATTTGACGCTCTCCAACTTCATTCCAGCAGATCTGTGACCTACACTTCTGCCCATATAGAGCCTCGTACGGAGCCATTTGGATGCCGGACTGATAACTATTATTGTATGCAAATTCGGCCAACGGAAGGTAGACGTCCAAACTTGACTTTGAATCGATTACGCAGAGACGGAGCATATCTTCTAGCACTTAATTTACCCATTTTGTTTGGCAATCATTTTGAGGATGGTAGGTTGAGCTAAACTTCAATTTGATCTCCATTGCTGACTGAAGGCTTTCCCAGAAACGTAATAGAAATTGTCCATCCCGATCAGACACTATAGAAACTGGATCTCCGTACAGCCGAACTATCTCATCAAGGTAAGTATGGGCAAGGAAATTGATGCTCCAAGTAGCTTTAATGGCAATGAAGTACGCTGACTTGGTTAACCGGTCGACGATGACATAGATTGCGTCGTTCCCCCGTTGCGTCCTTGGAAAGCCAACAATGGAGTGCATGCTTATGTGCTCCCACTTCCATTCTGGGATAGCAATATTTTGTATTTCTTTTCTCGGTCTCTGATGTTTTGCTTTCACCCTCTGACAGGTTATGCATTACGACACGAAGAGCGCCACATCCTTCTTTATGCCGTGCCACAAAAAAATAGTGCGAAGGTCTCTAAACATCTTCGTTCTCCCAGGATGGACCGTATAGGCTGCATAGTGAGCTTCCGCAAGGATCTCCTTTTTGAGTTCTGAGTCGTTGGGGATGCATAGTCTTCCCTTAACTCGCAATACTCCATTCTCATCTATTGCAAAGTCCATCGCCATCCCTGCTAGAATCTGCTCGCTCATTTTTCTTAGGAATGGGTCATCCCTCTGAGTAGATATGACCCTCTCTAACAGGTTGGGTAAGAATCGCATCCGAGAAACCCGTGCACCACAATATCGAATTCGAAGTTCAATGTCCAATTCCTCTAAGTCCCTTTGTAACTTGCGATCAACAAACAAGGATCCTGCGAACACTCGACTCAATGCATCTGCTACAACATTGCCAGGTGTGTAGTCGATCGTCAAATCATAGTCCTTTATTAATTCTAGCCATTGCCGCTATCGTAGGTTGAGTTCCGTTTGGGTGAATAGGTATTTCAAATTTTTGTGATCAGTATAAATTCGACAAGCCACTCCAAAGAGGTAGTGTCGCCACAATTTTAGTCTAAACACAATTGCGGCTAGCTCCAGGTCATGCGTAGGATAATTCTTCTCATGCTTTTTCAGTTTCCAGGATACGTAGGCTATTACCCTATCCTGCTATATGAGTACACAACCAAAGCCCTGTCCTGACGCGTCATTGAATATTTGGAATCCTGAGGTCTCCTCTGGTAGTGCAAGTAACGGGGCAGAGGTGAGACGATGCTTTAACTTTTCAAACGAGGCTTCACAGTTGCCCGAGGAAAGATACACTGCTCAGCCAGAATTCACACTTACTTAGTTTTGCATATAGCTTATTATCCCAAAGAGTCTGTAGCACGGTCCGTAAGTACTCTACATGTTCCTCCCTATTCTTCGAGTACACCAAGATATCATCAATGAACACTAATACAAACTTTTTAAGATTCGACCGGAACACATGATTCATTAAGTCCATAAAGGCCGCAGGGGCATTGGTTAATCCGAATGGCATTACCAAAAACTCATAGTGGTTGCAACGAGTGTTAAAGACTAATTTTAGCACGTCGTCTGGTTTAATCTTGAGCTGATGGTAACCCGAGCGAAGATCAATTTTCAAGAATACAATCGCTCCTTGTAGTTGATCGAAGAGATCATCGATCCTGGGGAGGGGTTACTTATTTTGAATAATGGCCTTATTCAATTTACGATAGTCGATACAGAGCCGCAATGAGCCATCCTTCTTCTTTACAAACAATATAGGAGCACCCCACGCTAGAACAGATATACCGACGATCGAGCAGTTCTTGTAGTTGGACCTTCAGCTCCTTCAATTCGGCAGGGGCCATTCGATGTGGAGCTTTAGAAATTAGATGAGTATCTGGAAATGTGTCTATAGTGAACTCTATCTCTCGGTCGAACGACATGTCGGGCAACTCATCTAGAAACACATCAAAAAAATCTGCCACAACGAAAATAGACTCAATGTTTGCGCAATCTTACTGAGCGTCTCAAACGGATGGCAAGTACACTTCACAGCTGGAATGAATCATCTGTCAAGCAAATATTGTAGAAATTACCATATGGGCATTCGACGCTCTCGACGTTGGATTTCACGTATAGCAAAATTTGGTCTCGCCTGGTAGGCAAAATACAACTTTCTTTTCTGTATAATCAATGGTCGTCGAGCAAATGCCAAGCCAATCCATCCCCAGAATAAGATCATAGTCCATAATGTCTAGAACTATCGCATCAAGTGACAATTTCTTACCTCTAATGCAAATGCAGCAGTCGCGACAAACTGAGTCAGCAGGCAAGTCCATGCCCGGGGTACTGACGCTAAGCCTTAGGCCTAAGGGTGTCTGAATAAATTCCTACTCCTTAGGGAATTTTGTCGATACAAAACTATGCGTGGCACCAGAATCAAATAGTACTCGTGCAGGAATATTATTGAATAATAATATACCTGTCACTACGATGTCTGAGGTGAACGCCTCATCCCGCGTTAATGCATAAACCCGTCCTACAGTATTCTGACGACGCTCTTGTTGTTGCACAGGCCGATCTTCTTGGAGCGCTTGAGCTGGATTCTGTTCTCAAGTACGTCGTGGGGGGGGCGAACAACGACTAGCTAAGTAACCATGTTCACCACAATTGTAACATGACTCATTCTTACGGCGGCAGTCGCTGATGGTGTGCCCTGGTAGTTTGCAGAAAGTACAAAATTGCCCTGGACCACGCACCACATTATGGCCCTGAGAACCACCGTTATTAGGATGCTTTTGAGCGCCTCCCGTGTTACTATGGCACTGGTGATTTGAATATTGCACAGCGCCGGCAATAGTAGAAGGATACTGCAATTCTAGGACGAGGGCATGGTTAATGACTTCCCTCATCGTCTCGTACTGTGGAGCGACTATGTGCGCTTGAATGGAAGGTCATAGGCCTCCTTCAAACCGTCTGGCTCGACTCGCTGCATTGGGCAGATAAGAACTAGCAAACTTGGCCAGCCGGTTGAATTCTGCGGTATACTGCTTCACCGACATGCTTCCTTATGTAGACGTATGAAATCGTTCTCCTTTTGACGAAGAATAGGTGGGGGAATAAACTTCTCTTCGAATGCGCTACGAAAGGTGGCCCACGAGATCGTTCTCCTACCAATCATGCGTATTCATACGAAGCTAGAGGTGGGCGCATGCGACTTGCTTGTCATCAGGTACTTCTAGGAGTTTAAAGTGATCCTCAAGCTCAGCCAATGAATCTAGAGCCACAATGGGGTCCTCGGTCCCTCGGAAGGACGTGTTGCAAACCTTTTTGAAGTCAACAAAGTTGAAGGTAATCACATCTTTCTTCTTTGGGGTTTAGGGTATTTCGACTTTATTTATTGGTTGCTCCACCAGCGCCGCTACTGTCATTGCGGAATGGCTGGAAGCTAAGGTTTGAACAATTTATTTCAGGGCATCCTCCTACTTCTGTTGGACCTTAATCGAGCTTCTAGATTTTCTCCAACCTGTCCTATCGAGCCTCATCCCTTCTCTGTTGCGCCTCTAGTATTTGCATCATTCGTTCAACCGGATCGACATGGACACCAGAGGATGTCTCTCAGAGCTTGTTGAAGTGCCTGAAGTAATTGCATCAACTTGCCTGGTTCTATGTGTTTGAGCCATTCCTTCAAAAACAAAGAACTTACATCAGCCTCATAGAGTATTACAGACTCACTGTATGGAACGTATCTCATTTTGCCCAAACAATTTGAAGAGTTCAACCAAAAGGGATAGGGTCATCTTATAAAAACTTTTTTGACACGAGACCAAAGGATTTGAAGCTGAGCTCTGATACCAATATGTCACATCTTGATTTCTGCTAAATCGATAATCGTCCCCCGGGCGTGATGCCGTGCTCGCGTAAGGCACGCGTGCACAAGTGTCACGACCCGCACCCGGTGTAAGGGTACTAGTCGGAAACAACGCCCAGCCTACGTCGCAGAATCGGCGGTAGAACACTGTCTAGATAGTCTATCTAACAATATAATGAACCACCAATAATGATAGTATACTCAATCACAGAACTAAGATAGAATGAGCACGAATCAGATAAGAATAGAATAGTCATCATACAACTCATGAGTTTAAAATAATACATCAATGAGTCTGAAGAGTAACAAAATAAGCTGGAGACAAATCCAGTACAAAAGAATACTACCATACTACAAAGCTACAACTCCAGGGTCAACTGTCTCAGTTGGGATAAGTCCCTCTTGATCCAGGGTCTCAGAATCTAAACCCACAACATCCTGGGGTCCATAATAGGTAGGGTACTCCTCAGTGTCATCTGGAAAAATATATCCAGTCAGGAAAGGAGCAGAGTACATCTCTAACAGCAGTTCTAATCCATGATAAAAACTATGTAACAGTAAATAGCTGTGGATAAACAAGATGCACAATAGATACAAGAGATATATAGACAATAAGAAAATACTGGAAAGAAATACAATAATAAATAATATGCCAATGAAACAATAATACTAATGACTAAGTGTGTGAGTACTAGCTTAACATGTGATCGGCTTGGGCAAGATACAATGCGGCCTGGCTAATCATACGTGCGGTGCATGATCAACACTATTCGCTTACCAATACTTTATTCAATAGGGATTTGATCACATATCTATACTAATACTCCCCACCCCCAACTGGTATAATAGATCCAACCACGGTATGCTATGGCACTAGATTTTCCAAGAAGAGAGCGACTCCTCCCGAAAATCGGTGTCTGTACATGTACAAGATAACCAATGAAACAATACTTGCACCATATACACCATATACCAAGGAATAATATCTCATGACGAGATCCGGATATACCAATCCGTGTAACCATAGTGTCAAGAGAAACATGTATATCTACACTAGATACAACGAACATAGAGGATATCATAAATGAGAAACTATCAGAGAATGTACTCGCCTGAAGTCCAAAGAACAGTCTCACAGATGTCTGACTCGGTACCTCGAAGACCTAGATATAGAATACCACATTAATACAAGGTTCCGGAAAGAGAACAAGTCAAACTAGTCAACTTCTAGGTCAATAAATCAATTCTAAGTTAAAAGTCAACTATGGTCAACTCTAAAGTCAACTAAAGTCAAACATGGTCAAACCAAGGTCATCCTCACAAGACATCTATATAAATAATATAGAAAATAAAATACAACAATTTAGGAATCAAAATTAGATCCCAATTGGTACCCACACAAAGTATACTAATAATACAATTAATGCACACTCTAAATAATGTATATACAAACCAATATTTATACAAATAAAATAATATATTATTATTAGTATTATACCTCACAAAAATACCTATATATATACATATATAAAACAATTTAATAAATATATATACTTGTATATATATACATATAAACTTGCATATTTAAATATTAATAATTACAAAACACATTGCACATATTAATGTACATATTTTACATGGCTAGAAGCACACATAAAAATACATTCATTAAATTAACAATTAAATATATAATAATTATAAATAATATAATTACACATTTAAACACATAAATATATTTTATAAAATATTTATGTATAATTTATTTTATTAACAAGTAGTAACATATATAATTGTATGCAAGAAAGCTACATACATATATTTATACACCACTTTAGAACACATAGAAATATCTATAGATCTATACTACAATAAATACCATAATAAATAAACTAAAATAATATATAATATCTATACATATTTACTAATTATAAATGAAGAATTTAAAATATAAATAATTAGATCTACACATAAACACACCAAATTGGAGAGTATCACACCGTATCCCACTAGATCTAGGATACGCATGTGACACGAGTCCAACACACAACCAATTGTACCCTGAAGGACACAAACAAGTCACAAATAATATTTATGAATAAATCAAAGTGTCAAAAGTAGATCTATGTGTCCGTGTCAAAATACGACATGTTCAAAGCCCCGTGTCGGAGGGAAAACTCCCAAAATGACACGTATCACCAAATAGTTGGGATACGAACCACATGTACCCAAATATGGAAACGACAGAAGCCCCAAACACATAATCACATGCCCAATTGATCTATAGGATCAATTGACACACACAACAAAATATAAATTCGGAATTCCAACAAAATTGACACAAAAAGCACCATAACTTTCTCCATGGGTCTCCTATGAACACAAAACAAATTCCTATGGGTAGTACATACATATAGGTTGATTTTACATGATTAAATCTCAGATTTAGAAGCTATTTTAATGGAAAAAACTGAATTATACCTATTGGGAGATGGATTCCCAATGAAACCTCCAATTGAGATGAACTTGCTTCCAAATTATAGATCCTTACTCCTCTTTGTAGATCCTTGCTTTCTTCTTCTAGATCCTTGCTTCTCAACTTTCTAATGGTGAATTGGAAAGAATTTGGAATAAATTTGGTGGGGAATTGGAATGAGAATGGAGGGAATTTGGGAGTGGGAAATTCTAGATCTAGATTTGGAATGAGAATGAGAGGAGAGAGAAATTTCCCCCCTCTTTTAATAGGCCGTCCTTGCCCCTCTCCTAAGCAATTGTAAAATGTCCAATGTACCCCTTGGGGCCTCTCATGAAGAAATAATTAAGGAAGGAAGCTTCTAGTCTAATCACTTAATTAATTTAATCCATCTCCTTAACCATGGGCTTTCTAAATGGGCCAAGTCTAACTATTTAATTCATGTTGGTCCATGGGTCCAATCTAAACTAGTTGGGTCCACTAAAATAAGTCCAAAATAATTAAATAACATCCAACAATATTTAAATAATACAACAAAAATTATTTACTATGCACAATATTTATTTAAATAAGAAAATTACTAAAATACCCTTTTTCCTAAAATGTGGTAGTGACAAGTCTACCCTCCTTAAAATAATTTCGTCCTCGAAATTTAAAGATGAAAACTACCCCCAAAAAATCACAGAACAGAACTAAAGAATCACAACTAACTAATGAACAAAACATAACAATGAACAGAACATAGCTAGAGAATAACGCTCTCGCATATCATCCTCTCTCTCCCAGGTAGACTCTCCCGGAGAGTGATGCCTCCATGCGACGCGTACCAAAGGAATAGTCTGGTTCCTCAGCACCTTCTCTCTCTGATCCAGAATTTCAACTGGCTGCTCTGGATAGCTAAGAGTAGGACCCACCTCTATCTTTGAGTGATCCAATACATGACTAGGATCTGCCACGTATCGTCTCAACTGTGACACATGAAACACGTTGTGCACTTCCTCCAATGCAGGTGGCAAGTCTAGTCTATAAGCAACTGCACCGACCCTCTCTAGAATAGTGAAAGGTCCGATGAATCACGGACTAAGCTTTCCGCCTCCACCGAAGCGAATCGTGTCTCGTGTCGGAGAAATCCTCAGAAACACCAAACCACCCACCTAGAACAAAACACCATCTTAAGAACTTAATCTATAACAAACAAGAACAAGCACAAACAAAATCTAAACTATACCTCAAACTCCAAAGGTCTCCGATGGCTATCGGCTCAATGCCGCTGTCTGTCCTGCGCCACTCGAAGTCTGTCTCTGATCAACTGAACCTTCTCCGCTGCATCCACAACCATCTCTGGCCAAAGTAAAACTCTCTCTCCAACATCGTCCCAAGACAAAGGAGTACGACACCTCCGACCATATAGAGCTTCAAAAGATGACATCTCTATACTGGCCTGGTAACTGTTGTTGTAAGCAAACTCTACCAAATGGAGATGGTCCTCCCAAGAATTACCGAAATCTAGTACACAAGTGCGTAACATATCCTCGAGAGTCTGGATAGTCCGCTCAGACTGCCCATCTGTCTGGGGATGATATGCAGTACTGAATTTGAGCTGAGTTCCCAAACTCTCCTGCAAACTCCTCCAGAAATAAGAAGTGAAACGACTATCCCGATCTGAGACTATGCTGACGGGAACTCCATGTATCCTAACGATCTGCCTCACATACATCTCTGCCAGCTTCTCTGTAGACAAACCCACCTTGAAAGGCAAAAAGTGGGCCAACTTGGTCAACCTATCAACAATGACCCAAATCGCGTCTTTCCCTCCTGGAGATCGTGGAAGTCCGGACACAAAATCCATAGTAATGTGTTCCCACTTCCACTCTGGAATGGGTAATGGCTAAAGTAAACCTCCTGGCCTCTGCCTCTCGGCTTTCACCTGCTGGCACACTAAGCATCTGGATATAAACTGTGCCACTTCCCTCTTCATGCCATACCACCACACACTCTCTCGCATATCCCGATACATCTTGTTAGCACCTGGATGTATGGAATACTGAGAGCGATGCGCTTCCTGCAACACCTCCTCGCGCAACTCCCCACTAGGCACACACAATCTAACTCCATGCCTCAAAGATCCATCCTCTGCAATAGTGAAATTATCCTCCAATCCTGCTCTCACTTGAGCTCTGATACTCCTCAAAGATACGTCATCATACTGTGCTGCCTTAATTCTGTCCATCAAATCTGAGTGTATCTGCAATCCCCATATCTGCATAGCACACCCAGGAACAATCACCTCAATGCCCAAGCTCTCCAAGTCCTCCAATAAATATCGATCCTGCGTCAAGAACATAGCTACCGGATACCTGCTCAAAGCATCGGCAACTACATTGGCTTTCCCAGGATGATATTGCAAAGAGATATCAAAATCCTTTATCAGTTCCAACCACCGACGCTGCCTCATGTTCAACTCCTTCTGCGTGAAACGTACTTCAAGCTTTTGTGGTCTGTGAAGATCTCCACACGCTCTCCGTACAAATAATGTTTTCACAACTTCAGGACGAATATGACAGCTGCCAACTCCAAATCATGGGTAGGATAGTTCTTTTCATGAGGACGTAATTGCCTGGATGCATAGGCAATCACTTTTCCATGCAGCTGAAGAACACAACCTAAACCCTTTTCCGATGCATCACTATAAATAGTGAAACCTCCGGACCCTGATGGCAACGTCAAAATAGGAGCAGACGTCAACCTCTTCTTCAACTCTTCAAAAGCAACCTGGCAATCCTCTGTCCAAACAAACTCCATATGCTTCCTTGTGAGTCTGGTCATCGGCTCGGCAATCCTCGAAAAATCTTGCACAAACTTCCTGTAGTAGCCTGCCAATCCCAAGAAACTCCTGATCTCTGCTACCGAACTCGGAGTCTTCCAAGATTCCACTGCTGAAATCTTCTTCGGATCCACTGAAATACCATCACCAGTCACAACATGCCCCAAGAATTCTAACTTGTCCAAGAAAAACTCACATTTGGACAACTTCCCATAAAGCTTCTCCTTCCTCAGCACATCCAACACAATCCTCAAATGCTCCTCATGCTCCTCCAGTGTCCTTGAGTATATGAGTATGTCGTCGATGAACACCACCATGAACTTGTCAAGGTACTGGTGGAACACCTTGTTCATCAAGTTCATAAATACTGCTGGTGCATTAGTCAAACCAAACGGCATCACCATAAACTCGTACTGACCATACCGAGTTCTAAAAGCAGTCTTCGGTATGTCCTCCGGCTTCACCTTCACCTGATGGTAGCCTAATCTCAAATCTATCTTAGAAAATACCTTCGCACCACTCAACTGATCAAACAGATCATCAATCCGTGGCAAGGATACTTATTCTTGATAGTGAGATTATTCAAAGTCCTGTAATCAATGCACATACGCACCGATCCATCCTTCTTCGGTACAAACAATATCGGGGCTCCCCATGGTGAAGAACTCGATCTGATAAACCCCTTATCCTGCAATTCGTCCACCTGCTTCTTCAACTCGACCATCTCGCTGTTGTTTACTCTATAGACATGCTGCGAAATTGGTTCTGCACCTGGCACCAAGTCTATAAAAAATTTAACATCTCGATCTGGTGGCAATCCTGGCAATTCCTCAGGAAACACATCCAAGAATTCTGCTATCAACGGATGCGGCAACTCCTTGTCTTCCACCATAGCTCCACAAATAATGCCTTCTCTCTGCTCCGCAGCTCCTCTAGCAAACTCGAACTCTGGCTCTCATGGCGAACCAAACAAAACTCTACCTCCTCTACAGTCTATGCTAGCACGGTGCCTACTCAACCAATCCATCCCAAGTACAATATCGTAGCTCGGAAGTGGCATTACAAGTAGATACGGACTCAACTCCCGGCCTCCCAGAGTAACTCTCCGATCCTTGCAAATATCATTAACCAGGATAATGCCTCCCCCGGTCATGATCTAGCAAGTCCTAAGCAAAGACTCAGCTACCAAACCATGCTTCAGAGCAAAAGAAACAGATACAAAACTATGGGAAGCACTACTATCAAACAAAACTAAAGCTGGAATGGAATCAAGAAGAATAGAACCTGCGATGACATCTCCGGTGGGTTCCTTCTCTTCGTGGGTTCCTCCTCTTCCATGGTCATAGCAAACGCTCGTCCCTGTCAAGCACCTTCCTGCTGCTGATGCTGGACAAAACGCTGCTGCTGTGTCGGAAGCGGTCCCCTTGGCTGTGCTGCAGGTGGTCTCGTCTGTGTCCTCGGAGCTGGAGCTGCTCCCTGAACTGCACGACGAGGATACTCCCTTGATTGATGCCCTTCAGTACCACAATACAAACAAACTCCTAGCCTCCTCCTGCAAACTTCCCAGATGTGGTCGGGCTTCTTGCAAAAGTTGTATGGAGCTTGCTGTAACTGTCTCTGCTGCTGAGGTGCCTGGTGAAAAGGCGCTCTAGCTGGAGTATGGTTCTGCTGTGGCTGCTGGAAAGGTCTGGACTGAAAATGAGGACGTTTGGCAGATACTGCACTGCCGTTGGCCCCCAGAAAAGAATCACTGTCTCTCTTGGTCTTCAAACCCAGGTCCCGCTCAACCTTGCGTGCCTCCGCAAGTATCTCCGAGTATGTCTTATAAAAAAATGGAATTAGGATCAATATGGCACAAGATGTAAGACATCAAGGAAAGGACAGATTAAGAGATCAAGTATCAGTATCAAAGGAGAATAGTTGAAAAAGAATTTTCCTAGATGTGATTGAGTATCTCAACCTATATCCTATATCCTATCGCAGGCTCGCAGTAGTACAACTAAATTGTCGCACTACCACGACATCACATACTTGTGAAGCTAGACCTGCATGGGCCACCACCAAAAATGTGTCACGACCCGCACCCGGTGTAAGGGTACTAGTCGGAAACAACGCCCAGCCTACGCCGCAGAATCGGCGGTAGAACGCTGTCTAGATAGTCTATCTAACAATATAATGAACCACCAATAATGATAGTATACTCAATCACAGAACTAAGATAGAATGAGCACGAATCAGATAAGAATAGAATAGTCATCATACAACTCATGAGTTTAAAATAATACATCAATGAGTCTGAAGAGTAACAAAAAAAGCTGGAGACAAATCCAGTACAAAAGAATACTACCATACTACAAAGCTACAACTCCAGGGTCAACTGTCTCAGTTGGGATAAGTCCCTCTTGATCCAGGGTCTCAGAATCTAAACCCACAACATCCTGGGGTCCATAATATGTAGGGTACTCCTCAGTGTCATCTGAAAAAATATATCCAGTCAGGAAAGGAGCAGAGTACATCTCTAACAGCAGTTCTAATCCATGATAAAAACTATGTAACAGGAAATAGCTGTGGATAAACAAGATGCACAATAGATACAAGAGATATATAGACAATAAGGAAATACTGGAAAGAAATACAATAATGAACAATATGCCAATGAAACAATAATAATAATGACTAAGTGTGTGAGTACTAGCTTAACATGTGATCGGCTTGGGCAAGATACAATGCGGCCTGGCTAATCATACGTGCGGTGCATGATCAACACTATTCGCTTACCAATACTTTATTTAATAGGAATTTGATCACATATCTATACTAATACTCCCCACCCCCAACTGGTATAATAGATCCAACCACGGTATGCTATGGCACTAGATTTCCCAAGAAGAGAGCTACTCCTCCCGAAAATCGGTGTCTGTACATGTACAAGATAACCAATGAAATAATACTTGCACCATATACACCATATACCAAGGAATAACATCTCATGACGAGATCCGGATATACCAATCCATGTAACCATAGTGTCAAGAGAAACATGTATATCTACACTAGATACAACGAACATAGAGGATATCATAGATGAGAAACTATCAGAGAATGTACTCGCCTGAAGTCCAAAGAACAGTCTCACAGATGTCTGACTCGGTACCTCGAAGACCTAGATATAGAATACCACATTAATACAAGGTCCCGGAAAGAGAACAAGTCAAACTAGTCAACTTCTAGGTCAATAAATCAATTCTAAGTTAAAAGTCAACTATGGTCAACTCTAAAGTCAACTAAAGTCAAACATGGTCAAACCAAGGTCATCCTCACAAGACATCTATATAAATAATATAGAAAATAAAATACAATAATTTAGAAATCAAAATTAGATCCCAATTGGTACCCACACAAAGTATACTAATAATACAATTAATGCACACTCTAAATAATGTATATACAAACCAATATTTATACAAATAAAATAATATATTATTATTAGTATTATACCTCACAAAAACACCTATATATACATATATAAAACAATTTAATAAATATATATACTTGTATATATATACACATAAACTTGCACATTTAAATATTAATAATTACAAAATACATTGCACATATTAATGTACATATTTTACATGGCTAGAAGCACACATAAAAATACATTCATTAAATTAACAATTAAATATATAATAATTATAAATAATATAATTACCATTTAAACACATAAATATATTTTATAAAATATTTATGTATAATTTATTTTATTAACAAGTAGTAACATATATAATTGTATGCAAGAAAGCTACATACATATATTTATGCACCACTTTAGAACACATAGAAATATCTATAGATCTATACTACAATAAATACCATAATAAATACACTAAAATAATATATAATATCTATATATATTTACTAATTATAAATAAAGAATTTAAAATATAAATAATTAGAGCAACACATAAACATACCAAATTGGAGAGTATCACACCGTATTCCACTAGATCTAGGATACGTATGTGACACGAGTCCAACACACAACCAATTGCACCCCGAAGGACACAAACAAGTCACAAATAATATTTATGAACAAATCAAAGTGTCAAAAGTAGATCTATGTGTCCGTGTCAAAATACGACATGTTCAAAGCCCCGTGTCGGAGGGAAAACTCCCAAAATGACACGTATCACCAAATAGTTGGGATATGAACCACATATACCCAAATATGGACACGACACAAGCCCCAAACATATAATCACATGCCCAATTGATCTATAGGATCAATTGACACACACAACAAAATGTAAATTCGGAATTCCAACAAAATTGACATAAAAAGCACCATAACTTTCTCCATGGGTCTCATATGAACACAAAACAAATTCCTATGGGTAGTACATACATATAGGTTGATTTTACATGATTAAATCTCAGATTTAGAAGCTATTTTAATGGGAAAAACTGAATTATACCTATTGGAAGATGGATTCCCAATGAAACCTCCAATTGAGATGAACTTGCTTCCAAATTATAGATCCTTGCTCCTCTTTGTAGATCCTTGCTTCCTTCTTCTAGATTCTTGCTTCTTAACTTTCTAATGGTGAATTGGAAAGAATTTGAAATAAATTTGGTGGGAAATTGGAATGAGAATGGAGGGAATTTGGGAGTGGGAAATTCTAGATCTAGATTTGGAATGAGAATGAGAGGAGAGAGAAATTTCCCCCATCTTTTAATAGGCCGGCCTTGCCCCTCTCCCAAGCAATTGTAAAATGTCCAATGTACCCCTTGGGGCCTCTCATGAAGAAATAATTAAGGAAGGAAGCTTCTAGTCTAATCACTTAATTAATTTAATCCATCTCCTTAACCATGGGCTTTCTAAATGGGCCAAGTCTAACTATTTAATTCATGTTGGTCCATGGGTCCAATCTAAACTAGTTGGGTCCACTAAAATAAGTCCAAAATAATTAAATAACATCCAACAACATTTAAATAATACAACAAAAATTATTTACTATGCACAATATTTATTTAAATAGGAAAATTACTAAAATACCCTTTTTCCTAAAATGTGGTAGTGACAACAAGGCCTAGGCATAATGATATATTTTAGAACAAATACAAAAGAGTACGCAAATAAGATATCACACTTTGAGATATAAAATTTTTTTCTTTATTGATAATGAACATCTGGTTATAGACTCTTGACCCAAAAGTAATAAAGATGCCGCACGGACTTACAACTTAGACGCAAAATGAGATAGTCGTTCCATACATTACATCCTTTACTAGAACTTCAAAATATATAATAGACACTTGCAAGCGAAGCTATTGCCTTCCCTCGGAGCTGTATAAAAGGGGTGCACAAGCTCCGGATGTTTTATACAAGTTCCAAAGGGCACGAACGGAGTACGTCGAGTGCTGGACTGGTTGGGGGAAGAAAGCTTCAGCTCCTCGTCGCGTCGCCTGGGCTCGGGGAACATGCTGCAACGAGGGTCAATACTTTAAAAAGTACCGGTGAGGGTGAGCTAATCCAACTAACCAAATTGACACAATATTCAGGTGAGACAAACATATTATTAATGTGGACTTTCTATCTTACCTTAGTTCGAGGTACAACATGCACTGCATATATATATATATATATATATATATATATATATATATATATATATATATATATATATATATATATGTCTTAATTACTGTGTCACCGTTCGATGGCTTTTTACTTGTCCGTCTGATACACCTGCACAAATCTTACCATGACCTTCCCTGCCAAAAAGACATAATTAGCTTGTACAGTTAAAATTTACATAAGATCACTGGCATCACAAGCCATATTGGATGATTTTATAGTCTCTGAACAGAAATGGGATAAACGCAGGTAGCGGGCCCCTACTGCACACATATTCCGTTTGATTCAAATGACTATCAAAATTGTTTCATCCGGATCGGATCGGTCCCGGTACCCCAGCGACCGTCCGCAGGAACTGAAAGCCTTGTGCACAAGTCGTCCGTGACCATACAACATCTTATTATTCGGTTATCAGCAAAGCAATTCCAGACATCAAAATTAGCATAACTACTTAGCACACATCGAAGGCATAGTCTATATGTTTCAAATGATCATATTTTCGAATAGGTAAATTCATATTTGCACAGTTATAGATGAATGAGTTATAGCTACAACTGAGACATAGGAAGAATATGACTTTACACAGCGAACAAGCACAAAATATGATCGTAATGAAGTAGTGTGACAAGCATAAGGGTTCCCTTATTTTATTTCTTTGCAATCTTGATTCAGTTAATACGATTTTGGTATCGTTGATCGAAAGGTACCAATGAATCAGTTTATTAATAATGGACACTTGGATGAGGGGATCTAATCGAAGTAAGACCACTCACAAGTTAGTGAACTGGTAGAAAAAAGGGAGATCTTCAAGACTCCGCTTACGCGTCGCGTACACGATCGCCTGCATGCACCAACAGATGATAAATATCTCCTTCTTCGGTCTCTAAGGGTTCGATACGAAATACAAAATCCTAAGAACGAAGGCAATAAAATCCATCAAAACTGTTCAAGAAAATGCAAGTCATAAAACCAACAAGAAAGCAACCAAGCGACATCAAAAACTGTCAAGGAAACCAACTCAACGGAAAGGCCTCTCTCGACTCTGCCGCCTAGTCCTTCCTTGAGGCACGATCCGTTGAATGTGAGACCAGATTTCGAAGTAATCAATCCATAACGAGAAAAGGATCTTGATTCAATCTGTACCAATCCAACGGTACCAAGTATTTCTTACCCGCGCTCCCCGAATAGGGGGGACGGGGCGCTACACTAGCAATGTACACAGCAGCCATAGTCCATGAACCTCGTCTCCGAATTGACTCCCATCGAGTATAGCTGGCCAATCATGTCCTGGAACTCACTCAAGTGATCAGTAATAGACGCCTCATCTTTGTACCGCAGACCCATCATCATCCGGATCAAGGACAATTTATTTACTCTGGTCTTCTTCGCATACAAAGATTCTAGCTTATCCTACAGTGTCCTCGCGTGCTCAATACTAGCAATATGGTTGTACACGTTCTCGTCAACGAACTGTCTGATGTACCCACACACCTGTATATGCTAGAAATTTCATTCCTCTTCGAATTTGTCACTAGGCCTCTCGGAAGCAAATATCGGCATATGCAGCTTCTTGACAAATAGCAGATCCTTCTTCTTGCTCCTGCAGTAATGATAGTTGGTACCGTTCAGGTACCATGCGCACCGGTTTCGGGTCCATCTCTCCTCCCTGGTTTGACTGTCAACTCTTGACACCGTTCTGAAATTTTAGAACCTAGCTCTAATACCACTTTGTTGGGAACGAAAGTGCGGAACCATTTCCCAAACCAGAGAGTACTTGCGAGAGAACCGAGCAAAACGCACAAACCAAAAACGCTAAACAGAAATCGCAGATACAGAGACTTTTGACGTGGAAAATCCTTGCAGAAAAAATCACGGGACGATTGGAGTCCAACCATGAAAAGCCTCCACTAATGAAATAAAAAATACACCGGCTCCTTACACACTTCTCACCGATCCAAACGGATCACCACAACTCTTTTGGAATAGAAAAATATTATAACCATGAAGAAGAAAGACAACGAGAAATACCCGAAACTGATCTTTTTCTTCGAAACGGCCTCCAATCCTTCTTTTTCCTCTCCAATGTTGCAATGACACTCTTGTCTACTTTTCTCTCCTTGTTGCTATATTTTTTTTTTAGAGAGAAGATATATTTTAGGGCCATGAGACACTTATATCTAGCGTCAAACCCACAACTAGCATTCCTATTATATATAGGAATATACAATCCAAATCCAAATCCAAATCTCAATCCATTGACATATTTCTATTATATGTAGGAATATCCAATCCAAATCCATTGAGATATTGCTATTATATTTAGAAATATTCTATCCAAATAAATTGAGGTATTCCTGTTATATGTAGAAATACTCAATCATACTCCGAGATATTTTCCATATAGGTTAGAAACCCCACCCATCATATCCAAATAAATTGAGGTATTCCTATTATATGTAGAAATACTCAATCCTACTTCGATATATTTTTCATATAGGTTGGAAACCCCACCCACTCCATCATCTTGTGATTTAGTTGGGCATTTAACATGTTATGGTAATTTATCCCTAGCCTAGCAAAATACACTATATATCATGGGAAACTTGATTGCACAATCTGAAATTGGAAAAGGTAGCATGCATTCTGCCTTGATAGTATCTGGTTTACAATGAGACCTGAGCGTAGACTTCGAACTTGGAACTCCTCTCCAGGCAGTATGACAAAGAGAGACGACCATTCTCCAGCGTCTTATCCATCTACCACGATGGATTCTAGTGGTTGGAATTATTAGTTTCCCCAGATTTGTATGTTGACATGTTGTCATTTGCAATTTGGCTCTGTTTCTTTTTAGAGATGACTAATTGTAACAAACAAACAAAATTCTGGACACTTTAATGGAAGATATTTCCATTTGCTCTTGTATCTTTCAGATTTCTGACTCCGCCTCCTGTTGCTCAACTAAGGCGTTAAAAGTGACGCGAGGAGGACCTAATACTGAAATAGACTGCGCAGAAGGACAAGGCGTGGACGAAATTTTTTTTTTTTTGTTTGTTTGAAACCAAAAAAAAAAAAGAAACATCCATTTCATATTAGACGCATTTGCATATGGGATGGGATAGGAAGATGAAGTCGGTGGAGAACTGGACTAGCAGGCAATCCTATATGAAAATGTTGGCAACTGCAGTCCAGCCCGTCCAAAAAATAAAAGAGTTGAAATTTTGACCTCATAGTAAAACCTTGTTTTGCTTTTAGCTTTAGCCAATCTTTAGACAAGATTGAACATGAGTGTTGTAAGTCAAGTTGGAATGTTCAGTTGGATATTAAAAGTCTTTATATTCAACTGTAATTATCAATAAAATGAGTTTTTTTTAATATGTTCTGGTGTGATTTCAATGACTCTATTTATTCTAATGCAATATCATTGTTGCTAGAACACTATCACTGTTTATCCTTTTGTCTTGTAAAAGTACAACCTAGACTTGTACGACATCACGTCTAGTGGCTAGTTTTCGGTTATGTGGAACCGAGGCATGACACTCATAAAGTGCCGTAAAAACTCCTCCACTAGAGATTTGACCTACTTTGTTTGTCCATCCATCTCCCGGTGGAAACTAGTCTGAGAAGTATAGATCCGACCTTAGGATCTTAAACTCCTCCATCCAAAACATTCATGTGAAGTGGGGGTCTCGTTCATTGATAATTCTCTACATGATGAACCACAATTTTGCCACATGGGATATCAACAAGCACGTAATCTCCTCTGACGTATAGTCAATTAGTGCATATATGAAGGTCTTATGCTTAGAGAATCAATTTACCACCATGAGGATATACCCAAGTGTCCCCACCTTAGGCAAGACGGAGGTGAAATCCCAAAAAATTATCTCCCATGTTCGACTCAACATGGGGAGAGGCACAAGTAGGCCATCAAGTGGGTGATAATCCACCTTGTCTTGTTGGCACACATGACAATTGTACATATAATCCTCCACATCGTCGAGCATGCGAGGCCAATATTAGGTGGCCTCTAATATCTCCAATATCTTAATTTGACCTAGATGTCCAGCCCACTTAGTATGGTAGAATATTTTGAGTAGCTCTGTGAGCAAGCCATATTACTTAAATACGGCCATCTTGCCTCCCTTCATTTAGAGAAGTCCATCCCTTTGCCCAAACCTTCGCCCATCATTTTTAAAATTGTTGATCTTATGCAACGTTTTGTCTTCCCGAGTGAGCATGATCCATGCTTGTCACGCTTCAGTCCCAAAAATACGTATGACGAGGAATACTTGAGCATGCCAGCCGTATGTATATGGCAACTCCAATATATGGAAACCATACACATACGAACGCTATTTTATGAATAATAATTCACAAGTGGTATATAATTACACAAGTCACTAGTAATACTAATCTCATCTACAAAACCAAATAGTAATAAATAACCAAATATGACATTTAACTAAGTATGAAATAGTGGAAAAGAAACAAATAGTCAGGTGGAAATAGATCCACTACCAAACGAGAATATGAAATATAATATAATAAGTACATCATCTAATGATCAGAGATGCTCGAAGGGAAGACTTTCTAGAACGAGAAAGTAGTAGCAAGTCCCTATCTGTGCTCCTGCAAATAATCATGATCATCCATATCTGGAAAGGGTGCCAGGTCCTCAAAGGAACATAACAAGTACACAAGAATCGACATGCATAAAAGTAAAGCAGTAAAAAATAAATAGGTTAACTAAACCATCTATGTGAAATACACTCTAGACATCTCTAGTGGCGCATGAAGGGAAGAAATAGAAGAATTCGTCATCCCACCAGGCATTCGATAGAACTTGGGGGCACACCATTTACACCATATAAACCATAAGAAATAGAAATCCCATATGCTCACTTGTAGATTCTCCTCTCCCAATGAACTATCTGAGCCGTATACGCGGTGCAGAGATAATTCAATGACGTCAAATAATATCTAGAAAACTAAACCAAAACCAACTACTAACACAAGACTCGAACTCTCGTACAGATGATCAGTCGACACGTTAGTCCATGCACTTACTCATTTAGATAGTGAACATGTTTGAAATAGTTTCTGGTCATAAGATACCTCATACCTTCACCATAATCCATCCCCACAACCGGACAAGGACAAGGGTTGGACCACCATACCATGTGTCAGGTCAGAAGATACCTCTTATCTTCACAAGATACTGGATAAGTCTGCTACTCTAAGATGCGTGCATACAACTAAACAAATAAAAATTAGGCATATATAAACTGAACAATACAATCAAGCAAGGTGTACTTTTCTGGCAATAGTTTGATACTGGAATAACGCAAGGCAATAGGTACAATGCTCTAAAAAATATGGAAGCTAAACAAACGTCTCCGGATGCTGCAACAAATATCACCAATATTTCCAAAATATAGGATATAGCTAGGATTGACTATCCATAAGTCCAATTTGAAAACATGGGCTAAAACGGTAATTTTAGACCAAAGCGGAGTCCACATGTTGGTCACTTTGCAGCGAAAGGCGTGCCAAGGATAAAGTTATCTAAACGAGACAAATTATAGGCCAAACAAATTCTAAACGATGATGCAAACTAAACGGTATGTACAATTTTGGATTCCGATGCGCCAATCACAAAATAGCTCGTTAAGTCAAATCGTGGGGCCCACGATACGACGTTCCATTGACTGACTCAGAATTATGCTAAACTCGGATCACAGGACAAGTCAAACGCTGCGAATCCAATGGAGCAAGTTTCGTAGGGATCCGACAAGCGCACACAAAGTTGGGTGGTTATTTGCAAAAGTCATGATACAAAAACTTTTGACTGATACAGGTTGATTTCAGCGTGCACACACGACCAAATCAACTTCCATGAAAGTCCACACATCTGGATATACCATACGCGTCTTTCGGGATAATTGGTACGAGATGTGGTGGTCCCGTTTGGCGGGACACACTCCGTATCGCAAGATTTTGGATTTTAGAAAATATGTGTTTTGGTCGCATTGGAATCAGAATAATTAAACCAAGATTGCAAACTAATAAAAACTAAAAGAACGGTAAAAATATTTGTCATATTGAGAATAAGTCCTTTCAATTAGATTTTGAAAATATTAAATGGGTTGGTGGAAAATTGGACATGAACATGGGCGGTTGATTTAAATTTCTAAACTATTTTTGAACAGTTTTTTGGACAACTTTCAGTCAATTTTTCGATCAATCCGGGACTCCAAAATTCGTTCCAATTGAAGGAATTCCTATGGGGTCAAGTAGTGAGCGTGTATGGACAAACCGTGAGAGAAAAGATTGACAGATAGGGATGATATGGTACCTTAAAGATGGGGTCGGGGGAAGGCTGCTGCTATCCCGGCTATTGCTGAAATCGCACGCATGCCCAGGTGGCATCGGTAGCGGTCGTCGGCCGGTGTGCGGCGTTCGGGGGGGGGGGGGGTCGCATGGGGTAGGGTTAGGGTTAGGTCTCTTTCTCTCTCGCTATATATATATATAAATATAGAGAACGTGAGAAAGGAAAATGGGGGTTCGGCCTGTACACACGGGTCTTGGGGGAGGGGGGGTTCTGTTAGGAATATGATTTAAGGATTTGAATAGGATTTGAAAACTCCTTATCTTTTTCTTTTTCTTTTCCTTTTTTTTTCTTTTTCTTTTCTTATTTTTTTAAAAGAAACTATAATCATATATATTTATACATATAAATGAGAATGTAAAAATACAAAAATATATTTTCATAGAATAATTATTTTATTTTAAAAATGATTTTAAAATAAAAATAGTTTAAATGAAATACTTTTATATAAGTAATATACCAAGAATTAACAAATATATTTATATATATAATTTTATATAAAGATGTATGTATAAAATCCATATATATATATATATATTGCTCATGAAATAAATTCTAAAAATATATATAATATTTAAAAAAGTGATAAATAGTAGTAAAAATAATTTTGAGGAAATAATTTTAAATAAGTATTTTATTTTATTTAATAACTAGATATATCTATTTATATATAGATATATATAAATAAGGTTATATAAAATCTAAGAAATTTATTTGTACATAGAATAAATTCTAGAAAATTTTATTTTATAAAACTTTAATAAAATAATATACCCAAAAGATTTTATAAATTATTTTGTAATTAATAAGTAGATATTATATAGTTATAATAAATCAAATAACTATATTATCTAATTAACTAAGTAAATAACTAAATAAATATCCAACAAATAAGATAGTGGTAGATAATACGCAAATCTTACAAAAATGGAAATTTTGCCTAATTTGGCGTGGAAACTTATGGGTTGCTAATTATTGAAAGTCTGGATAGAAAAATAACCATAAATAAATCATATATAAAAGTATTTAATATTAAATACAGGAAACTACGATTATTACACTAGTGTCATACTAATGTTAAATACTCGAATTTTGTGTCACGGAAAGATCCCACGGGTAGTGTATCTAGTGTATGCTACTTCCTACGAAGGACGATTTAGATTTTGGGGTTGTCCTAATAAAATACTTGAGTTTTAATAAATAGTAAAATAAAACTAAAGTATATACAATAAATATAAAATACACACAAAATATCTATTTTCGGGTTAGGGGGTTTACAATCTACATAACTTACATGGATTTTGTCCTCGAAATTAAAAATACGACACAGTTCCTAAATAAGAGAAAACAAAAAGGTAAAAATGGTCAAGTAAAGAATATTGTATAGCAACTTGGGAAGAAAAAATATAAATCATGCACTACTTCTAAGGGACGGTCTGGTCTGCTTTATATAAGGTGATATGGCACAAATAAGTTTTAATACGAGAAGAAATTGCACAAGGAATTGAGGATACAAATGTTACGGTAGAAGAGATGAGTAACCCAAGAGAGAGGGGGGTTGATTAGGAAAGATATTATTACAACTGCTTCTCGTGTCATAAATCAGCTTTGTGGGTATGTCATATAGTTAAAAAAATCAAACTATCCTTATGGCTGCTAAGAGTTTCACCCTTCTAACTATGAATTTCCTAATATGCCTTATACCCCACTTAGAATCTACTATTCTTTCATATAGACAAGACTATACCCTTAAAAGAAATTCCTCAATCATTTAATAGTGCTTACTAATCCTCAAATCTTAACACAAAGTATATCACCTACGATATGCCCTTAATTACAAAAGATAGTCACAAATTAATGTGATTGGACTATGCGATATACCTAGTACTATCCGTGTGTCAAATTTATATCAAGCACGAGCGTCCGTCTTTCCGAAATAAGGGAAAGATAGAAAACAATAATAAAGAGTTCAAGAAGGAGGTGATATAATACAAGTACGAGGTTCAAAGGCGATTGGAGAATTCAAAATAGAGTTATCATGGCAGTTGTGGATTAAAATCTTTTTTTTGGTAAATTCTTATTCGAAGGCTCGTGTCATTATACTTGTGTAACCGACACTGTCACTACCACGTTCCGAAAACAGGGGTATTTTCGACTTTTTATAATATTTAATATTATGGTAGTTACAATTAAATAATTGCATGATAAGTATATTTAATTTAAATAATTAAGTGAGATGTGTAATTAAATATATATTATTATATACAGTGTTCATTTATGTTCGAGCTGGTAGACTTGACCTAGAAGCCTAGTAGATGAACACCTGTCTGAATTATGGGATTTTGTATTTAATTGTTTTATTTAGAATTAATTTAGGAGGTTGTAATTAATTACCTTATTTAATTTAATTATTGCGCCCTGCCCTTGCTTCGGTAATTGGAGCGCTACCCTAGCTTTTGTCTTCCAACAAATTTTACAATCTTGCCCTAGACATGCCCGCCTTCCATTCTGCTATTTTTGCAACTCATAATATAGCTCTCTGTACCTTATTTTTTAGCCGCACAAAAATCGTCGCGGACGTTTATTTAATTCCTAAATAAATTCCTATTTTGTATCGTTGTGCGTTCCAATCGAAATTGGAGGCAATCTTGACCTATTTTTCGTGCGGCCCAAATTAGGATAATATTCTGTTCTGAGTCTTCTTCATTAATGATATTGATGACCCGACCTGATTTTGGTCCCATGTACTCCTAATTAATTTTAGAACACAACTTGCATTTATTTCTATTTAAATTGAGGATACCATTTTATCTGATTCCGTAAATCCCGGTTAATTCCAGTGCCCTGCTATTTGAGCCCGTACGACACATACAGTGCCCCTGACCCTACAAAATACCAAACAACGAATCGCCCGCCAAATTTTTATCATTTTATGCGTCTGTGCAAATACCCAAATTTAAGGGGGCTAATTTGCAAATTTGCATTAGGTGTCAACACCCATTTGTTTAAAACAATGAAGGAGCCCTAATATTTAACTAAGTCTCTCACCCTCATCCCCACATGAAGAAACCCTCATGTTAAATCTAGGCCATTCATTAAATGAGTCAATCCTCACCCTTCATTCACACACCCTCTCCATATTTAAAGCCCTCCTCATCCACACTCTTCCCTAGGAGCCCTAATCCCCAAAAACCTAGGTGGCCCCATCTCCCTCATCCAACCGTAGCCTTCTTCTTTCTTCATTTTCTTTTCTTTTTCTTCTTTTTTCTTCTTCTTCTTCTTCTTCTTCTTCTTCTTCTTTCCTTCTTCTTCTCCTCTTTCTTTTTTGAATTTGAAAGAGAGCGAAACCCATCCCCTCAGGCTCTGCTTCCGGCCGGCCACTCGGCCAGGCTCCGACCCGATCTCCCCCTGAGGCCCGGCCTGCTGCGTTCCGCTCGGCGCAGCCCCGCTCGAGCCACCTTCGAGTCAAACTCCTCCACCATCTACTCTCTCCACCACCCGGCGGCTCTCCCTCCATCTCCTCTGACATCATCCTCCAACTCCCAGTTCGGACAGCCGACTGCAACTCCTTGAGCTTCCTCTCCTCACAGCCAACACTCCGGCTCCGGCGAGCACAGCCGAGCAGCAAACCCCGCTGCTCAGCCACTCCCCACTGTCCCTGAGCACCGACCTCCCGCTGGCCTGCTCCCCCTTCACCACCATTTCTATTTCCGGCCAGCTTCCACGAAGCCACCACGAGCACCACCACTCTCCACTACGAACCACCGCTCCCTGCTCCTTTATCCGGCGGGCTGCTGCTCAACTCCGACCCGACCCCATTGCTAGCTCTGGCCTGCTACAACCTGACCCCGAGCTCCTCCCATCATCCTCAACTCCGGCACGGCCCGACCCCGGCGAAGCCAGCCTCCTCCAACTTCCCTTCCCCGACTATAACCACCTATCCGGCGAGCCCCTCGTCTCCGGCCAGGGGCCGTCGAGCCACCCACTGTGAGCTCCTCCCCTCTTTCATTGAGATATATACTATATACTATGTATTAGTATATATACTATGTGTAGATATATATATGTATATAAATACGTATACGTATATTTGTGTATTTGTGTATGTGTGTATACGAGTACTAGAATGAATTTTAGTATAAATATTTCTTGGTATATATATGTTAATGTATATAGTGTATTTCTATTTAGTGTGTATATATTTCATATATATATATATATATATATATATATATATATATATATATATATATACGCATATATATACGCATATATATATATATATATATATATATATATATATATATATATATATATATATATATATATATATATATATATCGCGTATTTCTCTATTTTTATATATATGTATATTAAAATGTATTTTAGTATAAATATGTATTAAATATATATGTGTATTAATTTATCTGTATACATATAATATATGTTAATGTATGTTTTAGTATTTAATATTATGTGTTATATAATAAATTGGTATATATATATAACCGTATTTTGGTATAAATATATATATGTAGATTTATATTTTCTTATTGGTTTATATATATATAAATGTAAATTGGTATATTTACCTGTATATAGTATAAGTATGATTTGGTATAATTATATATATATATATATTTGATTGGTATATATACAAATATGTATTTTGGTATATGAATATATATTTATATACATCTATTTAGTGTATATACACATATACGTATTTTGTACAAATTATTGATAGGCTTATATATATATATTATATACGTATTTATTGGTATATACTCTGAGTGTAAATGTGTATTTATATACGTATCCCTACTAGATGACCCTAGTTTACTAGTGCCATGCCTGGCATAGCCCTGAGGCCAGTGTATTTCTATTGTGTGTTAGTATAGCATCTAATACAAGTGTGATTGTGATATGTCTATAGGACTGTTGGTTCATCCAGGCAATACTCTAGAACAGGACATCAATATTTACCAGCTAAGGACCCAAGGCAAGTACATTCTCTGATAATTTCTAATTGTTGATAATTTCTATAAGTTCAATAATCTAGAAATGTTACATCTGAATTCTTGACACTGTGCTACACGGACTAGTATATAGCTTGGATCTACAGTCATGAGATGTTACATTGATTATCGTATTGATATTGTACACGACATGTATATTAGATATCGTACATGATAGATTGGACTTGCTCGTGTATCGTGACGTGTCATGGTTGGATCCACAGTACTAGTTGGAGGCGGGGAAGTAGTTAGTAAGAAATGTGATCATACCCTTTATACAGTATAGAACAATGTAAGTGTTAATCATGCTCTTCACATATGATTAGCCAGGCCCTATAGCTCTCGTACATGTTCCCAAGCCGATCATATTTTAAAGCTACTATTTCAAATACTTAGAATAGATTTTAGTTCTCTAGTTGGATCATATACTACATCACCCGTATATGATACTGTACCTTGTTTCTCTTCATTTCATAAAAGCACTGATTGTATCATAATGCCTATTTTGCATGTCTCTTTACATTGCCTGTCTCTCTATTTTGCCATTATATTATTTCACTGTCTTCTCAGCATCTAGCATCAACTATTTATTGCTTTATAGTCCTTATCAATTAAATGGAACTATTATTTGAGATTGTACTTTGCTCCTTCCTGACGAAAACATTTTTCCAGACTATGCCTTAGTGGACCGCTGTCCGACACTTTATGGACCATATGGTGAGTACCTGCAACTTGGGCTTGGTAGTTTAGTTGTGATTCCGGAAGGTCTAGCCGGAATCACTAGTTTTCCTAGTTAGTTCTTTTAGTAGACTATTTGGTACCGGATTTGTCTCCGGCATGCTTTGTTGAGATATGGACGGCATGCTTTGTTGAGATATGGATAATTATTGAGTTAGATTATTACTTTAGACTTGTGTTGTATTTAATTTATTTGTTCGATATCTTATCGTGCTGTAGTCCTGTGATTGAGTATGTGTTCGTTTTATTTGTGTCATCCGTACCTCCTTATGGAGATTGGATGCTTGTATGAGATTGGCTAGATAGTATCAAGACCTTGACAGCGTTCTACCGCCGATGCTGTGGCGTAGGCTGGACGTACCCGCGTACTCGTGCCCCAATTCTGGGTGCGGGTCGTGACACATTTTTAGTGGTGGCCCATGCAGGTCAGACTTCGCGAGTTGTGCAATGTCGTGGTAGTATGGCATCTTTGTTACACTACTGCGTGCCTGCGATAGAATCTAGGACATAGGATACTAGGATGAGAGCGAATACTCAATCACAATTCCTTGAGAGATTCCTGGAATGACTCCTGAGAATCTTATTATAATTTCCAATTTAAAACATTTCCCCTTGTTCCGTCCATTCTCACTTGCTGAAATTGAATTTGATTCTTGTTGATTAGTTAATTATGATCTTGGGTTCATTATAGGGTTTGATTTCATATCAAGATGAATTTACAGACTAATTTATGATGACACACTTCGATGAGGACAGTGAGAAAGATAACACTAGGGCTATTGGACTACAAGATATGGATTTAAATTATAATTTGAAGCTTGAAAATGAATTACAATTTTGAGAAGTTGAGATATTGTTAAGAAAATTTTGAGGATTCAGATTCGATTCAATAAACCTAGACAAGGCTGTAAGGATTTTTTTTTAGTGATTAAGTTTTCATTTCAGTTTTAAAATAATTGACCTTGAGGAAAGTATATGCATTTTACTTTAAAATTTATTCGAGGAGTTATTTTGAGGAATTTTATTTGAGGATAAGATTTTATAGTGGGAGAGATATATTAGTATATAAGTAGATGAGATGCATGTGTAAGGATCTGCTGGCTTGAGCATGATTGAGATCTCACTGCCAACTGACTTGGGTTTCCATCTAGGGTTGTATTAGAGAGAGCAGTACTTAGTATAGTGTGTTGCATTTAATATGCACTTGAGTGATAAGAATAACTAGTATCAACGATTGCAGTAGGTAAGGAAGCTGGCAGTGAATGTGCTTGTAGTAGAACTGTGGTACCTAGAGGGATAGAGGTATCAAACCTTGGATGCATCATTGACCTATGCAATCACAACTAGGAATGTTATTCCAATCTATTTATCTTGAATGTTGCTTATTTAGAACTTTACTGTCCTTCCTTGATGATATCGTATTTTGCCTTAATTGATTCTTGGATCTGTCTTCAGGATGTCACCGAAGACACGATCTATGAGAGTGGGAGCATCAGCCTTAGAGGGGTCTGCCACCTCTCCACCTGAGGGACAGACAGCCGTAGTTCCTCCTATATCTCCGATATATGTAGGAGTGTCTGCACTTTTTGGGGATCCTCCTCCCCCACCTGTTCAGAGGATTGTCGCAGCTGTGACGGACGACCATCCTCCTCCACCGACTCCGATTCCCGGAGGTTTGCCCATTGACGGGGCGCAGATGTTTACCTTGATCCAGGGCATGGTAGATGCCCAGAGAGTGACGGCAGACGCTCAGCAAGTTCAAGCTGAGGCTCAGAGGGTGCAAGCAGAAGCGCACCAGGCACAAACCGAGCTGATGAGAGAAAGCATGGAGAATGCTCATCAAGTGACTCTCCAAGCTTTGGAGAGAGTAGCACAGTACCAGCAGTTTCCTGGCCAGTAGCAGCAGAGATCAGGCACTATTGTAGATTTCAAAAGGATGATGCCTCGAGAGTTCAAGGGCACCGAAGGGATACTCTACGCAGATGACTGGCTAGAGGATATAGAGAGGAGCCTGTGGTTGACCCAGATTCCGGAGAACTTGCAGATAAAAGCCGCTGGCAGTCAGATGTTCGATATCGCACTCACGTGGTATCGCACGGAGCCGAGAATTACTACACAAGGACTTACTTGGGAGACCTTCAAGGAGCTCTTCAAGGAGAAGTTCTTTCCCGACGTGGCATTGGGAACCTTGGAAAGTCAGTTTCATAACTTAGTTCAAGAAAACATGTCGGTCGACGAGTACGCTGCAGAATTCTGTAGATTGAGCCGTTTTGTATCGTCTATGATTCGGGAACCAGGAGATCGAGCCCGGAAATTTAGAAAGGGGCTGACGAGAGAGATTAGGTCACGCACTTCTGGTCGTCGTACCGCTACCTTTGAGGGTATCTTGATGGATGCCCAGATTGCAGAAGAGGATCTGGATCTCAGGCCTAAGAGGAGTCATAATATTTTTGGAGATACGAATGGTAGCACAGGACCGGCCAAGCATCCCCGTATTCAGCACCAACAGCAGTACCAAGTACCAGTTCATATTCAGCCATGGGCATTTTAGCATCCACAGCAGTACCTGGCACCAATTCATATCCAGCAACATCCATGGGCGTATCAGTATCAACAACAGTACCAGACACCAGTTCGTATTCAGCAGGATCAGCAGCAGCCTCCAAGAGAGACACAGCAGACTTGTCATTTCTGTAAGAAGCCAGGTCACCTTTGGGAGAGCTGTAGAACGAGACTAGGACTTTGTTTGCACTACGGCGCTGCGGGACATCGAGTAAGGGATTGTCTTCTAGCCCCTTATCTTTCCGGCCAGCACGCAGCTTCAGATTATAGAGATCCAGTTAGGCTACCCGTGGAACCATATATTGCTCAGCACCCGCGAAGGGAACCACCCCAGCAGGATGGGGCATTTGCGATGACGGTCGAGAAGACCGATACTGCAGGTAATGTATTAGCAGGTTCTGTTCTTTCTTTCCTTCTGTCCCTCTCTATTTGATTAATTAATTGATTCCTTAGTACCATAGTTGTATGCATGATTTTCTTGTTAGAATGTAGTTAGTAGTACACCCTGATACAAAGACTGAAATACCATGACAAAAGATACCATGACCGTACATATTCCCCTTAGATTGCATGTTGTATGATTGTAGGAAGGATTTTTCTTAGACCATGATTATCGGGGTTGACCATGACGAAGATTCATGAAGGGGTTATGACTTGACAAGAGAGACAAGATGATTAAAATTCGAGGATAAACACCGATTTAAATAAAGGGTCAAGAATTTAACATGGCAATATTGATGGTTTATTAATTCCAGGAAGATATGATATGATTGAGGTTATCATTAGAATTTGAGAAAATTAAGGAGATTATCATTATAACTATTTGATTGCAAGTTATGAAATTTTTAAAATTTTATATTTGGATGTTGCATTGGGAGAATCCATAAGTATCGCATTGTTGAGTATTTTGAGGAAAGAGGAAATCGAGGAATAAAATCATTGATGGATTAATGTTTGAATTCAAACTTTTTGGGACAAGATTTACATTTTATATACGTGCATTGATTAAAATTAAATTAGAGAAGTGGATATTAAATTTCGAGTATTGAATTATTAACTAAAAAAATTTTGGCAATTTTTTTGATAAAAATGGACTTTAATTTTATTTCGAGGATTTTTCAGGAATGCAATAATTTTAGAATTTTTGAAAATTGTGAAAGGACATTGTGGATTATTACCTGATTTCGTGGTTGATGAATTTAAACTTTGAGAGAAAATAATAATGTGTATGATTAAACACTAATATGAGGATTTTAAATTTTGAGGACAAAATTCTTTTAAGGAGGGTAGACTTGTCACTGCCACGTTCCGAAAACAGGGGTATTTTTGACTTTTTATAATATTTAATATTATGGTAGTTACAATTAAATAATTGCATGATAAGTATATTTAATTTAAATAATTAAGTGAGATGTGTAATTAAATATATATTATTATATACAGTGTTCATTTATGTTCGAGCTGGTAGACTTGACCTAGAAGCCTAGTAGATGAACACCTGTCCGAATTATGGGATTTTGTATTTAATTGTTTTATTTAGAATTAATTTATTGGAGGTTGTAATTAATTACCTTATTTTATTTAATTATTGCGCCCTGCCCTTGCTTCGGTAATTGGAGCCCTAGCTTTTGTCTTCCAACAAATTTCACAATCTTGCCCTAGACATGCCCGCCTTCCATTATGCTATTTTTGTAACTCATAATATAGCTCTCTGTACCTTATTTTTTAGCCGCACAAAAATCGTCGCAGACGTTTATTTAATTCCTAAATAAATTCCTATTTTGTATCGTTGTGCGTTCCAATCGAAATTGGAGGCAATCTTGACCTATTTTTTGTGCGACCCAAATTAGGGTAATATTCTGTTCTGAGTCTTCTTCATTAATGATATTGATGACCCGACCTGATTTTGGTCCCATGTACTCCTAATTAATTTTAGAACACAACTTGCATTTATTTCTATTTAAATTGAGGATACCATTTTATCTGATTTCGTAAATCCCGGTTAATTCCAGTGCCCTGCTATTTAAGCCCGCACGACACATACAGTGCCCCCTGACCCTACAAAACAACGAACACCGAATCGCCCGCCAAATTTTCATCGTTTTATGCGTCTGTGCAAATACCCAAATTTAAGGGGGCTAATTTGTAAATTTGCATTAGGTGTCAACACCCATTTGTTTAAAACAATGAAGGAGCCCTAATATTTAACTAAGTCTCTCACCCTCATCTCCACATGAAGAAACCCTAATGTTAAATCTAGGTCATTCATTAAATGAGTCAATCCTCACCCTTCATTCACACACCCTCTCTATATTTAAAGCCCCCTCACCCAAACTCTTCCCTAGGAGCCCTAATCCCCAAAAACCTAGGTAGCCCCATCTCCCTCATCCAACCGTAGCCTTCTTCTTTCTTCATTTTCTTTTCTTCTTCTTCTTTTTTCTTCTTCTTCTTCTTTCCTTCTTCTTCTCCTCTTTCTTTTTTGAATTTGAAAGAGAGGGAAACCCATCCCCTCAGGCTCTGCTCCCGGCCGGCCACTCGGCCAGGCTCCGACCCGATCTCCCCCTGATGCCCGGCCTGCTGCGTTCCGCCCGGCGCAGCCCCGCTCGAGCCACCCTCGAGTCGAACTCCTCCACCATCTACTCTCTCCCCCACCCGACAGCTCTCCCTCCATCTCCTCCGACATCATCCTCCAGCTCCCAGTCCGGACAGCTGACTGCAACTCCCCGAGCTTCCTCTCCTCACAACCACCACTCCGGCTCCGACGAGCACAGCCGAGCAGCAAACCCCGCTGCTCAGCCACTCCCCACTGTCCCCGAGCACCGACCTCCCGCTGGCCTGCTCCCCCTTCACCACCATTTCCATTTCCGGCCAGCTTCCTCGAAGCCACCACGAGCACCACCACTCTCCACTACGAACCACCGCTCCCTGCTCCTTTTTCCGACGGGCCGCTGCTCAACTCCGACCCGACCCCATTGCTAGCTCCGGCCTGCTACAACCTGACCCCAAGCTCCTCCCATCAT
Source organism: Iris macrosiphon (assembly GCA_036927795.1). NCBI lineage: Eukaryota > Viridiplantae > Streptophyta > Magnoliopsida > Asparagales > Iridaceae > Iris > Iris macrosiphon. The sequence goes on along the minus strand of JAYESA010000013.1, from coordinate 99,774,513 downwards.
CCTCAACTCCGGCACGGCCCGACCCCGGCGAAGCCAGCCTCCTCCAACTTCCCTTCCACGACTATAACCACCCATCGGGCGAGCCCCTCGTCTCTGGCCAGTGGCCGTCGAGCCACCCACTGTGAGCTCCTTCCCTCTTTCATTGAGATATATACTATATACTATGTATTAGTATATATACTATGTGTAGATATATATATGTATATAAATACGTATACGTATATTTGTGTATTTGTGTATGTGTGTATACGAGTACTAGAATGAATTTTAGTATAAATATTTCTTGGTATATATATGTTAATGTATATAGTGTATTTCTATTTAGTGTGTATATATTTCTATATTTCATATATATATATATATACGCGTATATGTATATATATATATATATATATATATATATATATATATATATATATATATATATATATATATATATATATATATATATATATATACATATATATATATATATATACATACATATATATATATATATACGCATATAAGTATATATATATATATATATATCTCGCGTATTTCTCTATTTTTATATATATGTATATTAAAATATATTTTAGTATAAATACGTATTAAATATATATGTGTATTAATTTATCTGTATATATATAATATATGTTAATGTATGTTTTAGTATTTAATATTATGTGTTATATAATAAATTGGTATATATATATAACCGTATTTTGGTATAAATATATATATGTAGATTTATATTTTCGTATTGGTTTATATATATATAAATGTAAATTGGTATATTTACCTGTATATAGTATAAGTATGATTTGGTATAATTATATATATATATATATATATATATATATATATATATATATATATATATATATATATATATATATATATATATATATATATATATATATATATATATATATTTGATTGGTATATATACAAATATGTATTTTGGTATATGAATATATATTTATATACATCTATTTAGTGTATATACACATATACGTATTTTGTACAAATTACTGATAGGCTTATATATATATATTATATACGTATTTATTGGTATATACTCTGAGTGTAAATGTGTATATTTATACGTATCCCTACTAGATGACCCTAGTTGACTAGTGCCATGCCTGGCATAGCCCTGAGGCCAGTGTATTTCTATTGTGTGTTAGTGTAGCATCTAATACAAGTGTGATTGTGATATGTCTATAGGACTGTTGGTTCATCCAGGCGATACTCTAGAACAGGACATCAATATTTACCAACTAAGGACCCAAGGCAAGTACATTCTCTGATAATTTCCAATTGTTGATAATTTCTATAAGTTCAATAATCTAGAAATATTACATCTGAATCCTTGATACTGTGCTACACGGACTAGTATATAGCTTCGATCTGCAGTCATGAGATATTACATTGATTATCGTATTGACATTGTATACGACATGTATATTAGACATCGTACATGATAGATTGGACTTGCTCGTGTATCGTGACGTGTCATGGTTGGATCCACAGTACTAGTTGGGGGCAGGGAAGTAGTTAGTAAGAAATGTGATCATACCCTTTATACAGTATAGAACAATGTAAGTGTTAATCACGCTCTTCATATATGATTAGCCAGGCCCTATAGCTCTCGTACATGTTCCCAAGCCAATCATATTTCAAAGCTACTATTTCAAACACTTAGAATAGATTTTAGTTCTCTAGTTGGATCATATACTACATCACCCTTATATGATACTGTACCTTGTTTCTCTTCATTTCATAAAAGCACTGACTATATCATAATGCCTATTTTGCATGTCTCTTTACATTGCCTGTCTCTCTAATTTGCCATTACATTATTTTACTGTCTTCTCAGCATCTAGCATCAACTATTTATTGCTTTATAGTCCTTATCAATTAAATGGAACTATTATTTGAGATTGTACTTTGCTCCTTCCTGACTGGAAACATTTTTCCAGACTATGCCTTAGTGGACCGCTGTCCGACACTTTATGGACCATATGGTGAGTAGCGGCAACTTGGGCTTGGTAGTTTAGTTGTGATTCCGGGAGGTCTAGCCGGAATCACTAGTTTTCCTAGTTAGTTCTTTTAGTAGACTATTTGGTACCGTATTTGTCTCCGGCATGCTTTGTTGAGATATGGATAATTGTTGAGTTAGATTATTACTTTAGACTTGTGTTGTATTTAATTTATTTGTTTGATATCTTATCGTGTTGTAGTCCTGTGATTGAGTATGTTCGTTTTATTTGTGTCATCCGTGCCTCCTTATGGAGATTGGATGCTTGTGTAAGATTGGCTAGATAGTATCAAGACCTTGACAGCGTTCTACCGCCGATGCTGCGGCGTAGGCTGGACGTACCCGCGTACTCGTGTCCCAATTCCGGGTGCGGGTCGTGACAGACACAATATGCTCGGACTTGTCTAGGGGCAAGTTTATTCGTCTAACAAGCTGAGTCAACTATATCTCAATCCATGTAAAGTAGTCATGTGAAAAGAGAACCAAGCGCACTAAGGTTGGCCAAACCATAATACACCAATTCTAATTAGACAAATATATCAGTATGTGCACCCAATAATACATTTGTTATTATCAAGCTCGATAGAAGAATAAGTTTACAAAATTAGGCTATAATAGCAGCATAAGTCAAGATAGTCCAAAATATAAGCACGTGAGATTATGATGAAGGTACAAAATAATTTAAGTTCACCAAGAAGCTAAGACTCGTCAGCAGACATGTGCCTCTACAGTTGCCATACTAACTTCTTGTCTAAGTCTCTGGTCGAGCAAATTGGGGTATGACCTCTAAAGCTCTACAATCTGGATAAACATCATCTTCTTATGCTTGTATATAGTTAGTTTTATTCAATTACACTTTATTAATAGGTCAAAAGGGCTTTGGGATACTAGGTTGTGAGGCATGCTATCCAACTTACGAGAATCAACTAATATTGTAACTCCCTTAAGGAAATTCTACAAAATAATCTTGTTCTTGTAAATAAAGTAGAAACTCTTATTGGGATATATGAGGGAAAGATCTTGGTATTTTATTATGGTATTCTATTGCAATTAAAAACTCCATAGGTAATGGTCATCTTAAGTCTTAATCATAGTACTTAAAGAACAAAAGTGTTAATATTAAGAATGGAGAAGTTACTAGCTCTCAAGCGAAAGAGGATATTACCTGTATTGAGATATGTGGAACATATTACTTGATTTGAAACTAAAGGATAATCATAAAATTATAATCTAAATGAACAACTTAAGCTATCAAGTTCTAAATACTAAGCACAAAAATTTTAAAAATTCAAGATTAACAAATTACAATCATACCAAACTATATAGCCTAACAAAAAACAAATTACTTGGCCTACCATTACAAGAAAAAGTTGGCACAATTGTAAAGATGAAGGAAACTTTTTTTGTCATCGCACAAATAGCAAGCATTAAGGTTTCAGAGAAACAAGATATGAAAATAAATAGAGAGACTCTTGATAATATTATTGTTAGTCTCTGTGTTCGAGATATGATCAATGGAAGGGTTCTAATCATTCAATGGGTTTTAATGATTATAGAGTATTGACAATGGATCTACGTTTGAGAAAAATGGTAAGTAACTCATAGATAGTCAGATGATCACACGGGTTCCTAAGAGAAGATGTGTTCCACTAGAGCATGAAGGTCTCCTAGGTTGGCACGATTGGAAAAGATTCAAATCAGTTGCAAGGTCGAATGATTATAATAATGCCAATAGGATTATAAAAAAATATTACTCAAGGATGAAGGGTATGACTTGGTCGATAGCTTATGGCTACTCGAACATGAGTACAATGATCGGGGTGCTAAGTGATATGCTAAGCTAAAGATATGGTACTCCTGTCATACTAGAGCGTTGGTTCTTTCGTTTGGGTTTCCTAAGAAAATAGTTTGCTAACTATCAAGGTATGAATCCTAATTTATAAGCCCTGTAACTCCTATCGTATTTAACTATGGAAGTTACGTTTAATCCTAATTTCCATCTCTAAATTTATATTGGTTCCTCAATACTAGGGTCAAACAATTCGGTCAATTTTTAAATAAACTTAGTAGTGTCTATACTACTCTCAAGTCATTCCTAAATATATTAGGGGATAATGGTCAATCCATTTACAGGTGTTGGATGCTAGGGTTCATTAGGTATGCTAAACTTTTGAGAGCTGCCAATATTCTAATTAGTTTATTTTGTTTAGTAGGTATTCTATCATCATTATCTTCTAACCCTAACAACAAGGATTTCTATATTCTGGCAGAAGTCTATACTCAAGGAACTATTAGGGAAGTACATTAAATAGAAATAGGTGAGAAAATAAGGTTACCGATGTCAAGAGAATTAAGCGAGTACAATTTCGAAGGTCAAGAAAGGTAGGTGAGTTCAAGAATTTAAAATAAAAATAAAGAGGATAGTCAAGTATGTAGATGATATCCTAAACTTTAATCTTATTTGCAGGCTTGCTCGGTATAGTAACGTAACCGTGACAATATAATTTTAACCTGTATGGGCTACCACTAAAAATATGTCACTCACCAATCCCAAAATACGTAAGACTAGGAATACGTGAGCATGCCAGCCGTATGTATATGACAACTCCAATATATGGAAGCCTTACACATATGTACGCTATTTTATGAATAATAATTCACAAGTGGTACATAATTAGACAAGTCACAGGCAATACTAATCTCATCCACAAAACCAAATAGTAATAAGTAACCAAATATGACAATTAACCAAGTATAAAAAAGTCGAGAAGAAATAAATAGTCGGGTGGAGACAGATCCACTACTAAACTAGAATATGAAAGAAAACATAATAAGTATATCATCTAATGATTAGAGATGCTCGAAGGGAAGACCTCCTCGAACGAGAAAGTAGTAGCAAGTGTAAGTCCCCTCATTTTGGAATAGGGATAATATGATAATCTGTAATTATTTTTAATTAGATAGATTTAAAAAAATTAATTTCTAAAATTAATTTTAATATATATGACACCTTGCCATAGCTTTGATATTTTGAGCAATGCACGACTTTTTTCTTTAAACAAAATTTATAATATTAATCTTGATTGAGTATAATATCGTTAGAACATGGATGTTGCATTTATTTGATCTTCTTCATGCTTGAAAAATATTGACAAACATCTACAACCATTGACATTACAAAACTACCCTTATTGGGCTAGTTGAACCCAACCGAGCCCAAATACGATACTCGGACTCTCAAACCAATTTTCGTGAGATATGTACACTATTCCACACTCATTCTCCGTTATTTATATATATATATTTTCACACTTAAACCCTTGAACATGCATAAAAATCTAATAACGCAACAAACGACTTAAATGAAGTACCGTTAGTGAACCTTCTTGTGCACTTGCACTCAAACTAAATCAATACCCACACAACTAGACCCAAGTACACCCAAAACATTAATAAGGGCTAAACCAATTCTCTTATGTATGAACCATTGGTTAAAGCCCATCAAAATCTCACCTTGGGCCCAACAAACATCTATATAAGGCCTTCTCCTCACAAATTCTAACCCTAACATCTACTTCCCTCTTTGTGGCCGCCCCTATATGCTTCTTCCTCTCTTCCACGACTACTTTATCCTCTCCCTCTCCTTCTCCAATTCCTTTTCACTCCTTTCCAACCTTCACTTTATCCCCCATAAGTTGACAAGCCCTAGAGGAAGAGATTAGCCACCCCTAGAGGCCGACTACTTGTTGTTGGTTTCAGCTACTGTCTGCCCCCTCACAGCCCTCAAAATCATCTAAAAACTAAATATTTACCTCCTATGTGAATCCTCCAAGTACTCTCTCAATTTTCGTGTAGGTTGGAGTCTGTTTGCTGCTCCGAAGGGTCCTATCGCGAGAGAGGACCAATCCGTAATCACATACGGGTAAGTCTTCCAACTTAGATTTTTTTCTATTCTCCATGAACCAAAGATTGTGTAAACTCATGATAATATTATATGATGAGTAAGAATAACTCTATGCATAAGAAACCCATATTTCTATGTAAAAAAAATTTCAAGAAAATTGAACAATCATGACACGGACACGACACACCAATGGTAGACAAGGTTCAATGAGTATTGCCATAATAAATATATATAAAATAATTCCCAAAAATTATATATTATTAATTTAGAATATATATATTATAATTATATAATTAATAATATTTTATGATGACTGAAAGATTGGATGCAAAGACTACTTGGCCAAGTTGCTAGGATAGCTAGATAGCGTAGTTGAGATGGTTGCATGAATGATGTGATGTAATTATTTTTATATATAATTATTATTAAATTCTAGAATATTAAATAATATACTTTTATATTAAAAATACTTTATTACTCAAGTTGGTAATGTTGCATGTATAAACTAGCATCAAGTTGCCAGAATACCTAGTCGATACACAACATGATTGTGTGATATGATTCTTGGAGGGTTTGATCTTAATTCCTAAAACTGAATTTATATGTATTTTAATTCTGAAAATAAAGTATTTTAAATTTAAATTTATGTTATTTGTATGTCAAACCTGAACCCTAAAAATAAGGGCCACTAGCCTATGTTTCAGGTGACTTTATAACATTGTTTTGATATTAAATAGAGGTTATTTTGGAAGAAATAAATGGGTGAATATTTTTTGGATTAAATCATAATATAATATGATATAAAATAATTTTTCATAAATATAAACCATATTAATGGACTGGCAATGTCCCGAACAAGTTTTGGACAAAACTAGTCAACCTAAAGTAGCCATAATCTTAAAATATGTTTATTTTATCAAATATAAAAATTTATTGTTAAAATAAATATAAATTATATTTAAATCAAGATTATATGATTTATTAAGATTTATATCCATGTCCTTTAATTGGGGACTTAAACTTAAATTTTGGAACTCAAAAACCAAGAAACTAGGTTCTGATACCCTGTAAAAGTAAGCAAAGTTGTTAGAAATAATAACGGGCTTGGTTATTTATGGACCCTTAAGCCTATTAATTGATTGATAGGTCAATTGAATCCCGAAGGAGTGAATATAGGATCATCTTTACCATAATTCACTGCAGAATCAGGCAAATGTACCTTGCCAAGATATTTATAGTTTTAAATTATTTTTTAGTATTATTTATATATTATACATTATATTTGTGTGGCTTAGTTGATGTACTTGTTGAGTCTACGGTGCTGTCATACGATACTTTGTGTCCGAACAATATTCGGGTATCGACATCCTCTGCGAAGTCGGGTAACATAGTCAGAGAATCATATTTACGAATCTATGTTGGTGCAAATATTATTTGCACATCCAACCATAGGACACTGGACACGATATTCTTGTGACAGAGTCTTTCTCGACTTGTTCGTGGTACTTGGAATCTGGATAGGACTATATGGTGCATGATATGGAGATGATTATAGTAATACATAGTGACTAAGACTTGTGCTGATAGTTAAAGGTCATAAGCTTGCGTGTCTTGATTGAGATATGAGGTTACATTGGGTGGAAAGAGTCTTCATTGTGCTCTGGGCATATTTTACTTATTACTATTTATTGTGTATTAGGCATTAGGTCCCTATGCGAAATCTAAGGTATTATATATATATATATATATATATATATATATATATATATATATATATATATATATATATATATATATATGTTTGCAGCTTCCTCCTGGTTTTCTCACACGGAGCCTTGAGTGTACTATTAGATTACGGAAGTGTCCCTTGAGATATTTCGTGAGTACCAGCTCGAGGTACAAGTCTATACTCTTATTTGCATGTCACATAGTTGATTACAGTAGTTTACCCTGGATTATGGTTTTATTACACTGTTTACTTCTGGCTTGTTATTTTCTTGTACCTTGTTACATCCCTCTGAGGACCTGGTCCTCTGTCAGTTTTGCAGCATAGACGATTATGGAGCCTTTAGAGTTGCTGATGTGTGTTGCTTGTCATGCGGGTATTGGTGCCAGGTACTTATATCATTTATACCAGAGTTATGGTTATTTATTTATATTGTTTATTCATTTGATGATGTAGCCTAGTTTTTATAGACTCATATTTCTTTCTCGAGTCTATTCGAGCTTATGCGTTACTAGCGGTCGACTTTAGCACATGTAGTTCATTCTTGATATTTTGTTCTTTATGTGGATTGTGACATAGATATTTTAAGTATTCTTAGATAGTTACCCTTATTATATAGCTTATACGTATTCGAGTCGGACCAGAGTCTGGTCGAATGCGTAGTTGGCATGTTACGTATTTCTAATCCTACGTGTTTTGGGACTGGGGCATGATAGCAAGTCCTGATCCGTGCTCTTGCAAATGATTATGATCTTTCAAACCTAAAAAGGGTGCCAGATCCTCAATGGAACGTAACAAGTACACAAGAATCGACATACATGAAAGTAAAGCAGGGAATAATAAATAGGGTAACTTAACCATCTATGTGAAATGCACTCGAGACATCTCTAGTGGCACATGAGGGAAAGAAATAGAAGAATCTGTCATCCCACCAGCGTTCGATAGAACTCAGGGGTACACCATTTACACCATATAAACCATAAGAAACAGAAATTTTATACGCTCACTAGTAGATTCTCCTCTCCCAATGAACTATCCGAACCATTTACGCGGTGCAGACATAATACAATGACGTCAAATAATATCTAGAAAACTAAATAAACCAATACTAACTACTAACACAAGACTCGAAGTCTCATACTGATGATAAGTCGATACGCTAATCCATGCACTCACTCGCTTAGACAGTAAACGTGATTGAAATAGTGTCAGGTCAGAAGATATCTCGTACCTTCACCATAATCCTATCCCATAACCAGACAAGGACAAGGGTTGGACTACCATACCATATGTCAGATCAGAAGATACCTCGTGTCTTCATAAGATACTGGATAAGTGTGTTACTCTAAGCCGCGTGCACACAACTAACAAATAAAAACTAGGCGTATGTAAACTGAACAATACAATCAATCAAGGTGTACTTGCTTAGCAATAGTTTGATGCCGAAATAATCTAAGACAACATGTACAACGCTCTAGAAAACATGAAAGCTGAACAAATATCGCCGGATGCTGCAACAGATATCACCAACATTTCCAAAATATAAGAAATAGCTAGGATTGATTACCCATAAGTCCAATTTGGACACATGGGCTAAACGGTAATTTTGGGCCAAAACGGGGTCCACAGTGGGCCACTTTGCACCGAAAAGCTTGCCAAAGGTAAAGATATCTAAATGGGACAAATTATAGGTCAAACAAATTCTAAACGATGATACTAACTCAACGGTATGTCCAGTTTTAGATTCCGGTGAGCCGATCACAAAATAATTTGTCGACTCGTAGGGTCCGTGATACGGCGTTCTGTCGACTGACTCGGAATCGAGCGAAACTCGGGTCACAGGACAAGTCAAACGCTTTGAGTCCAATAGCGTAAGTTTTGTGGCGATCCGACGAGCGTATACAAAGTAGAACGATTATTTGCAAAATTTGCGATACTAGAACTTTTAACTGATACTGGTTGATTTCGGCCGGCACACAGGTCAAAATAAACTTTCTCGAAAGTCCACACGTCTGGATATACCATACGTCCCTTTTGGTGCATTTAGTACATGATGTGGTGGTCCCGTTTGGCGGGGCGCACTCCGTATCTCAAGATTTTGGTTTATAAAAAATAACTTTTTGGTTGCTTTGGAATCAGAATAATTAAACCAACGTTGCAACCTAATAAAAACTAAAAGAATAATAAAAACTTGGTCATATTGGAAAGAAATTCTTTTAATTAAATTTTGAAAATATTAAACGGGTTGGTTGAAAATTGGACATGAACAGGGGCGGTTGATTTGAATTTCTGAACTATTTTTGAAAATTTTTTGGCCAACTTTCGGTCGATTTTTTGATCAATCCGGGACACCAAAATTTATTCCACATGAAGGAATTCTTTGGGGGGCAGGTTATGAGCGTGTACGGATAAACCGTGTACGAAAAGATTAAGGGATGGGGAAGATATGGTTCCATAAAGATGGGGTCGAGGGACGGTTGCTGCCATCACGGCTATTGCTGAAATTGTGAGCGCTGACCGGCGGCTGTGGCGGCGTTCACCGGCCGGTGTGCGGCGGTCGGGGGTGGGGGTGGGGTCGCCTGGGGTAGGGTTAGGGTTAGGGTTAGGTCTCTCTCTCTCTCTGATTGTGTGTGTGTATATATATATATATATATATATATATATATATATATATATATATATATATATATATATATATATAACGTGAGATAGGAAAATGGGGGTTCGACCTGTATACACGGGACAGGGGGGGGAGGGTTCTGTTAGGAATATGATTTAAGGATTTGAAAACTCCTTCTTATCTTTTTCTTTTTCTTTGCTTATTTCTTTTAAAAGAAACTATATGCATATATATTTATACATATGAATAAGAATGTAAAAATACAAAAATATATTTTCTTACAATAATTATTTCATTTTAACAAATGATTTTAAAATAAAAATAGTTTACGCGAAATACTTTTAAATAACTATTTATATAAGTAATATACCAAGTATTCACAAATATATTTATATATATACTTTTATATAAAGATTTATGTATAAAATCCAAATATATATATGTGCACATGAAATAAATTCTAAAAACATTTATAATATTTAAACAAGAGATAAATAGTAGTAAAAATATTTTTGGAGGTTTTAAATAAGTATTTTATTTTATTTAATAACTATATATATATATATATATATATATATATATATATATATATATATATATATATATATATATATATATATATATATATAAGGCTATATAAAATCCACAAAATATATTTGTACACTGAATAAATTTTAGAAAATTTTATTTTATAAAGCTTTAAAAATTTACTACACCCAAAATATTTTATAAAATATTTTGTAATTAATAATTAGATATTTATATAGTTATAATAATTCAAATAACTATATTATCTAATTAACTAAGTAAATAACTAAATAAATATCCAACAAATAAGATAATGGTAGATAATATGCAAATCTTACAAAAAGAAATTTTTTGTTTAAATTGGCTTGGGGAATTATGGGTTGCTAATTGTAGGAAGTCGGGATGAAAAAATAACCATAAATAAATCATATATAAAAGTATCTAATATCACATGCAAGAAACTACGGTTGTTACACTAGTGCCATACTAATACTAAATGCTCAAATTTTGTGTCACGGAAAGATCCTACCGGTATTGTCTCCAGTGTAGGCTACTTCCTACAAAGGGCAAAATAGAGTTTGGGATCACCTTATATCATTAATGTCCAAACCACGGTAAAGTTTCCTAATAAAATACTTGAGTTTTAATAAATGCTAAAATAAAACTGAAGTAAAAATACAATAAATATAAAATTCACACAAAATATCTTTTTTTGGGTGAGGGGGTTTACAATGGTCTTATCAAATTTACTAAGTCATACCTATTTTCACATGCTAAAGTATTACTCCTTTGAGCAAGCACATCGTTGCTAGCTCAACCTTTTTATTAAATGTATCTATCATCTGATTCTCCTTACCTAGCTTGCACCGCAGCTTGATTTTGTACTCGACCAAGAAGTATTTCCACCTAGCTTGCTTGGGGGATCACTTGTTTTGATTTTGGAAATAGCTAATGGTGACATTATACGTCATTACAAAGAACTTGGTGCCAATGAGATAATGATGAAAATCCCCAAGCAATATGCAACTATGATCATCTCCTTCTCTTGTACTTATAGCATAGCTATGTATCATATAACTTGATCTCGAACGTGATAGGGGTGTCATTCCTATACTAATACTATAGAAATTGAGAAGTCAGATGCGTCGATATGGACCTCTAACGACCAGGAGTAATCCCACAATGATAGGCCCAGTTCCTCCGTCATTGTATACTTTAGTGCAGGTATTGGTACCCTATCTTGGACTTACACTTGGAGAAAGTCGTTGAACTAGAGGGACCATGTTGGCCCTTCTTTTGATCATTACAAAGTGTTATAGCCTTTGAATATATCAAGTTTTGAATTTTATCCTTTAACATATAGCAATGTAATATCGGATGGAGCACATAACTGTGGTACATATAGTACTTGGGGTCGTTGACACGTTTATATTCCTTAGGATGCCAACTTTCAGGATGATATATCTTGTTCCCCTTGAGTAGCAGCTTGAAGATGGGCACCGTTGTTTTGGATAATATAAACGAGAAAAGATTTGATGAATGCGAAAAATGAGGTCTTGTACGAAGACCCGCCCTTCTTTTATGTTTACAAACAAGATTGTACAAATTTGATCCTACACGATGATGTCTAAGTACAATTTATTTAATCTGGGTGAATATTTCTATAGGTGTCTGATCTGCAATCGATCACTTTAGCCCTTGGACCACACGATGTTGAAGAAGTGCCGTGGAAGACAGGTAGCAGCTTCGAAGGTTGCTGAAGAGGGTGGATGTCCGATGCCAAAGTCGTTGATCCCTTCTCTTTGCCTGAGCTCTGGACTCTTCTCTCTCTCTCTCTCTCCAATTTGTCGACCTATATTTGATCGTTCGATCAATTCTTTGACCTTCAATCCTTTGACCTTTTTCCTCGTTGATAGAGGTCTCTATTTATAGAGTTTTAGTGACAGTGACCACTCAATCGGTATAAAAACCGAGCAGTGGAAAGTACAACACCCTTTTACACAACGGTTAAAATAACCAATGCCTGCATATAGATGATCCTTTGAATGAGAGTGTGACGCGGGTCCGACTAAGGGACAAAACGCGTATAATCGCTACAAAGATCACGGCATAGAAGCCACGTAGGTAGGTATCCCTTGTGTAGAAGAGGTTGGCGTAGAAGCCAATGTCTGTCACCATGGTATATAAGCCGAATAGGCGTAGAAGCCGAGTGGTCATAGAGGCCGAGTAGACGTAGAAGCTTAGTGGTCATAGAGGCCGAGTAGGCGTAGAAGTCGAGCAGGCACCGAAGCTGAATGGGCGTAGAAGCCGAGCAGGCACCGAAGCTGAATAGGCGTAGAAGCCGAGCAGGCACCGAAGCTGAATGGGCACAGAGGCCGAGTGGATGTGGACGTTTTAGCCGGAATTACGGCTTTTGGAGATATAATCAAATCCCCAGTATTAATTGTGGAGATTCGCCATCATCCGGTGCACTAAACGCAGAGGCGTATTTTGAAGGTTTGTCACTTAGCCTGCGCATGGTGCAGAGACGTATCTCAGACATCTGTCAATTTTCGGCGCTTCAAATGCAGAGACGTGCCTCGAGAACCTGTCACCGCTCTGTGTATAAAAAATGCAGAGACGTGCCTCGAATCTCTTAAGAGGTGCAGCTTTTGACATGGCAGGCGGTTTGTCTTCTGCGGAGCGTAAGAAGCTCTCATCTGCCTCTGTAAACTAGGCAGCATATTCCTCTGTGTACGTAAAAGCGGTTTACGCAAAGGAAATGGCAGTAAACGATAGCCTAGGTTGCAGTGCGGCGCCATCATTATAGCCGTCGTCTGGGTAGTCGAGTAGTATCCCTTTGTCAGAAGTCGAGACGTCAGGTTCATTGCAGGCTCTGACAGGTTCACTTCAGAGAATACGAAGCGTCCCTCGTATACTTCAATGCTGTATTGAAAAGAGGATGAGTTTTATGCCATAAAGGCGATGAAGCTCCTGTTTACGCTGAAGCAGCCTGGACGTACTGCCCTACGCGGATGGTCCTTGAGCCTGTATTTCTCACTGTGCTTTGGCGGAGAAGCTCTGTTTGCACGTTTGAAGGCTCTAAAGTCCTCTGTTTACGCTATTTTGCATAAATATGCTGCGTAGAGCTTCCAGCATATTTTTCATGCTTCTACAAGACCCCCTTCAAAGCTTTTAAATTCCTTGTAATTTGAAATGCTTCGAATGAAGCATGAACCGCTCCTCGTAACTCGAAACATTTCTGAATAGAGTTTTGAAACAGTCGAGGCTGACTTTATGGCGGATTCATTGGGGATCGGTGCTCTCTCTCGCCTATAAAAAGGCTGAGGAGTTCTCCTGTTCTTCCCATACTTCCTTTATCATACAAAGATGATGGCCATAGTTCGTCGGGTCGACTTGAGGAAGAAGGAGATCATGCTCTTCCAGCATGTAAGAAGCCGAAAAAATGGCATCTTCGAGCAAATATCCTCTACAATGATAGATCATGGAAGGATATCATAGCCTTCTTTGCTCGGGATAATCAGCAACTTTGTATGGTGGTTCTTCGGGAGAGATGAAGAATCGTATTTTACCACGCTGCTTGCAAGTGGCACCTTCTTCCGTTACCTCCGGGGACGAGAGGCAGACATACTAGCTCTGTCCCGACTTGAATGGCGGTAGTCTGTAGGAAAGCAGATTTACCCTGCTTTCCTTCTGTTGGAGGATGGGTCTATGCCCATTTTTGTATCCTCCGCCACTGATCATCTTCTTGTTCATCGACTGTGGATGTCGACGAACCGTCTTGGAAGAAGAAAAAGACCTTCACCAATGTGAGAACCTGTCAGAACAGCTTCTCGGTGCGATCTTCAGACGATGATGAGGAAGCCCTTTGTAGATGGGGTTTCCCTTATATGTAATCATAAGAAAATAAAGAAAAACCCTTGTAGATTAGATTTCCCTCATATGTAATCATGACTTTAATCTGTAATAAAAATCATCTTTCTTCTTCATATGATCATCATGCCATACTTTGCTGTGAAGTCTGAATGTGTGTAGCTTCGACACGTCTGATTCTTTACGCCGACTCTGTTTTAGAAAGAGTGCTTTGTCCTGTCCTGTCTTTTATGCATAACTAGGGATGTGTAGAAAGCCGCTTTAGCATTCGAGTGTTCGAACTATCCTGCTGTTTAGGAGTGAGGAACCGCGTAGAATCCTGAACTGTTACTTCTGATAAACAAAATTTCTTTGTTCAGACATCATCTTCAAGAATGATTTCTCGAAAAATCCCTTTGGGGCAGGGCGAGAAATGGCTGTCTAGCTAATTTTCTATCTTGGTAGATGAAATATTCAGACTGGAGTCTGGATGAACTTCGAATCAACCCATAAAGAAGAGTAATTTTTTTAATGTTTGAACTCTGTATGCTTTGGGTACTTGGGATATCTTGAGGTCAAGAAGGAGTATCTTCTGTGGGAACTCCTGTAATTGATCGCCTTGAGGATCGTTCAGATGTACGCGTACTCTGGCCTGCATATCTTTCAGATGTGCGGGAAGTCATGGAGCGCGAAATCATAAGTTGGCAGCCTCTGAGAGTAAACTAAACACCATCGAGCATGAAATCATAGACTTGTAGTTCCTGAGCGTAAAGTCGTAGGTTAGTAGCCTCTCGAGCATAAAAGCTACCGAGCACAAAGACATCCGGGCGTAAAATCCGACTTGTAACTGTCGAACGAAAAGTCGTAGATTCGTAGCCGTCGAGCGTAGAAAGCTCTTTAGCGTAGAACTATAGATTTGTTGCTTCTGAAAAGAATTTTTTTTCAAGCGTGAAGTCGTGGATCCGTCACCTCCGAGCGTAAACTATGCGCCACCGAGCGTGAGATCATCGATTTGGTATCTGCTGAGCGTGAATTCGTAGGTTTGTAGCATCTCGAGCATAAAAGCTACCGAGCACAAAGGCATCCGGGCGTAAAAACCATAGACTTATAGCTTGTGAGCGTAAAAACTGTAGATCTGTAGCTGTCGAGCGTAGGAAGCTCCTTAGCGTAGAAACCACGAACCTGCTTTGCGCGAAAAACTTTTCGAATTCGCCGACTGTCCGCCTTCTCTGAATAAATAGGCTGACGTGGGACCCAATCATAACCGAATATTAATTAGGAGATTTGGTTTGGGGTCCGAGGAGTCCATCCGAACTCTATATATATTCCAAGTTTCTGAGGGGAAGAACTTTCCATCCGTCTTCTGCGAGAGAAAGCTTTCGACTATTCGAGTTCTTCTTTGTTTCTTCTTCGAGTCTTCAAAGTTTTCAGCAATGGCTTCGAAACTAACTTCCTCCGCTAAGGGAAAGAAGATTGATTCTTCTTCTCGTTCCTCGGCCTAAGCGAGAGCGTCTCTGGTTGGACAAGGCGAACTTCATTCTGAGCGGAGCATCCTGCCGATGAGTAGTGCACCCGGCCTGGAAGGTAGAGCTCTTGGGAAAAAGAGAATGACTGAAAATCCTTCGCACACGTTGAACGTGACCGCACTAGGTCGTCTTCTGTGCTGATAGCCTCTTTGAGGAAGATGATGCACGGAGACGTTTCATCTTTTTACGCCCACATTCCTAATGTGTCAGCGTAAAAACTCTATTTTTCTGCAGTCGAGCGTAAAAGCTTTGACCGCCGAAAAACTTGGTGTACACCATTAAAATTTGAGTTTTATGCTTGTGGATGGAAATCCTGGCGTAAAGCTTAATTTAATCAATCTGGCGTAAAGCACATACCGTATACTGCCAATCTTGAATTTTACGTTTAAGGAAATGGATTCCAGCGTAAAGGTTCAAGTTTCACAGTCTCGGCGTAGCGCACGGACTTTTGATTGGATGTTGCAAGTCCTGAAATATTTAGTTTAGAAACTGACGTATTTCTTTTGTACTTTCACAGTTAACTTGCATGAGTCTTCGCTAGCTGAAGTGATGGGCTCTGCCGCCGGGATGTTGCACTCCAACTATCAGGAGGATCTGTCGCACGTGACATTTCCTATCTTCGGGCCCCAATATCCCGAAGGAAGGGCAATTCTGATATCGGCTCAGGGCGAGCGAATGCTGCTGAGCATGATCAACGTGGAGCCCCTAACGTACGTAGACGGGGAGCAATACCTGAAGCCGGCTTTCCTCTTCGGGGACATAATTGATAAGCAGTCCCACACAAAGCCTAAGAGAGAACTCTGGGTTTTCCTTGCCGTGGATTTCGTCTTGTATCTGCCCAATATGCCGAGAGACTACCCCATCTCGGCCTTCTTTCATGCTACGCATCCCAGGAAGATGTCGTGGACGCTGACCCCCGATCTTCACGGCAAGCCAGGGACGATCTTTCATCTGAGAGGAGCTGACCAGGGGTCGTTTGTCAGCCGCCCTTCTGGCTCTGTGACGCTGTTCAGGGGGCTATACCCGGGCAGTGTCCCGAGTGAAGACAGTTTGGTGATCCAGCCGGTCCAGTTACCGACTTTCTGTAATGATTTTATGGGGCGTGGGGGAGTATACCCTAAGGTGAACCCTCGGTGTGGCGGGTGGATCACCCCTTCAAATCTTCGATGGGCTCTCTTAGTTGATTGGGCCTTGAAGCATTTCCAGACTGAGTTGGAGAATATTGGTCTGTTTGCAGCTGTGAGTGCTACCAGTGTTGGGTTACCTCCTAACCCTAACCTATTTCTAGCACTGATGGAGCGATATATTTCGCTTATCGGGACCTTCGCCACTCCACTGGGGGAGTTGGGATTGGCCCTGCATGAGATGGCAGAGATCTCAAGATTGCCGATGAGGGATAATCCAAACGAAGAGTATGTTCCCACAAAGTGGGAGCTGGGGGGTTCAGACCCTCGAGTGGTGGAGGTCTATCAGTAGCTGATGTGCCACTACCTTGCTTGCACCGCTTTTTATGACGAGCTCTCAGATTTGGCTCATATCAGCAAATGGACGTCCTACCTCTTCTTTCACCGGTCCAGGACTGCCAAGCCAGAGAAGGTATTGGAGGGCAAGGATCTGTCTGTGAATCCCCTGAGTGCGCTTAATGCTCAGGTAGTTAACGATCTTATAGTGGATGCTGGTGCTCCGGACCGGTTCCTCGACGAAGAGACAAGAAAGTATCCTGAAGACACCAAGGCCTATAGCTATTTGAGGCACTGTCGCAGGCCTCTATCCATGGAGGCTCAACTGGCTGGCTTCCTCTCCATATGGCTGCGCCGAGTAGTAGTGCCTGGCTTCGCATCTGCGGACCGTATTTACCGCAACACGCTCTGGCCTGCAGTGCGTCTGGTGTTCGGGGCGAGACTGGGCTTGCTCCCTGCCATGGTATGCCGTACAAGCTGGCTTGAGGGCCATGACTGACGGGCTGCTCGTCGATGAAATTCGGCGGGATAGCTTTCCCAGGATAGAATTACCATACCTGTATTTGATGGGGTGGTTAATTCTCCATAACCCCCGGGTGATGTCTCCCGGTTCTGGCAGTAGTTCGGGGGGTAGTTTCTTGTTGAACTACCGGAAGTCTTCCTGGAATGTGAACACAGTTATAGACTGTCGACGGGCGCTAGGCTTCAGTCATAGTTGAAAGCTTTTCTGCACCGTCCCTCCTGTACATCGCAATCAGTCGGGGATTAGGCTCGAGGATTCAGGTAGAGAGAAGACCATTCTTTCTCCCGAAGCTTTTAATTGGTTGGTCTGTATTAGACCATCCCATCTGCTGTACAGAAGCGAAGATCATTGCTTCTTGGAGCCCTACTTGCCCAGTCGGTTTGCCCGACAGTTTGGGTATGATCAGTTGCATGTGGGCAATGCCGTCACCAGCTTCAGGTCCAGAGGTGGACTCATTGATGGGGCACGGGGATGGAGATATTTTATCATGGGCTGTACTGGGGCATTTTTATTCTGCCCGTCATTACACTCTCCACGGAGCTGCGCATCCTGCATTCGTATGCCCAGTTCTATGTGGCAGCGAACACCTTCCATCATGATTTTGATATGCATGGAAGCTTTAGGGTGCCCTCTTTTAAGCCTGGGAGAAGAGTTGAAGTCCCCTCGGTTTCTTCTGACGAGGGTGAGGAGTCCGTTACTCCGGATGAGCCTCTGGTGTCGGTCACTAGGGGTGAAGTACCTCCGCCTGCAGGGGCTTTAGTAGTTTCTGGGAAGCAAAGGGCTCCTGCTCCCAAGGAAGCTTCCCCTCGTAAGAGGAAGAAGAAGACGGTAAATCGTTCTCTCCGGATTCCTGGCATTGATGCTCCTGGAGGTGAGCTTGCCTCTCCCCGTGTTGGGGACGATTCTTTGATTGGAGGTTCCTCGCCTTTTAGAGAGGGACCTTCTACAGTTTCGGCTAGTGGAGCCGGAGAATCTCAGCTGGACGCCGCCGTCGCTGCTACTACTTCAGGTAGTGGAATGAGGTCTCCTTCGGGGCTGAGTATAATAAAGTTTCGTATACCTCTAGCCGGATCAGCGTCGGGAGGGACTTCCACTGCGCCTGGGAGCGCACCTAGCGCGATTCTAGCCGATGAGCCTCGGTTGGATTTTGGGAAGGACTTGGAAGACTATCTGTCGGCTTCTGTTAGCAGACCCCCTTCCCCAGGTATGACAGCTCGCCTAGCATCATTAAGAAATGATTTAGCTGTACAGGCTGCGGATGCGACATATATGCCGTCGGCCAGGGGTAAATGACGTCTTTTATGCCTCTTCTTTGGGAAAATTAATATTGCGTTGATATTAATTTCCTTTTGTCTTATTTTTAGGGGAAGACCTCTTCGGAGAGGGTGATATAGATGCGCCCTTCGGCTCTGGCGGCGACACGGATGTGGCCGATTCTGAAGAGGAAGCATCTTCGGGCGCCGGCTCGCCTGTCGACGAGGTTCCGATATCTCAAGAGGAGGACGAGCCTGTCATTGCGACAATGCCTCCTTTGAGTATGCTGGTATCTTCGTCCGGTGTTGGCGATTCTTCTTTCGTTGCACCACCTGTTAAGGCGACAGCCGTGGCGATATCGTATGTGGTTATTCCTGGAGGGGAAGTCGCCACGATCGTGGATACTCCCCGCGTTCATGCGGACCTAGTTGCGCTGACCGAGCAGTACACCGGTATCTTCTACACCACTTTGAGAATGCTAATGTCAATGGTATTGGCGAAGAAGCTGGACTTTGCGTCGATGAAGAGGTCCTCTCGGTTCTCGATAGAGGCGGTCAGGGAATTCGGTGATACCGGGGTAGCCGACTCGCTGGAGGCGATGGTTAATGGCTTGGAGCAACCCATTAAAGAATACCTGCAGCTAGATCGAGGCAATATTGAAGCTCTGGTCCAGGCCAGATATGACTCCTTGACTGCGCATCTTGTTGAAAAGAAGGAAGGTCTGAATAAATTCATCGAGACCAATCAACAGGAGATGGATAAAGGGAAAGTCGTCTTGGAGGAGACTCTCGCCCTTCAAACGAAGTGCCAGGCCGAACATGACGGCAATGTAGCGAGGGTCCGCAAACTGGAGAAGAAGCTTGCTCAGGCTAAGGAGTGGGCTTCTCAGTCGTCGGAAGGTCTAGATGTGGTGAATGGCCGACTGGTCGCAGCACAACAGAACTTGGCGAGTGCAGGAGTTGCCCGTGCCGATCTCCTTCAAGCTAGAGCCGAATTGTCCCTCCTGATAGATGACGAGGCACGGTTGGAGCGGGTCCGCACTGATGTCTTGGATTCTGGGGCTGAGAGGATGGCCATACTGGCACAGCAGCTTCGCGACCTGACTGCTCTCCCTTCATGATGTACTTTTGCTTTCGCTTTTCAATGTACTCTTGCTCTTTTCTGGGAATAATAAAGAGGCTCTTTATCTGACTTTGTGGACCCATCATTTCGGAACGTAAATGACAGGTTTGGGTGAAAGTGATATCAGAGGTGGTATAGACATGATATACTTTCGGTAAGTTTTTAGTAGAGCATATCTATTCATAGGTCATATGGACATGACAGAATATGATCCAGCTAGTTTCGCCTTGAAAGTAGTTTTGTCAGAATGAGATCACCTTACTTGAGCAGAGGAGGTTTAAGCATAGTATCTCTTCAGGAATTTGCCATTTATAGGAGCCATTAGCAGGTCTCCATTAGGCTGGGCTAACCTGTAAGCGCCGTTTGAGAACGTTGTCTCGATCACGTAAGGGCCTTCCCATTTGGGCTGGAATTTGCCTTTACTCCTATGAGTAAGAATCATCGGCCTTCTTACAGCTAAAACCAGCTCGCCGACTTTGAACACTCTTTCCTTTACTTTTTCATTAAAAGTTCTGGAAATGCGTGCTTGGTAGAGCGTTATGCGCTGCTGAGCTTGGAGGCATTTCTTGTCTAATCCTTCTAGCTCTTGAAGACTTAACAGGTCATTCTTTTCTCGAGTTAACTCGTTAGCCACGGCTATCCTGAGTGACAAAATTTGAATTTCGATAGGAAGGACTGCTTCACTCCCGTAGACCAATGAGAATGGCATGCAACCTGTCGGTGCTCGTACGGTGGTGCGGTATGCCCAGAGATATTCTTCCAGCTTCTTATTCCATTCTCTTTTGTTCGAAGAGACGAACTTCTTCAAGAGTTTGATAATGGTTTTGTTGAAGGCTTCCGCCAACCCATTAGCAGCGGGATAATATGTCGTGGAGGCCACATTTTGTATCCGATTTTTATCTAAGAATCGATGAAACGCATGGCTGATGAACTATGGCCCATTGTCATGGATTATCCTTCGGGGAACCCCGAAGCGGTAAATGACGTGATGCTTGATGTAGCTAGTCAAGTTAGATGTCTTTACCTCAGCAAGAGGGATCGCCTCTGACCATTTGGAGAAGTAATCTGTGATGGCCAGTATGAACCGGTGACCTCTGGAAGAAGACGGGTGAATAGGGCCAATGATATCCATATCCCATACTTCGAAAGGCCAGGATGCAACCGTAGGGTATAGATGTTCGGACGGTTGATTTATGAAGTCTGCATGAACCTGACAGGCTCTGCATCGTCTGGCATACTGGATTGCGTTCGCGATCATAGTGGGCCAGTAATAGCCCATTCTTCTGATACGATCCTGTAGCTTAGGACAGGGTTGATGCACCCCGTACACGCCGTCGTGAGCTTCACAGATAATCCACTGTGCTTCATCATCAGAGAGACATCGTAATAATAGCCCGTCATAAGACCGGCGATATAGGCATTGTGACGATGCATCAAAATAGAAGCGTAATGATCGTCTTTTGACAGATATTACTTCTTTAGGATCTTCTGGCAAGATTCTGTATGCTACAAAATCTATAAAGGGACTTTTCCAGTCTCTCCGGGGCGGATCTGCGTTTACCGTGTAGCTATGTTCTATGTGAAAGTTATTTTTCACACAGAATAAGTCTCTGTTAAGAAGGATTACCGAATTCTGCCTTCTTACAGGGGTGGCTAAATCTGCGGCTAGACTGGCTAGGGCATCAGCTTCCAGATTCTGAGATCGAGGTACATGCTCAAGGAAGAAACCTTTGAACGTCAAGGCTATCTCGACCGTTGCTCGGTGATAGGGGATGAGGTCAGGATTCTGGACTTCATATATTCCTCTGACTTGGTTGACGATCAGTAGGGAATTACCGAAGGCTTCCAGAGATTCGACCACCAGCTCTTTAGCGACTTGGAGCCCGATTAGTAGAGCGTTGTATTCCGCCACATTGTTAGAACAGGGCTCGCTAAGAGAATATGCTCGATAGATAACGAGTTTATCAGGAGTGACTAGGACGATCCCTACTCCTGAAACCACGTTTCCCCTGGGACCGGTCCTGGAGGCGCCATCGAAGAATAGTTGCCATGCCTCACCTTCTATTGCGGAATTATACTCCGCAACTTCGTCGGGAATGTCCTCGTATAGTTTGGAGGCCTCCGGGATGGGATGAGCAGTTAGAAAGTCGGCCAATGCTTGGCCTTTGATGGACTTCTGAGGGACGTACACCATGTCATATGGCGTTAATAACATCGCCCAAGTCGCGAGTCAGGAATTAAGGACACTTGGCTTGCTCAGCAGTACCCGAAGAGGATTGATCCTGGAGATGATATGAATGGTTTGGCCCGTGACATAGTGTCGCATTTTCTGAATAGCGAACATCAGAGCCAGGCATTCTTTCTCCACAGGGTTGTACCGGTGTTCGGCTCCGACCATCAACCTGCTGAGGTAGTAGATAGCCTGCTCATGGCCCATATCGTTCTTTTGTGCGAGAAGAGCTCCCAGAGAATGATCCATTGCTCGAACGTATAGCACGAACAGTTTTCCTATGACGGAAGGTACTAGAACTGGTGGACTAGTGAGGTAGCGTTTGATATCCCCGAACGCTTGCTGATAGGCTTCATCCCATACGAAGGATACACCTTTCTTCATGAGACGAGAAAAAGGCTGGCATCTCCCGGAGAGGTTAGATATGAATCTTCGGATATAAGCCAAACGACCATGAAATCCCCTGAGTTCCCTTAGATTGCGGGGCGGTCGCATTTCTAAGATGGCCTTGACTTTATCAGGGTCCACTTGAATGCCTTTGGCGGTGATGACAAATCCCAGAAATTTGCCGCTAGATACCCCCAGAAAGGACTTTGTAGGGTTCATTTTGAGTTGATGTTGGCGCATCAATTCAAATACTGTCTTCAAGTCTTGGATGTAATTATCCCTGAGGCAACTTTTGACAGCTACATCATCCACGTAACACTCCACTGTCTTACGTAAATGCTTATGGAATATGTCACTCATAGCTCGTTGGTACGTAGCCCCGTCGTTCTTTAATCCGAAGGGCATGACCGTATAGCAGTATACCCCCAGTGGTGACCGGAAGGCAGTATGCTTCTCGTCTTCAGGATGCATCTTGATCTGATTGTATCCTGAGAATCCGTCCATGAAAGACATACGTTCAAAACCGCATGTATTGTCAATCATGATGTCTGTGATGGGAAGAGGGAATTCATCCTTGGGGCAGGCTGCATTTAGATCTCGATAATCGATGCAGATCCGTACTTTCCCATTCTTCTTCATGACCGGGACAACATTGGTAACCCAGTCGGGATGTTGTTCCTCACGGATGAAGCCGCAGGCTATCAACTTCTTGACTTCAGCTTCAATGGCGTCCATCATATCCGGGCGAAACCGGCGTTGGTGCTGCTTCACAGGCTTTGAATCGGGCAGTATGTTGAGTTTATGAGTAGCCACCTTTGGATCAAGACCTGGCATATCCTCATAATTCTACGCAAAGACGTCGATATACTCATTTATCAGCTGGGTAATTTCTTCCCTTTCTTTTTCGGAAAGGTTGTTGCTGATAAATATCAGCTTTGGTAAAAGTTCATCCCCTACGTCAATCTGGATAACTTTATCTTTAGTGGAAGATTCTCTTTGTTCGAAGCGGAACTCCCATTGTGTATCCATCTACTGGGCCCAAGCGTCATTCTCAAACAGCTCAGATTCTTGTTCGTCTGATTCGAAGGAATCTGTCATTACCATATTTGCTGATAATCTTGCCTCTCCGGTACCAAGTCTGGGTGTACCCACATAATCTCGCCTATCCGGGTAGTTAGGGGTAACATGTTATGATTTTGACCCCTAGCTGGAGGGAGATTAACGATGTTCATCGTTGTCCGGGAAATAGGTGTAATACCGTTCGGTACTTCTTGGGGAGGCAGATTGCCAAATTGCAGAGAGATCATATTGGCCGTGACCGTCTTCTCGCTATTGCGCAGGGTGATGGCTTTAGCATCGATCAGCTCTTGGATCTTCCTTTTCAGTATGTAACAGGCCTTTGTTGGGTGGTGTACATATCTGTGGAAGATGCAGTACTTGGGGTTGTTGGCACTGCCGACTTTACTGGGCCGCCTCTTTTCCGGAAGGGTGATCTTGCCACTATTGACGAGACACTCGAATATACTCGAAATATCGTCATCGTCGAAAGAGTATAACTCGACGGGCCTGGAAGTCCTAGGTTTTGTCTGCGTGGTTGCCGCAGTCTTCTGTCTAGACGTATTGATCGCCAGAGCTTCTTTTCCTTTAGAACTACGAGGATGGTCGCCGTTGGGGAATGACCTCTTGCCTCTGTCAGAGGTAGAGAACATGATGCCATTATCACGTGCCTTGCGAATGTTGTCCTCGGTGGCTGCCACTGAGATGATGAACGAGGGCCAATCATGGAACTGATATGGTCCTGTGAACACCGAGATCACAGAAAGAAGGTTCTTCCTGTAAATATCCACCAACGCTGAGTCTGGAACTCCTGGAGTCATCTGTAAAGTGGCTTGGCGAAAATGTTCGATGAAGGTACGAACGTCCTCCTTTTCCCTCTGCTTGACTTCGATGAGAGAGGACATAGACATGTCCATTCCTCCCTCATAGAATCGTGTGAAGAATAAAGCCTTAAAGTCTTCAAAGGAAGTAATGCAGTTGTCCGCCAGGCTGCGGTACCACTGGTAAGCTACTCCCGAGAGACAGCCCTTGAACACCCGGGTGAGGAGGGCGTCATTCCCTTGTAGCAAAATCGTCATCATACTAAAATAGTTCATGTACTGACTTGGTGATGTTTTTCCCTCGAACAGGGCCATGGTCTGAGGTTTATACCTCGAAGGAAAAGGGACCTCTTCCCAGATAACTGGGTATGGCTGGTTGATTCCCAATTTCTTGAGCCGATCTTTGTGTTTCAAGGCGTCAAATTGGGCTTTGAACTCCCGTACTGCTTGCATCAGATTTTCAGCTGGTAGCGAGACCACGGAATGGTGCAGAGTTGGTTGTATCATGATTCCCACAGGAGGTAGTATATTCTCCGAGTGAGGAAGTAAAGGACCAGCTGATTCTTGATCTAGAGCAGGCTCTTGGATCATGTTGGATGGTGGTAGATCCACCCCCACATGTATCTGAGTAGGCGGGACCGATGTTCGAGCCATAGCAGCCGCCTGTTGAGTTAGCATCATTTGGTGCATGTCCTCCATCATGGTTTGTATTTGCTTCAGGGATGTCTCTAGTATAGTAATGCGTTGGTCAGCGTTCCCTGATGGCGAGGCTTCCTCGTGTTCATCTTCAATGGCATAAACTCCCATCTTCCTGGGCGTCATTGAAGGATGAGTATAGGTCGCTGCAGAAGTTGACTCTATACTCTCAGTATCTGATTCGGGAGACTGGCGACCCCCAGCATCGGAATTAGAAGAGCACGAAGTCAGTTGTCGTGATCTTGAATGAGTATTCTAGAACACCCCAGCTTCGGTGTCCCTAAGGAGCATGTTGAATTTCTTCGGCTCAGAGTTCTAGAGGACGGACGTCTTGAGACGTCTCGAGTCTGAGCTTCCTCCAGGTATATGTGAAGCCATGTTCACAGATGCATGCACGGGCACTTCTTCTAGGAAAGATGGAGAGTAGCTCAGTCGGTCGAAAACCGGCCATTTTGCTTTAGAACAGCAACAATTAATCACAATTCTGTGACTATTACAACAGTGCTCGCTAGGAGGCGTAATAGCCACGCTGGAAGATCCCCTCTCCTTGCGCTTCCGGATTAGATATTTGCGCAGGTCAGGAGGAGTTACAGAAGAAGAAGATGTTGGCTTGTTCCTTTTGTTCCTATTGGTGGGCATGCGGATGATGGAAACCGTAGTCTTCCCTGTGCCACCCGTATACAACAGGTTGGCCATCTGTGTGGCGGATAATCCCCTGGGAGGGTGTCTTTCCACGACTGGAGCCTTCTTTACGCCTAGGGACTTCGCCTGGCATAATTTGGAGCTTCGCTCAGGTTGGCGTAAAGCTGAGGATGTCCTCAGGCGGCCATCAGCGTCTCGCGTAATTCGGAGGGCGTGCAGATTATTCCCTTGCTGGCGTAAAGGCCGAGAAGTTGAGTAGGCCGCCGCTTGCTTTCCCTTGCGGAGATCACAGGGATCATCGGGTTCTCCTTAGAGGCCAGATGTTGTTTTATGCGCAGAGCGTGTCTTGTACTTCTGATTTGGCACTGAGGCTTTATCAGAAGTTTTGTCTATTTTGCCAGGGACGGGAGACTGAATTTCACGCGCAGAGCGCGGAGTATACTTCTGGGTTAGCGCTGAGGCATTGCCAGAAGTTTTGTCTATTCCGCCAGGGACGGGAGACTGAATTTCACGCGCAGAGCGCGGAGTAAACTTCTGGGTTAGCGCTGAGGCATTGCCAGAAGTTTTGTCTATTCCGCCAGGGACGGGAGACTGAATTTCATGCACAGAGCGCGGAATATACTTCTGGGTTAGCGCTAAGGCATTGCCAGAAGTTTTGTCTATTCCACCAGGGATGGGAGACTGAATTTCACGCGCAGAGCGCGGAGTATACTTCTGGGTTAGCGCTGAGGCATTGCCAGAAGTTTTATCGATTCTGTTAGAGACAGGTGACTGAATTTTACGTGCAGGGTGCTGAGGGAGCAACGCTATAACCTTATTGGTCGGAGAGATCGGAGAGTCCACAGGAATGATAGAGGATGTCTTGGGCATCCAGACCTTACGCAGCTTCCTGTTGTTTCAGACAGAGAGAGAGTGAGATCTGCCCCTTATTCGGAGCATATCTTCGTAGGCAGACTGGTCGAACTGGACGACCAGTATCTTCTTCACGGATCTCACGGATACCGCATCGTGTCGAGCAATAGCTTTCTCATCAGAAGAGAAAGATGTCCCCAACAGAGTCGCCATCTTATTTTGGATAATATAAACGAAAAAAGATTTGATAAATGCGGAAAACGAGATCTTGTATGAAGACCCGCCCTTCTTTTATGTTTACAAACAAGATTGTACAAATTTGATCTTATACGAGGATGTCTAAGTACAATTTATTTAATATGGGTGAATATTGCTATAGGTGTCTGATCTGCAATCGATCACTTTAGCCCTTGGACCACACGATGTTGAAGAAGTGCCGTGGAAGACAGGTAGCAGCTTCGAAGGTTGCTGGAGAGGGTGGATGTCCGATGCCAAAGTCGTTGATCCCTTCTCTTTGCCTGAGCTCTGGACTCTTCTCTCTCTCTCTCTCTCTCCAATTTGTCGACCTATATCTGATCGTTCGATCAATTCTTCCACCTTCAATCCTTCGACCTTTTTCCTCGTTGATAGAGGTCTCTATTTATAGAGTTTTAGTGACAGTGACCAATCAATCGGTGTAAAAACCGAGTAGTGGAAAGTACAGCACCCTTTTACACAATGGTTAAAATAACCAATGCCTGCGTATAGATGATCCTTTGAATGAGCGTATGACGCGGGTCCGACTAAGGGACAAAATGCGTATAATCGCTACAAAGATCACGGCGTAGAAGCCACGTAGGTAGGTATCCCTTGTGTAGAAGAGGTTAGCGTAGAAGCCAATGTCTGTCACCATGGCATAGAAGCCGAATAGTTATCAAACCGGCATAGAAGCCGAATAGGCGTAGAAGCCGAGTGGTCATAGAGGCCGAGTAGGCGTAGAAGCCGAGTGGTCATAGAGGTCGAGTAGGCGTAGAAGCCGAGTGGTCATAGAGGCCAAGTAGGCGTAGAAGCCGAGCAGGCACCAAAGCTGAATAGGCGTAGAAGCCGAGCAGGCACCGAAGCTGAATAGGCGTAGAAGCCGAGCAGGCACCGAAGCTGAATGGGCACAGAGGCCGAGTGGATATAGACGTTTTAGCCGGAATTACGACTTTTGGAGATATAGTCAAATCCCCAGCATTAATTGTGGAGATTTGCCATCATCCGGTGCACTAAACGTAGAGGCGTGTTTTGAAGGTCTGTCACTTGGCCTACACATGGTGCAGAAACGTGTCTCAGGCATCTGTCAGTTTTTGGTGCTTCAAATGCAGAGACGTACCTCGAGAACCTGTCACCGCTCTGTGCATAAAAAATACAGAGACGTGCCTCGAATCTCGTACGAGGTACAACTTTTGACGTGGCAGGCGGTTTGTCTTCTGCGGAGCGTAAGGAGCTCTCATCTGCCTCTGTAAACTAGGCAGTGTATTCCTCTGTGTACGTAAAAGCGGTTTACGCAAGAGAAATGGCAGTAAACGATAGCCTGGGTTGCAGTGCCGCGCCATCATTATAGCCATCGCCTGGGTAGTCGAGCAGTATCCCTTTGTCAGAAGTCGAGACGTCAGGTTCATTGCTGGCTCTGACAGGTTCATTGCAGGCTCTGACAGGTTTATTACAGGCTCTGACAGGTTTACTTCAGAGAATACGAAGCGTCCCTCGTATACTTCAATGCTGTATTGAAAAGAGGATAAGTTTTATGCCATAAAGGCGATGAAGCCCCTGTTTACACTGAAGCAGCCTGGACGTACTGCCCTACGCGGATGGTCCTTGAGCCTGTATTTCTCACTGTGCTTTGGCGGAGAAGCTCTGTTTGCATGTTTGAAGGCTCTGAAGTCCTCTGTTTACGCTGTTTTACATCAATATGCTGCATAGAGCTTCCAGCGTATTTTTTATGCTTCTACAACCATGTACTCTTCATTAAAAGTACAAGTGCAATGAGGCCTTGATGCCTTTTTATGCAAGCTATGACGCAAGCCCAGTGGCAGCAAAATGAGCTGCTGAGGCCAGCCCTCATAGTTGCAATGAACAAGCCTCCACCACCACCACCAGCCCTAACACTAGTGCCACAACCTTATGAGGGC
The DNA here is from genome assembly GCA_036927795.1 of Iris macrosiphon. Lineage (NCBI taxonomy): Eukaryota > Viridiplantae > Streptophyta > Magnoliopsida > Asparagales > Iridaceae > Iris > Iris macrosiphon. Next base: position 99,745,135 of record JAYESA010000013.1, on the reverse strand, counting down.
CGCATTAAGGATTTCACTCAAATGAACCCGAAGACCTTCAAGGTACCAAGGGTCCGCTAGAAGTTACTGCATGGCTTATTAGCATTGAGAAGTTTTTGAAGGCATCACAGTTACGAGAGGACCTATGGATGATAGCAGTGGACCTTCTACTTAAGAAAAATGCTCATCATTGGTGGAAGGGTGAACAAAGACTATTCGGCGCCAACCAGGCTTGGGTGGAGTTCTATAAACTCTTCAATGAGAGGTTCTTCCCCGCTAATATTCGAGTTATTCTCTATGATAAATTCCTTCATCTCAAACAAGGGAATATGAAGGTGGAAGCGTACGATGCGGAGTTTAGCAGATTAGGTCATTTTGGTGAGATATTGATTTATGTGGAGCAGGAGAGAGCCAAGAGTTTCCACCGTGGGTTATCGTCGGATATCAAGAGATTCCCTAGTGCACAGTCGAGAATATCCTATACAGTCGTATTAGAGAAAGCAAGAAGTCAGAAGCTCCTGTTGAAGGAGATGTAGCAGATGTTGAAACGTCTAGCTCCAGGACCTGCACCTACTAGAGTAAATCAGGGCGAACCAATTAGGCATCCTATGGCACAACAATAACAACAACTGGTAGGAGTTCCTTTTCATATTCAGGAGAAGCCCACTTGCTATTAATGCGGCAAAAAATGACATATTCAACTCAATTATCGCCCCTTGCTAAGGATATGTTTGATTTGTGGGTCTAACCAATATCAGGCTCAAGAGTGTGCCTTAGGACAGCAGCAAGTGCAACGACCAGCCTTACCAGCACCAGGGATAGGACAACAATAGCTACAAAGGCTAATAGCACCAGGAGTAGAAGTACCTCGCCTACCAGCACCAAATAGATATCAACAAGGATAGCCCATGGCTCCTCCAACTACTAAATTTGAGAGGGCTAGACCCAGTTGAGCAACCAAAGATAAGGGCAAGCATTCGTTATGACAAATTTGGGGGCACAGACACACGAAGCTGTAGATGCAGGTATGACCTTATAGATATAATTACCATTGCATAATTATGTGCAATATTATGACACATGATTTTAGGAGTATAGATCTATATATAATGGTATATATAGGGTAGGTTGATATCTTAACTAGATAACGTACCCACGAAGCTTATAGATGACACAAGTAGCAGTAGTAGTATTCTCTTTCTATCGTATCCTTCATATCCTCGGCCCCTTCTGCAAGTTCTCCTTGTACTTAAAACTTATTTGTGCCATATTACCTTACTAGAGTAGGCTAGAATGACCCTTAGAATTTAATGCATGAATTATATATTCTTCCTTCAAAGTTCGAGGTATAATAATTTGTACTTGACCCTTCTCTACCATATTTTTTTCTCTTATTTTCTAAAATCGTGCCTTTATTTTAATTTCGAGGACAAAAGTTTTGTAAGTTAGGTAGAATATAACCACCCAAGAATTTCTAACTTATTAAATGAATAATCAAAGTATATAGTAGGTATTCCTGCTCATGGAAGTATGCATTAGTACAGTTAAATAATACAATAGGAATAAATAAATTTAGAATATAAAATTATGTGCATAATTGTACATGTGTAAAACAACAAAATTGTAAATAATAAAAGATATTGGTAATAGAATAAAACATATGCTCTTATAAAATAAAGAATAATAAATATTAGTAGTCATGTATAATAAAAATAATAATAAAAATGTATTTTTAAGTTATTATAATAATAATGAGATAATAATAATGATTTTAGAAATAAATATAATAATAACATAAAAAAATAAAATAAAATAATTAAAAGAAAAGAAAGTAAATGAAAAGAATAAAAGAAAAAGAAGAAATATAAATCCCAAAACAATAAACTAATCATAATCCTAAACAAACTCTAAACTAATACTAATAGCTAACTTACCCAGCTCGCACCTGCAAACTACCCACACAGGCCCCGGCGCAGACCCGCTGATCCGCGAGTGTCCCCACCCCGACTCAAATTCTCTCTCTATATATATGTTTCGAATCACCAAACCCTAACCCTAACTCCCCTTCTTCTCCCTGATAGCAGGAATCGGCTTCGACTGTCACGCCCCAGTCCCAAAAATACGTAGGACTAGGACACGTAAGCATGCCAGCCGCTTGGGTATGGCAACTCCAATATATAGAAACCAAACCCATACGTACGCTGTAATATGAATATCAAATCCACAAGTGGTATAAACATATGTCACAAATTACAGGGTATAATTTAAATCTTATCCACAGAAAATCAAATATAATTAATTAACTAGTATCTATGAAACTAGATCTCAATAAGAAGTATCTAGGGATGATAGTTGGGTGGAAACAAATCCACTACCAACTAGAATATAAGAGCAAATACAATATAAGGACAACACAACAACCACCATATAAGATTACCAGCTAACAATTACGGCTCGAAGAGAAGACATCCACGAAACATATATAACCACCCGAATCTGCGCTCCTGCGAATACTCAATAACAGATACACCTGGAAGGGGCCAGGTCCTCAGAGGGAAGTAACAAGATACATAAAACACATGCCAATAAAGTACTAAAATAAATATCTAATGGTCGCCTAACCGTCTAAGTGAATGCAGTTAAGAACAACTTTCCCCACAAGTGAGCTATCTGACCGAAAACTGGGATTGGCATGACTCTCTCGGAGAACCAGGGGCCTCAAAAGCACGTCATCTTTTGAACGGCGGAGGCCCGCCAAGTAGTATAGGGGTCATCACCGCCCGTATCTCCAGCGGAGCTTCCGGGTTACAGAGGGAAAAGTGCAAAGAAGCTTAAATGCGGTACTTGTTGTTCTCCCCACCCCATGCTCTAAGCATGTCACATCCATGACACGATTTGGTTCATAGCCTATTCTTAGTACCCTAGCCCAATCCTGCAACCAAACAAGGACAAGGATGGGACCACCGTACTACAATAAGCTATGTCCATAGACCTCTAATAACTGCTAAGTCTACTAGCATGCAAAGTTTCTAACAGCAGTTATTCCTAATGCACGGCCCACAAGTACAGGAGGCCAAACCTGTCGCGCAGTCTATGATCTATATGAGACTCACACTCGTGTAACAACTGTGTCACGGCCAATGAACCTAATGATGCTACATGATAATTGGGTAGTCTCATAACAAGGTTAATACAATACATAAATAAAAATATATCGCGATGACACCGTCGCGCGCATTTTATATAACAGTTAAAATATATGAATTAAAGACAGAAAATAAAGATGCATGCAATATATGGAATATGAATAACAGTACAATGGCAAGGTATACTTGCCTGGCAAGGAAGCTGCAATGTACCAATAACCTGCTCCAGAAGTCGCGCAGAAAAAATCCAACATCCTATGCACCCATAAATATAACACAATAAAATTATTAGTCATTACACTACTACATACACAATAATATTTACACTGGACTCAAGGGGTACACTAGGGGTGGCACTAGTCATCTAACACGGTCAATTACGCGTTGAATTACGCGGGTGTCACGTCTTCAAGTACTGTACGGAATCAGTCAGTCAACTGACAGGTGTCTACGCCAGTACGTTAATGTACGCAAGGCAGACAATTTCCTAGGGTCAACATGGTCAAGGTAAGTACGGGACAGTCCACGGTGTCCTAGGGTCATACAGTCTAAATATATATAGTCATACTTATCAATTAGTATTTACTTACATATATATTCATATTTATATAATAATATAACCAGCAATTTATTTACATAATTATTGGAATACATATATATATATATATATATATTAAATATGTACCTAAATATATATACCAATTAATAATATGTTAAAGATTAACTAAATATAAATCTACTAAATATATGTATATATACAGATTGAATAATGCTCGCGTACGCGTACGTGTACGAACGCGGGTTGGGTTTACCGACTCAAGGTCTGCTATCTGCTAACTATGGTACAGAAATACTAATGTCCTATTATCGCACACACGAACATACATAAAAGGAGAAGACAGGCAGGTTTATACCTTGGAGTACGTGCACTGGTACGACGGTGAGGTTAGCGACGATGATGGTGAGGACGACAGTGTTGATGATGATTACGTCTACAGCGATGATGATGATGGATTGATGGTGAGATAACGATGCTGCGATACTGATGATGATGACGGGGACGATGGTGTTTGACGAGGACAATGACCAGGATGGAGACTAGGATGATATGGATGATGATGATGCATGGTGGTGATGTTAATGGGGATGTGTTTATATTGATGGTGGTGGTGTTGATATGATGATGATGATTGCGTCCTGCTGAAGTCCGGCCAGGGGAGGCTATTCCTGCGAGGTGGCGGAGGACAGGGAAGAGGAGGCTGACAGGGAACTGGGAGGAGGCCAGGGAGGAACAAGGAGAGGTGGTGGTGGTGCTGGTGCAGTGGTGGTTGTGATAGGGACTGGCCGGGGAGGTTGAGCAGGGAGGAGGCGGAGCTGTGGTCGAGGTCAGGCGAAGGAGGAGGAGATCGAGAGAAGAAGCCCGGGGAGTTCAGCGGGATGGGGTGGTCGACTGGCTCCGGCGCTCGGGGAGGAGATGAAGTCGTCGAGGTGTGTTGCAGAGGGAGGTGCGGTAGAGTCGACGACTCAGGTTAGCCGAAAATGGGAGGAAGAGAAGAAGAAGTCGACGCGGGAGAGGGGGATTGGTGTGGCGAGGTGCAGCAGGGAAGATGGCGAGGGAAGGAGGTCGAGGACAGTCGGGAAGAGGCGGCGGGTCGAGATGTGCAGAGGCGGAGGGGTCGTCGGGGAAGAGGAAAGATGCAGTCGGAGGGAGAACAGAGGTGAAGATGGTTGTAATGGTGGTGGATGGCGGCTGACAGAGGCGAGGAATCGGCGGAGGATGGCTCGGGAAGTGGACGACGGAGAGGAAGGTCCGGCGAGGTCGGGTGGCTGAGCTCCGGCTGTAGGGAGGAGGAGGACGATGATGAACAGGAGCTCGTGGAAGGGTCGGCTAGGTTGGTTTTTTTAGGTTTTTGGGTTTTTAAGATTTTTGGAAAAACTAAAGAGAAGGAGATATTTATACATATAAAATTCTGGTTTGGGTTGACCTAGGAATTTGTGGGCTTGGTCAACTCTCCTTGGGCTTGGGCCTCGGGCTCACATGGGGATGCTTGGAAGCGCTATAATTGCCTTGTTTAAATACAAGGATAGGTTTAAAAACACGAGAGCGATGTGCGCGCGTTGCACATCCCGAAAAATTACGGAAAAATCTATGTGAAGGAGAAAATTGGGTTTCTACATGAATTGTCCAATAGTGGGGACACCTCAATGCATTTTTGCATAAAAGTCCCCCAACAATTAAAAAATTACACAAAGGCAGAAATTGGATTTAATTAATTAAATCGAACGCGCACGATGTTCTAGAATTAATTAGGAGTACATGGGATTAAATTTAGGCGGGACACAAGTGTCAGGGGCGTAGAGGGTACAGTGTAGAATATTAATAAAATCCGGTTTGTACAAAACGGTCAAGGTTGTGTTTCCAATTTTGATTGGAACGCACAAGGGTACTGAGTTGGGATTTATTTAGAATTTAGAAATAACGTCCGTGACGTTTATTGTGCAGCTAAATTATAGCACCAGAGAGCATGATTATAAGTTACACAAGGGTCAGAAAGGTCGGCGGGTACGTCTCGGACAAGGGTATAAAGTTTGTAGAAAGGCATGGGCTAGTGTAGTGCTCCAATTAACGAAGCAATGGTAAGGTGCGCTACGCGATAAAATAGTGTACAGTTAAATCAAATGCCGTGTTCTAAATTCTAATTGGTTCAAACTAGCCCTAATTTCACTATCTAAGCAAAGTAGGCCTAATTTTGGGTGAGGGAGTTTTCATCGACCCCTTCCTATTTCGGTATATATATCTCCCCCTTCGTTGTATCATTTTTTGAGAGGGTCGGTTGTGTTGCATTCACAACATAACCCTCTAGTAATTCCTTAAAGTAGAATAATTTTAGATACCCTGGATTGGTCGAAAAGTCTATTAAAAGTTGGATAAAAAACTGTTCGAAATAGTTCAAAAATTCACTCATGTTCATGCCCAGTTTTCTACCAACTCATTAAATATTTTCAAAATCTATTTAAAAGGACTTATTCACAACATAACCATGATTATTTCTATTATTTTAGTATTTCATAGTTTGTCTTATTTAGTAAATTATTCTGTTTCTAAAATGACCAAAAACTACGTTTTCAAAAACTAAAATTTTGTGATACGGAGTACGTTCCGCCAAAAGAGACTGTCTTATCGCTTACCAATTGCATCGATAGGTGTGTATGAGATATCCTGACAGTTGGGCTTTCGTAAAAGTTGATTTGGACGTGTGTACACGCCTGAACCAACCCGTATCCGTAAAAAGTTCCCATATCGGTGTTTTATAAATTTTCTTATTAGCTTTTGTGCGCTCGTCTGATTGCCACAAAACTTGTGCCATTTGACTCGCAGCATTAGAATTTTCCTATGACCCGAGTTTCTCTTGATTCCTAGTCAGTCGACGAATAACCATTTTGTCGGCCCCACGATTCGACTTGACGAGCAATTTTATGATCGGCTCACCGAAATTTAAAATTGAATATACCGTTGAGTTTGTATCATCGATTAGGATTTGTTTGACCTATAATTTGTCCTATTTAGAGAGCTTTACCCCTGGTATACTTTTCGATGCAAAGTGGGCTACATGTGGATTCCATTTTGACCCAAAAATTATAGTTTTTCCCTTATATCAAAATTGGACGAAAGGGTAGTAATTTCTGACAATCTCTCTTCTTCTAGAAAAATTGGTGATGTTTATTACAACATCCGGAGACGTTCGTATAACTTTTTTTCTTTGTGCTATTGTTGACTTACATATTCCTTGCCACGACATTGTCTAAACTCTCCTCGGACACCAGGCAATATACCTTGCTATATTTATTGTCAGTTTATTTTTATTTCAGCAGTTTATTTTATTGGAGCATAAATTATTTTTATATAAACTGTGCGTCTGAGCTTGACTTGGGTGCAAGCAACGGTGTTCGTAGTCTTTCGTAGCTTTTTTTTAATTTATGCATGTTGACTTAGTTTTAGTGGACTACCTCCTATTTATGGGATATTTTCATATCTCCTTGGACCATGAAACACACATGATACGAGTTGTGACATTCTATTAGGGGCACAAACTACATAACCGACTGATCATCGATACGTAAGGAACATGTGACAGTTCAAAACGTAATTGTTATGACTAGTGTGTTAGAGACTCACAGTTATAATACAGGACATGTTGTGTATGCGATTTGGTCTATACGGGGATGAGGGGTAAGATAATCATTATGCATATAAGATAGCCAAATGGTGAGCAAAGTCTCCGAATGGAACTTGGTGTGATGATATTATATTATTAGATACCTTATGATTATATGTACATGAGCCAACAATCCCACTCATATGCACGAAGGTGTCTTCCAAATTATATTTTAGGTGGTTAGAAAATCCTTTGCATATTTACTTACTGCAGTTTATATAGCTTGCTTCTATGTATCTTGTTACGTCCCTCTGAGGACCTGGTCCCTTTTTAGGTATAGACGATCAGGACTATCTACAGGAGTACGAAACGAGACATAATTCTTCGATCGATGAGTTCTTACCTTTTGAGCATCTTTTATTATCTCTAGCGATGGATCTTTTAGTTGATACTTTTTTATAGTAATTTTATTTTATATTGGAGTTTCATCCTCTTCTTTCATTTTAGTTTGCTATTGTCTTTGGTAATGGGTTTGTCTCCACCCGACTATCATTTTGGATTATTTGGACTTGAACATTTGGATCTATTTGGTTAGTTTATTTCTCTATTTATTGACTTGCGTCTGTGAATGAGATTTAGTTTCCTGTGACTTGTGCCATTATATACCACTTATGAAATATTTTTCATAATAAAACGTATGTATATGTTATGGTTTATATATATTGGAGTTGCCATATACATACGTCTTACATATTCCTAGTCCTACGTATTTTGGGACTGGGGTGTGACATATTTTTGTGGTGGCCCATGCAGGTTGAGAGTATATTTTCTCGGTTATGTTACTGTATCGAGCAAGCCTATAAATATGATTAGAGTATAGAATATCTTCCACTTATTTAAGTCACCTTCCTTGATTCTATTTTTAAACTCTTGTTTGACTTCTTGATTCACATCTACCTTGAAACTGTTGTAACGTTGCCCTTATCTTCGGGTTAAGCAAGATGAATCTTTGTAGTAGATGTGTCGCTACCCTCGCCTTCAATGCAGGCAATTCAGATATTCTGGAAGGATCGAGGGCTCTTCCTTCCTCGATGATGTCTCTGACTATATCACTCCAGCCAGGACAATCATCGCAGGAAGGTCAGACACCACCATCGTTCAGTAGGACTCTCATATTACAGCACCTCTGGTGGGGCATCAAGAGCAACATACTGCAAATTCCTAAGGTGGAAGTATGCCACCATTGCCACCCTATTTGTAGCCTTAGTTTTCCTCAAATATACCACCTGTACCCCTTCCACAACTATTCTGTAGTCTGATGGGAATGTTAACTCGACCCAGTTTATGCAAGCTATGATGCAAGCCCAGTGGAAGCAAAATAAGCTACAGAGACAAGCCCCCATAGTTGCAATGACTAGTCCTCTACTACCACCCCCAGCCACAACACAAGTGCCACCACCTTATGAGGGCCGCATTAAGGATTTCACTCAAATGAACCCGAAGACCTTTAAGGGTACCGAGGGTCTGCTAGAAGTTACTGCATGGCTTATTAGCACTGAGATGTTATTAAAGGCATCGCGGTTACCAGAGGATCTATGGATGAAAGCAGTGGACCTTCTACTTGAGGACAATGCTCACCATTGATGGAAGGATGAACAAAGACGATTCTACGCCAACAAGACTTGGGAGGAGTTCTATGAACTCTTTAGTGAGAGGTTCTTCCCCTCCAATGTTCGAGATATTCTCTTTGATGAATTTCTTTATAACAAACAAGGGAATGTGACGGTGGATGAGTATGATGTGGAGCTCAGCAGATTAAGTTATTTTGGTGAGATGTTGATTCCTACGGAGCTGGAGAGAGCCAAGAGATTCCACCGTGGGTTATCGTCGGATATCAGGAGATTCACTAGTGCGTAGTCGAGGATATGCCATGCAGCCGTATTAGAGAAACCAAGAAGTTAGGAGATCCTATTGAAGGAGACACAACAGATGTCGAAACATCTCGCTCCCGCACCTGCACCTACTAGAGTAAATCAAGGCAGACCGATTAGGCATCCTATGGCACAACAATAACAACAACTAGTAGCAATTCCTTATCACATTCAAGAGAAACCCATTTGCCATTACTGCTGCAAGAAAGGATATATTCAACGCAACAGTCGCCGCTTGCTAGGGCTATGTTTAATTTTTGGGTCTAAAGGGGATTAGGATCAAGAGTGAACCCGAAGACCTTTAAGGGTACAGAGGATCTGCTAGAAGTTACTGCATGGCTTATTAGCACTAAGATGTTATTGAAGGCATCGCGGTTACCAGAGGATCTATGGATGAAAGCAATGGACCTTCTACTTGAGGAAAATGCTCACCATTGATGGAAGGGTGAACAAAGATGATTCTGCGCCAACCAGACTTAGGAGGTGTTCTATGAACTCTTTAGTGAGAGGTTCTTCCCGTCCAATGTTCGAGATATTCTCTTTGATGAATTCCTTTATCACAAACAAGGGAATGTGACGGTGGATGAGTACGATGTGGAGTTCAGCAGATTAAGTTATTTTGGTGAGATGTTGATTCCTACGGAGCTGGAGAGAGCCAAGAGATTCTACAGTGGTTTATCGTCGGATATCAGGAGATTCACTAGTTCGTAGTCGAGGATATGCCATGCAGCCGTATTAGAGAAAGCAAGAAGTCAGGAGATCCTATTAAAGGAGACACAACAGATGTCGAAACATCTCGCTCCCGTACCTGCACCTACTAGAGTAAATAAGGTCAGACCGATTAGGCATCCTATGGCACAACAACAACAACAACAACAACTAGTAGTAATTCCTTATCACATTCAAGAGAAACCCATTTGCCATTACTGCTGCAAGAAAGGATATATTCAACGCAACTATCGCCGCTTGCTAGGGCTATGTTAGATTTTTGGGTCTAATCGGGATTAGGATCAAGAGTGTGCCTTAGGACAGAAGCAAGTGCAACGACCATCCTTACCAGCATCAGGGGTAGGACAACAGCAGCTACGAAGGCCAATAACACCAGGAGTAAAAGTACCACACTACAAGCACCTAATGGATATCAACAAGGATCACCCATGGCTCCTCCGACTACTCAATTTTAGAGGGCTAGACCCCAGCTGAGCAACCAAAGACAAGGCCAAGTATTTATTATGACAAATGTAGGAGCACAAACACATGAAGCTGTAGATGCAGGTATGACCTTATACATATTATTACAATTGTATAATTATGAGCCACATTATGATACATGATTTTAGGAGTATAGATCGATATATAATGGTATATATAAGGTAGGTTAATATCTTAACTAGATGACATACCCACGAAGCTGATAGATGACACGAGTAGCAGTAGTAGTATTCTCTTTCCTATCAACATCGCTTTCTCTTGGGTTACTCATCCCCTCTACCGTATCCTTTATATCCTCGGTCCCTTATAAAATTTTTTCTTATACTTAAAACTTATTTTTGCCAAATTACCTTACTAGGTAGGTCAGACTGAACCCTTAAAATTTAATGCATGAATTATATTTTCTTTCTTCCAAGTTCGAGGTACGATAATTCGTACTTGACCCTTCGCTACCATACTGCTTTCTCTTATTTTCGAAAATCGTGCCTTAGTTTAAATGTCGAGGATGAAATTTTTGTAAGTTGGAAAAATATAACCACCTTAGAATTTCTAACTAATTAAAAGAATAATCAAAGTATATAATTGGTATTCCTGCTCATGGTAGTATGCATGAGTATAGTTTAATAATATAATAGGAATAAATAAATTTATTATATAAAAATATGAGCATAATTATACATGTTTCAAAGAATAAAATTTTAAATAATAAAATATATTGGTAATAGAATAAAATATATGCTTTGATAAAACAATAATAATAATAATAATAACAATAATAATAATAATAATAATAATAGTAATAATAATAATAATAATAATAATAATAAAAAATAATAATAATAATAGATTATTTCTATTCTTTTAATTCTTCTTATTTTGCCTTATTTATCAAAATATTCTGTTTCCAAAATGACAAAAAACCATATTTTCAGAAACTAAAATTTTGTGTTACGGAGTGCGCCCTGCTAAACAAGACCGCCTCATCACATAAAAATTGCATGTGTGCACGCCTGAATCAACCTGTATCAGTAAAAAAAAATTTGTATCGATGTTTTACAAATTTTTCTATTAGTTTGTGTGCGCTCGTCTGATCGCCACAAAAATTACACCATTGGACTCCTATCATTTGACTTATCCTATGACCCGAGTTTTGCTCGATAATGAGTCAGTCGATGAATCATCGTTTTGTAGGCCCCACTATTCGACATGATAAGAGATTTTATGATTGGCTCACTTGAATCCAAAACTAGATATACCATTTAGTTTGTATCATTGAATATAATTTGTTTGACCTATAATTTATCTCATTTAGAGAATTTTACCTCTGGCACGCTTTTCGGTACAAGTAGTAGGCCACATGTGGATCCCGCTTTGACCCCAAAATTTTTGTTTTGCCTCTATATCAAAATTGGACGAAAGGTTATTATTTTCTGACTATGTCATTTTTTTTAGAAATGTTGGTGATATTTATTTCAGCATCCGGAGACTTTCGCACATCTTTCTCTCTTTGTGCTACTATTGACTTGATATATTCACTACCAGGACAGTGTCTAAACTCTCCTCGGACACCAGGCAAGATACCTTGCTATATTTACTATCAGTTTGTTTTTATTTCATCTTTTTATTTTATTATTGCATAAATTATTTTCATATAAACTATGCGTCTAAGCTTGACTTGGGTGCAAACGACGCTGTTCGTCATCTTTCATAGCTTTTATTTATTTCATGCATGTTGACTTAGTTTTAGCGGACTACCTCCTATTTGTGGGATATTTTTATATCTCCTTGGACTATGACACACACATGATACGAGTTGTGATATTCTATTAGGGGTACGAACAACGTAACTGACTAATCATCGATATGTAAGGAACGTATGACGGTTAGAGAGGTAACTGTTATGACTAGTATGTTAGAGAGTCAAAAAATTAAAATATTGGACACGTTGTGTATGCGATTTGGTCAGTGCGGGAATGAGGGGGGAGATAAATCATTATGCATATGAGATAGCCAAATCAGTGATCCAAGTCTCCGGATGGAACTTGGTATGATAATATTATATTATTAAGTACCCTGTGATTATATCTACATGAACCAACAATCCTACTAAAATGCATTATGGTGTCTTCTAAATTGCACTTTAGTTGGTTACTTACTGCAGTTTATATAGCTTGCTTTTATGTATCTTGTTATGTCCCTCTTAGGACCTAGTTCCTTTCCAGGTATAGACGATCAGGACTATCCGTAGGAGTGCCGACCGGGACCCGATTCTTCTGTCGAGGATGTCTTACCTTCTGAGCATCTTTGATTACCTTTAGCGATGGATCTTTTAGTTGATAATCTTTTATTATCATTTTATTTTATATTAGTGTTTCATCCTGCTCTCTCATTTTACTTTGCTATAGTCGTTTGTAGACGATTTGTCTCCACCCGACTATCAGTTTGGATTATTTGGACTTGGACAGTTGGATCTATTTGGTTAGTTTATTTCTCTATTTATTGACTTGCGTCTGTGGATGATATTTAGTTGCCTGTGACATAATATTATATACCACTTATGAATTATTATTTATAATACAACGTACGCATGTGTTATAGTTTTCATATATTGGAGTTGTCATATACATACGGCTGACATGCTTATATATTCATATTCATACGTATTTTGCGACTGGGGCATGACAAGGTAAACATGGGATACCCAGATCCTCTAAGATACCTAACCCTAATTTTTTCTCATGGTCCCTGCCGTAGCCTATATATATCCTCTATTTTTTGGCCATCATTTATCGGGGCGTGACAAGGTAAACAAGGAAGCAACTTTCTCTAAATTTTTCTTTTACTTAAGGATAGAAAGAAGGACAACCAAGGAGAAGAAAATGTTAGAAGATCGTCGCCCATACCACTTCCAATCCGAGTAAGGAATACGTGCATAAGACATTGGGGTCGCTAACTAATCAAGGTTGCTGAAAACCTTCATCTTCTTCTCATTACTTCAGGTATAATCTGTGAACCCTAGTTTTCATCTTTTAAGGGTTAGATCATATAATAAACCTGTTAATCTTCTATCGATAAATATGTACACCAATATGAAGTCTTGGGGATCCCCAGTTCCATCAATTAGTATCATAGCCGATATTGTATCTACGTATCGATTGATAAATTCATGTTTTCTAATAAAACTAACATTAAAAAATAGTCAATAGATGTAGATCTGTTCTAACTTGGTTTTGCAGGAATATTAGATCGAACAGTTATGGTCTTTATGAATATTTTGTTTCTGCGATTTAAACCCATGACATGTCGTGGCTGTTGTTGTTCATGTATGTAATTAAAATCATGAGGGTTGATCATGCTTATTTATTTAATTATCTTTAATCTAGATTATGTGTAAACTCCTTCGAGAGTCATAGGATTAATGTAATTTAAAAAATTTGATCTATCGTGATGGCGGAGGTGGTTGTTTCTGATGAAGGACGAGATGCTATTTTTTAGTAGTCCGGAGACAGACAGATGATTTTCGATGAAGGAAAAAGGCGACCAAACCTAAATATATATATATATATATATATCTGTCAACTATTTGGATATTCATCTATTCTTTATTGCAGGGCAAGATTCTAGATTCTGGATTCAGCAAGATTCTGGATTTAGCAGTTGAGGAATAAGCAGGATATATGGCCATAATAGTTGGATATTCATCTTTTCTTTATTGCTATATCTGTTTATTTTGTTATGCATATTTATTATTTTATGGTTGTTTTCTATAAACTAAGCCCGCATTAATAATGGACAACATGGACATCGTCAACTAGTAGAAAAACCCTCATTATTAAATAACTAAGTGAGAGAAAATTTATTTAGTATAAATCCCATGGTCTCCATTACTAGTTTGTAGGTGATATAATTAAGCTTGTGTGTTGGCTTTAATGCCTTCATTCATATCGGATGAGTATAATTACGGATCACCAGTACAGACTTCCTTTGAGATAATTATAGAAAATTATCTAGTGTGTGCTTACTTCTCCATCTGAAGGAACACATTACAATGTAATGCACTTAGTATTAAGTAATGGTGTACACATAGAAAAAATTAATGGTATCCCCCCTATCAGAGTCACTTCTATTATTAGTAGGACCAAAGCAAAGACCAACAAATTAATTTATTTGTCATAAAGTTAGGTTGATATGATAGTAAAATTAATAGAAAAAACCTCCTTGGAAAAATATTGAATTAATATACGTCCACACTATCGTGGCATAATAAATTAATTGTATTTAAGGTGTTGGTGAACTTTTTATTATTGTTTTGAGGGAATCAATATATTTTTAGTTCAAAAGTTTTTGCCCAGGATAATTATTATTTATGTGATTAACAGGATTTCAAAAATAGGTTTATTCAGTCCACTTGTGGTGATTCTTAAAGAAAAACAAACTTACTAGCCCTAATTATATTAACTGAAAATGTAACTTGTATATTGTCTTAACAGCTGAAGAGTACAAATATGTACTCCATGAGAAATGACCTCCTAAGCATGATGCTAATTCTGATGAAGAGGTCAAAGAGGCTAATAAGAAGTGGATCAAGACAGATGAGATGGTGTGGTGTTACGGTCTGGCATCTATGTCAAATGTGCTGTAACATCAACATCAGGCCATGGCCATATCTTATGACATGATGTACAACTTCAAGAAACTCTTCGAATATCAGAACAAGGCAGCTAGGCAGTTTTCTATGAAGATTTTGATAAATACGAACAAGGATGAAAGGACGTTAGTAAGGGATCATGTTCTCAAGATGATAGGTCATCGGAATGAGATGGAGATCCTTGGATTTATAATCGATGGGGAAATCCAGGTCGATATTATTCTCGGAACTCTGACTAAAAGTTTTGTTACATTTTTCTTTAACTACAACATGTACAAAATATTGTACAGTTTGGTAGAACTTGCGAAAGAACCGCAGCATGCGGAGGCTTTCATGAGGCAGAATGGTCATATTTATGTTACTAAAAAGGCTTATACTTCTAAGCCGCAAGGTGGTTAGAAGAAGACTAATATTCAGAAATAAGCAAATTCAGGAAAGAAGGGCATGGGTCCTCAAGGCGTTATGAAAAAGCCAAAAGCTAAGTGTTTCAAGTACAAATATTTAGTAGATTTGAAGAGTGATTGTCCACTTCTCAAATTAGGGAACAAAGAAGTTATATCTTATTTACTGGTATTTAAAACATGTTTAGCAGTGTTATCTACCGGCACCTAGTGTGTAGATACAGAGCCACTAATCATGTCTGTAATTCATTGTAGGGGTTCCAGGAAATAAGGCGACTTAATGATAGAGAGATATGCTTGTTCATGGGTGACGCTACAAAACTAGCAACCGTTGCAGTAGGTGATATTATTTTATCTTTTGGTAGAAATAAGTCTTTAACATTAAGAGATTGTCTTTATGCACCTTCACTTAGAAGGAATTTAATTTTTGTTTCTATGTTAGTTAAGGATGGATATTTAGTTTATTTTAATAACAATATTGTTATTAGAAAAAATAAGCATTTTTTTGTACTGGTGCATTATTTGATAATTTGTATGTCATTAATCTTATTTTACCCACAATACAACTTATGAAAATGAATAACACGTCTTCTAACTTAAATAAGAGAAAAGAACCTTCTTGTATGAACCAAACATATCTTTGGCACTTGCGGTTGGGATATATTAATCTAAGAAGAATTCAAACACTGGTTAATGATGGACCTTTGAGTTTATTGGATGTAGAGGTGTCACGACCCGCACCCAGATTTTGGGGCACGAGAGCGTGGGTACGTTCAGCCTACGCCGCAGCATCGGCTGTAGAACGCTGTCTAGGTCATATAACTATCTAATCAATCTCACATGAATATCCAACTCCATAAGGAGACACAGATATCACCATATAATATGGAATATACTCAATCAAATAAGCTAAGGCACGATGAGATATCGAAGCAAACAATGAAATACAAGACAAGTCTAAATAACAATAAATAATCTAACCTGCAATCAATACATCCAAGTCTCCAAGTATGTCGGAACAAGTCCTCTATGTCACAGTCTAAAAAAAATATCCAGTCAGGATTGGAACGAAATACACCTCCAACAGCAGTTCCACATATATTGACAAAAACTATAACACAGTGTAAAGAAATACAAGAGAGATAGGAATACTGGCAATAAGAAATACTGACGAGCATGGATGTACTGGAAATAGAAATACTGGAATAAATAGAATATTGGAGCATGTCATCATCAATGTATATCTAGCAATGAAATAGAAATCCAAGTACACGCAAGAATAATGAACTGGTATATAAATGTGTACAAGAACAACAACTAGAACATGTCGAGATGCTAGATCAATATACTAGAGATGCATGTCAATGATCCTCTAACCAAGTGTGTGAAATATTAGTATATCATGTGATCGACTTAGGACTGATCAAGCTTGTTACATATGATTAGCTATGATTCATGTAGGGTCAGGCTAACCATCCTGATAGCTATAATACGAGCAATAGTCAGGCTAATCACATGTAACAGGCTATTAGGCATGTAATGGTCAGGCTGCACCGACGTGAGATGTGGGTGAGCTATGATGCATGTAAGTTTGGGTATGATCAGATAAGCTACTAATATTTTCTTATTTCCCCAGCTATGATGATGGATTCCAATCACGACTCCTCGTGACAGGTCTCAATGATGCCAACTCGTGTAAAGAACAGTGTCAGGATCGTGTACGCTATACAACAAGAATTATAGAGATAATCAACATAATGGAAACTGTCAGAGAATATACTCGCCTGGGGTCCTGCTGCTGGTATGAATCAGAGTCCAAGTCACAGTCCAAATAGCCTATGTATTACAATTTACCATGTCAAAAGATAATTTATTTTAATTAATTTTATTTTGCAATAATTACTCTAAAATCCTATTTTAATCTTATTATTCTTATTTTTATGTTAATTCCTAAATTTTGTCCAAAGGAACTGAATTTTATCAACTCGAGACTCATTGCACGCAAATCGAGGCGATATGTTGACCAAAAAGTCAACCAATACAAACTTGACTTTCATGCATTATTTCCTGTATATTTTAGTGTCAAAAATATGCTAGAATTTACGGCTCATCCAAATTCAAATTCGTTTGGGAATTATGGCACATACAAGTTTCGTATCGTGCACCGATGGTTAAATTCTAACCTAGAAGTTCTACAGAATTAACAGTATGAAAATACATCAAATTAAATTCTAGAAAAAACATATATCAATGATCTCAAAATTAAATTTCCGAAACTTTAAATGGTTCATGATTCTGATTTCTGGTTCTCCCGAAATCGCGAAAATATCGAAACACATCTATTTTCGGATATGCTGTGCTCTACGAATTTTCTAGAATTTAATACTCATAATTTCGTAAAAAAAATATTTAATCAGAAAGCTAACCTCAATATCGTTCTAACACAAAAAACTAGACCTCGTTTGGAGTCCGGAGCTATGCGCAATGGCTTCTGGAAGATGAAGGAACCCTAAATGGCAATTCTCCAAAATTCGGCTGAAGAAAAACCCTAAAAATAACTTAAACTATTATATATATATAGAGGAGAGAGAGAGCAGCCGCGGCTCAGATCTGGACACGTGGCAGCCATCCGTGCAGCCCCACCCAGATCGAACGGTCAGACACTAACGCGGCTCGGCTCAGCTGAGTCCGAGTCGAACTCTGACTCGGCTCGGCTCGAGGTCGGCTCGGCTCGGCTCGCACCCATCCCGCGGTCACTGACAGGCGGGCCCTGCACCGTTCACTGCGGGAGGCTGACAGGTGGGCCCCCTGTTTGGTGACTGGGCAAAAATAATTACTTTTTGGATTTTTTTTTTCAAAAATTAGTTTTTAATTCAGTTTTTCATAATTAACTCAAAATAAATGCTAAAAATAATCAAAAAATTCTCAAAAAATTTTAGAAAATATATTTTATTATTTAGAAACTAAAATAAAAGTATGGGATATTTGTAATTAAGTTTGTCTCTAAAATAAATTCTTAAAAGTCCTAGAAAATTAGGGTTACTAGTTTTTAATTAACAAAAAATTATGGAAAAAATCCCAATAGCCCCAATTTAATCTAATAACAATATTTAAACAAGAATTTCAGGATACAGAGGTTACAAGTCTACCCACCTTAAAAAATTTCTTCCTCAAAATTTAAAATCCTCAATAGTTGTATGTATTCATTTATATTATTTTACAATCAAAATTAAATTCATCAAACCATATAATCATGAAGTAAATCCATATTGCTATAAAAATTCCAAAATTCTATAGATATTATATTCCTAAAATCTTTAAATTTAAAATTGAATTCCATTCGTATCATAATCTCCTCAAAAACTTTATGCGAATTACTAAATACAAAACTTAATATCCAATCCTCTAATTTTAAATCCACTCAATGTGTATTTATAAATTTAAGAAATCTCATCCGAAAAGTTTGAATTCAAACACTAATCCACTAATCATCTTACTCCTCAAATTTTAAGTCCAATCGATGCGTATTTATAAAAATTAAAATCATCATCCCAAAAATTTGAATTAAAACACTAATCCATCAGTGATCTTAATCCTCGATTTCTTTTTCCACACAATACTCAACAATGTAATACTTATGAGATCTTCAAATACAACATTCAAAATATAAATTTTTAATTTCATATCTTGCAATCAAATAAATATAATGATAATCTTCTTAAATTTCTCAAAATTTAATGACAAATTTAATCATATCATAATCTTCATAAAATCTATGATTTAACAAAATCGTCAATTCTGCCATATTAAATTCTCAACTCTCTTCATTTAAATAAATATTTATCGTCGAAATTTAAGGCACATTGTCTCTCTTTGTCAAATCATAACCTCTTCATTGATTCTTTACTACAGTCAATCCTCCATCAATCAAAGTCTAAGAGAATCCTGCCTATAGTCACACAACATGCAATCTAGAGAAAACATACATAGTTATGGTCACTTTTGTCATGGTATTGCAATCTTTGTCGGGGTGTACTACTAGCTATATTCTAGCAAGAAGATCATTGATACAGACTATGGTACTAGAAAATCAATCAATAAAATAGATGAAAAGAAACAGAAGAAAAGAACAGAACATAGCCTTCTAACACAACCATAGGTTTAATGATGCATCCAAAGTTTGATACCCTTATCATTTTAGGTACTACTGTTTCTACTACAAGCACATCCACTACTAGCTCTCTTACCTACTATAAAATTTTATCCTCAAAATAAAATTATCAAAATTTAACTTCTTGAATAATTTAAAATAAAATGCATATACTTTCCTCAAAAGTCAAATATTCAAATATCAAAATAAAATTTTAATTACCTCCAAAAATCTTTATAGCTTTGACTATGTTTATTGAATCAAATTTTGAATCCTCAAACATTTTAATAACATAAAATCTTAACTCCTTAAAATTCTTAAAAATTGCAATTCACTTCCACTCTTCAAATTATAAATTTAAATCCACAAGTATATATATAAATACTCATAGCCTCTAATACTCAAGGTGCACACAAATACACCAATTATCTACAACCTCAACTGTGTACTAAAATTTGTACTACCCGGATTACTTGCACTATTACTCCCACTAATTTAAAGTTATTATCATACGTATTTTCTCCAATAACTTTCTATATATATTAACTGATACACCAATCTAATTATCATCACACGAAGTTCTTACAGTCATTAGCACCTTGCTCAACAAATCTTTGATATAGAATCACTAGCACTATTGGTATGGTAACACTAGCTTCATCATTAGATTATCTCATCAAACTTATTATAACTCACAATTATTCGTACCTTTTATAATATACCTATTTCTCTTTACTCTCATGGGCAAGTATATGGCTCCTCATCTCGATTGATGTATATGTATTTTCCTTTTAATCTTTTACAGACTGTTATACTAATCTGTGATACACTTTATACCTTTCATGATTAATCTTGATATTCCTCTACCCATGGCATACTCATTAATACCCTTTATGCATATATATTTCTTTACCCTTGACACACCCAAGTAATCAACCATCAAATTGAACATCATGCTCCATTAATCTTTAACACAATTCCTTGATACTTAATTATTTACATAAATCATCCAATTATATAATTTAATGACTATCCTGGACTGGCATGCTGATTCTGATACTTACTCTTGAAACCTTCACTAATACTCTTACTCCTCTTTCTATAATACCAATACTAATTATAATAACACCTATCATAGAACTATTGCTACAAGGCACTACGCTATGGGTATCTCTAGATTAATGTCTACTGCTCTTATGTCCAACCAAGAAACACTTACAAACTCACAAGTCACACCCAGTCAACACTAATACAAGACACAAACAAAATTGTAAGTCACTAATTATCATACTAATAGGGAATCCTTAAAGAAAATAAGCTAAAAAAGGAACTGGATCAAGGACTGAAGGTATCTTTACTGCTAGTAAAGAAAAGAAGCGATGGAACAAAGTCCTGTAATAACGAAATAGATAAGTATTGAGATGAGACTTTAAGAACCATTTTAAGATACAACCTGATAATCATACACGTCTGTCAGAAATTATGACACTCAGAATCCTCGCCACGCCAGTAAGCATAAATGCGATAAACGACAGGTTCCGTAACTAAGGTATGCAACTCTATAATCATGTCATCAAGAATCTTCACTACGCCAACCGATATGGCTGCGAGAGACTCTAAGTTTCATAACTACAGTATATACATCCAAGCCAGGTTCCTATATTTTTGTCACGACAGCTAATATGGCTGCGATAAACTCTAGGTTCCATAACCAAAGTAGACGTTTTACCTTTCTCACTGTTCTTATCAACATATGTCATCAGATGATACCGTAAAGTTTAGTTCGTAAAATTCATCTCGATAAGAAATCAAAACTCAACAACGATACCAAGAATTAAATTGATAACTGATCAACAAGAATCAAACTCAATATCAACAAGTAAGAATAGACGAAAATAAGGGGAAAGGATTTAAATTGGAATTTATAATAAGATTCTCAAGGGTCGTCCCAGGAATCTCTCAATTAATTTGTGATTGAGTATCCTCTCTCTTCCTAGTATTATATGTCCTATATTTATCGCAGGCACGCAGTAGTACAACTAAGATATTGCACTACCACGACATCGCACAACTTGCGAAGTCTGACCTACATGGGCCACCACTAAAAATGTGTCACGACCCGCACCCAGATTTTGGGGCACGAGAGAGTGGGTACGTCCAGCCTACGCCGCAGCATCGGCGGTAGAACGCTGTCTAGGTCATGTAACTATCTAATCAATCTCATATTAATATCCAACTCCATAAGGAGACACAGATATCACCATATAATATAGAATATACTCAATCACATAAGCTAAGGCACGATGAGATATCAAAGCAAACAATGAAATACAAGACAAGTCTAAATAACAATAAATAATCTAACCTGCAATCAATATATCCAAGTCTCCAAGTATGTCGGAACAAGTCCTCTATATCACAGTCTGGAAAAAATATTCAGTCAGGATTGGAACGAAATACACCTCCAACAACAGTTCCACATATATTGACAAAAACTATAATACAGTGTAAAGAAATACAAGACAGATAGGAATACTGGCAACAAAAAATATTGACGAGCATGGATGTACTGGAAATAGAAATACTGGAATAAATAGAATATTGGAGCATGTCATCATCAATGTACATCTAGCAATAAAATAGAAATACAAGTACACGCAAGAACAATGAACTGGTATATAAATGTGTACAAGAACAACAACTAGATCATGTCGAGATGCTAGATCAATATACTAGAGATGCATGTCAATGATCCTCTAACCAAGTGTGTGAAACATTAGTATATCATGTAATCGGCTTGGGACTGATCAGGCTTGTTACATATGATTAGCTATGATTCATGTAGGGTCAGGCTAACCATCCGAATAGCTATGATACGAGCAATAGTCAGGCTAATCACATATAACAGGCTATGAGGCATGTAATGGTCAGGCTGCACCGACGTGAGATGTGGGTGAGCTATGATGCATGTAAGGTTGGGTATGATCACATAAGCTACTAACATTTCTCCATTTCCACAGCTAGCATGATGGATTCCAATCACGAGTCCTCATGACAGGTCTCAATGATGCCAACTCGTGTAAATAACAATGTCAGGGTCATGTACGCTATACAACAAAAATTATAGAGATAATCAACATAATAAAAACTGTAAGAGAATGTACTCACCTGGGGTCCTGCTGCTGGTATGAATCAGAGTCTAAGTCACAGTCCAAATAGCCTATGTATTATAATTTACCATGTCAAAGGATAATTTATTTTAATTTATTTAATTCTGCAATAATTACTCTAAAATCCTATTTTAATCTTATTATTCTGATTTTTATGTTAATTCCTAAATTTTGTCCAAAGAAACTGAACTTTATCAACTCGAGACTCATGGCACGCAAATCGAGGCGATCTATTGACCAAAAAGTCAACCAACACAAACTCAACTTTCATGCATGATTTCCTGTAGATTTTAGTGTCAAAAACATGCTGGAATTTACGTCTCGTCCAAATTCAAATTCGTTTGGGAATTATGGCACATACAAGTTTCGTATCGTGCACCGATGGTTAAATTCTAACCTAGAAGTTCTACAGAATTAACAGTATGAAAATACATTGAATTAAATTCTAGGAAAAACATATGTCAATGATCTCGACATTAGCTTTCCGAAACTTTAAACGGTTTATAATTCTGATTTCTGGTTCTCCCGGAATCGCGAAAACATTAAAACACATCTATTTTCGGACATACTGTGCTCTACGAATTTTCAAGAATTTAATACCCATAATTTCGTAAACCAAATTGTATAATCAGAAATCTAACCTTAATATCGTTCTAACACAAAAAACTAGGCCTCGTTTGGAGTCCGGAGCTATGCGCAATGGCTTCTGGTAGATAAAGGAACCCTAGATGGCAATTCTCCAAAATTCGGCTGAAGAAAAACCCTAAAAATAACTTAAACTATTATATATATAGAGAGGAGAGAGAGAGCAACCGCGGCTCAGATCTAGACACATGGCAGCCATCCACGCAGCCCAACCCAGATCGAACGGTCAGACACTGACGCGGCTCGGCTTAGCTGAGTCCGAGTCGAACTCTGACTGGCTCGGCTCGGCTCGCACCCATCCCGCGGTCACTGACAAGCGGGCCCGACACTGTTCACTATGGGAGGCTGACAGGTTGGCCCCATGTTTGTTGACAGGGCAAAAATAATTACTTTTTGGGTTTTCTTTTTCAGAAATTAGTTTTTAATTCAGTTTTTCATAATTAACTCAAAATAAATGCTAAAAATAATCAAAAAATTTCTAAAAAATCTAGAAAATATGTTTTATTATTTAGAACCTAAAATAAAAGTTTGGGATATTTGTAATTAAGTTTGTCTCTAAAATAAATTCTTAAAAGTCCTAGGAAATTAGGGTTACTAGTTTTTAATTAACAAAAAATTATGGAAAAAATCCCAATAGCCCCAATTTGACCTAATAACAATATTTAAACAAGAATTTCAGGATACGGAGGTTACAAGAGGCACTTTCATTCTGCGAATTATGCTTGGAAGGTAAAATGACAAAAAGGTCTTTTACGGCAAAGGTGTATAGGGCCAAAGATGTATTGTAATTAGTTCATTCTGATTTGTGTAGTCCCATGACTGTCCATGCTTGAGGTAGATTTGAATATTTTGTCACATTTAATGACGATTATTCAAGGTATGGATATATTTATTTTTGTGCCGTAAGTCTGAGGGATTTGAGAAATTTAAAGGGTAGATGGCTGAAACGGAGAAACGTCATAGAAAATATATCAATTCATTACATTCAGATTATGGTGGTGAGTACCTCTATGAAGAGTTTAGGGACTATTTATCAGAGACTGGGATTATATCTCAATTGACTGCACCTGGAATACCCCAATAGAATGGTATAGCAAAAAGAAGGAATATGACTTTTATGGAGATAGTTAGATCATTGATGAGTTATTTAGATTTTCCATATTCGTTTTGGAGATATTCCATAAAGGCTGCAACTTAAATTTTGAACTTGGTACCTGTTAAGTCAGTACCTATTACTCCAACAGAGCTGTGGATCATGCGTAAGCATAGTCTGAAACATGTTCAGATTTTGGGTAGTACAATACATGTGCTGAATGGGAAAGCAGATAGATTGGAATCTCGTACTAAAGTACGCTTGTTTGTAGAATATCCAAAAGGAACGATAGGAGGTTTATTTTATAGTACTAAGGATCATAACGTCATTGTTAACACTAATGCCCAATTCTTAGAGGAAGACTATGTGATGAACCATAAACCCATGAGTAGAGTTGTTCTAGAAGAACTGAGAGGTGAGATACCAAATTCTTTAGTACCAATAGTACAATAGGAGAAACTACAAGTAACTGCACAACTTGTCACAAATGTTATACCAGAACCGATAGTTCCTCGTCGTAGCAGGGGGGTGTTGTACAACTTGACATATTCATGTTCTTGGGAGAGATATCAGACTTCGTCCCTGAGAAACAAGATTCTGATCCATGCACCTATAATGAAGCACTCTAAGATAAAGATTCAAAATCTTGGCAAAAAGCCATGATATCAAGAAATAGAATATATGAATTCTAACTAGCTCTGGGAGCTTGTAAAATCACCCACTAGTGTAAATGCCATTGGATGAAAGTGGGCTTACAAGATAAAAAGGGGATCGGATGGTAAGGTTGAAACCTTTAAAGCTCGGCTTGTTGCGAAAGATTTTACTCAGAAAGAGGGTATTGATAATGAGAAAATATTTTCTCCTGAAGCTATACTTAAGTTTATCCAGATTTTTATCTATTACAGCTCATCTTGATTATGAGATTTGGAAAATGGATGTCAAGACAGCTTTCCTTAACAGAAGTCTTGAGGAGAACATTTATATGAAGCAACCAGATAGGTTCATTGAACAGGGCAAAGAGCATCTTATTTGTAAGCTCAAGAAGTTCATTTATGGACTTAAGCAAACTTCTAGATCATGGAATATCCATTTTAATTAAGTGATAAAATCCTATAGATTTGATCATTGTTCGGATGAAGCATGTGTATACAAAAAGTGTGACAAAAATGTAGTAGTATTCTTAGTACTTTACGTGGATGACATCTTGCTCATTTGAAACAGTGTGAATATGTTATCTAATGTAAGGGTATGGTTATCCAAGCAGTTTGATATGAGGGACTTAGGAGAAGTAGGTCACATCCTTCGGATCAAAGTTCTTCTAGATCGCAAGAAATGGATGTTAGCCTTATCGCAAGCTACCTATATCGATACTATACTAACTCGTTTTAGCATACAAAATTCTAAGAAAGTTTCTTACCTTTTATTCATGGAATTGCTCTATCAAAGAAACAGTGTCTGAGGAAACTTAAAGAGATAGAGGACATGAAAGCGGTTACTTATGCTTCGATAGTAGTAATCTTAATGTATGCAATACGATATACAAGACTAGATATTTGCTTTGCCTTTGGCATGGTTAACATATATCAGTCTAACCCAGGACAAGATTAATGGATTACGATAAAGCATATTTTGAAGTGCCTAAAAAGGACTAAAGATTATATGTTGGTTTATCATGCAGATAGTTTAGTGTCCTTGGGGTATATAGACTCAGATTTTCAGTCAGGTAGGGATGCTGGGATAGCTACCTCAGGTTATGTATTTACTTTAGAAGGTGGAGCCATAGTATGGAGGAGTATCAAAAAAATGTATTGGTGATTCCACCATAGAAGCCAAGTATGTAGCAGCTTCTGAGGCAGCCAAAGAAGAGATTCGGCTCAGAAATTTTTGATTGGACTTGGATGTGGTACCTAGTTTGTCTAAGACTATTACACTTAATTATGATAATAGTGGCCTTGTTGTAAACTCGAAGGAACAAGGAACCACGAGCACATAAGACAGGTAAACACATTGAGCGCAAGTACCACATGATATAATTTTTTTTAAGAAGAGTCGAAGTTGTTGTGATCAAGATAGAATCAACAGACAACCTAGTTGATCCCTTTTTAAAGCGCTTACCAGCTAAGGCTTTGATAGTCATGTTGAGGGAATATGAGTGTCACTACCACATTTTCTAGGAGAGAGTATTTTGCTCATTTCATAATTATTTAAATATTATGCATGTTGATTAATTATTTATTGTATTATTTAATTATTGTTAGATATTAGTTTATTATTTTAGACTTGTGTTAGTGGATCTAACTAGTTTAGATTTGATCCATGGACCAACATTTACAATTAGTTAGAATTGAGCCCAATTATTAAGCCCATTTATTAGGAGGAGGATTAATTAAATAAAACTATTAGACTAGAACCTTTCCTCCTTAATAATTTCTTCATGAGAGGCTCCAAGGGTTATATTGGTCATTACATAGTATCTTGACGGAGGGTCTAAGGGGGCCGGCCATATAAAGAGGGGGGAAAATTTTCTTTCTCCTCTTTTTTATTACAATTCTAGATCTAAAAATTTTCTCAACCAAATTCCTTCATTACCACATCAAATCCCTACCAAATTCTTCCTAATTTCTTCCCAAATCACTCTTGCAGACTAATTGAGAAAGGATCTATAAGGAGAAAGTAAGGATCTACAAAGAGGAGCCATGACCTACAAGTTGGAGGCCAATTTCATCAATTTTAAGGTTGCATTGGAAATCCATCTCCCAATAGGAATAATTCAGTTTTCCCCTTTAATTAGATTCTAAATCTGTGTTTTAATCATTAAAAATGATCCCATATGATGAGGCTACCCATAGCAATTAGAATTATGTTCATAGGAGGTCTATGGAGAAAGTTATGGTATATTTTGTGTCAATTTTTGAAGAATTTTGAGATTGACATATGTTGTGTTTATCAATTGGTCAATTAGACCAAATTGATATGTGTTTGTTTGTTTGTTTGTGGCTAGTGTCGTATCCACAATTGTATATGTGTAGACCGTATCCCAACAATTTGGAGATACAGGTTAATTTGGGAGTTTTCCTCCTACACGGGACTTTGTGCATGTCACACTTTGACACGGACATGTAGATGTATAATTGACTCTTCGTATTGTTCATATATATTATATTAGACTTGTTCGTGTCCTTTGGGGTACGTTTGGTTGTGTGGTGGACTCGTATCGCAAGCGTATTATAGATCTAGTTTGATACGGGTGTGATGCACTATACGTGTTTGTTTGATTGCATTCCTAGATTCAATTTGCATTGATCATAGCTATTAGTATATTAATTATTATAGTATACATATATATATATATATATATATATATATATATAGTTGTGTGTATCTTTGTGTTGTTCATATGATATATATATGTGAGTTATAGATATATACTGTACACATAGCTATGTATATTATTGATGTTTATATATATATATATATATATATATATATATATATATTCTATTGTATAGATATATATGTATATCTACTTGTATTATATATATATCTATATATATATAGATGTATCCCTATATATGTATATAGTTGTATAGCTAGTGTATTGATATGTATATATGGGTGTTGTGTTGTGTGTGTTTATGTGTGTGAGTGGAGAGTTACATATATATGTATATAGATATATATATAGGAGTATTTATTATATGCTTGTATGTGTGTGTGTGTGTGTAGTTTTGTGTGTTGATGAGGAGGGTCGGGCAACAACAGGTTCATCAGTAGCTACATCAACAGGGAGCAAGGACCTCCAATAGTAGGCAGTGTGCAGTCGATCATTTAGTAGCTGCAGTCTTCAGTAACCATAGCTGCAGTGCAGCAGCTACTTCAGCATTTACTGCAGGACTCGAACAGTTGTAGCAGCATCGCATCAGCAGCAAGCTACACAACTGCAGGCAGCAAGCATAATAGGCGACTATACCAGTTGTAGCAGCTACACCAACAGAATTAGCTGCAGCAGTAGCAGCTTTGAAATCCAGTAGCAATAGCAACTACAGTTTGTATCAGCGAGTGCATCTTCCAGTATCAGCAAGTGTCAGAGCTAGGTAGTATGGTTAGTTGGGTTTTTGATAGCTAACTAGTTTACTAGTGATTAGTTTTCTAGTTTAGTTAGTATCTATATGTAGATTCTTGTTGTTAATTAGTAGTAGATATCTATATATATATACCTACTTATGTATCTCTAGCTATATGTATGTATGTATGTATGTATGTATGTATGTATGTATGTATGTATGTATGTATGTATATATGTATGTATGTATATATGTATGTATGTATGTATGTATGTATATATGTATGTATGTATATATGTATGTATGTATGTATGTATGTATGTATTAGTTGCATTAATAGTTAGTATAGCATGGTAGTTCGTATTAGTATATACTAGTAGTTTGTATTAGATTAATATAAATATTAGTATATATATGAGTTGGGTAGTTAGTATATACTAGGATGACATTACCATGAGATACAATGGTTTGATATTCAAGGTATTGGATTTGAGAATCAAGATGGGGATGTAGTGGTGCGATACCACATTGGTTGAAAGCCAAGGTATCCACTTAGCATTAGATTAGTTGGGATTGTTATGTAATTGATGATTGTATATGCATAATATAATATTTCCATATCTATTGTTTGCGTATCTTGAGATACGATATCTTAGTAATTTTATAGTATCCTAGTTTAGCTAGTGTGGCCTAGTTTCATAGTATATGTGCCTAATATCCTAGAGATAGACTCATGCAATCTAGAAATAACTAGTTTGACCAAGTTTGACTAGTTTGACCTAGATGTTGACCTAGTTTGGCTATTTTGACTTAGAAATAACTTTGTGGCCTAGATGTTGAACAATTTAACTTATTTTTATTTTAAAATCTTGTATTGATGTTATATTCCCTATCTAGGTCTTCGAGGCACCATACCGGACATCTGTGATACTGTTCACTGGACTTCAGGTGAGTACATTCTTTGATAATTTCCTATTTATGATATCTTATATGTCTCTTGTATCTAGTGCAAATATCCTTGATTTTTTGACACGATGGTTACACGGATTGGTATATCCAGATCTCGTCATGAGATATTATTCCTTTGTATATATTGTATATCTTGTGCAAGCCTTGTTTCCTTGTCTTCTTGTACATATACATACATTGATTCTTAGGGAGATTAGCTACCTACCCAGTGAATCCCGTGTCATGACGTACCATAGTTGGATCCACTATACCAGTCGAGGGCGGGAGTATTTAGTGTAGATATATGATCATACCCTCCTTGTGCATGTCTTTTTCATTGTGAGTGTTGGTCATATTGTCACTACCATATTTTCAAGGAATGGGTATTTTAATAATTTCATAATTAATTAAATATTATACATAATAAATAATTAATTATTGTACTATTTAATTATTGTTAGATGTTATTTATTTATTTTAGACTTGTGTTAGTGGACCTAAGTAGTTTAGTTTAGACTCATGGACCAACATGTATTAATTATTAGATTTGAGCCCAATTAGAAAGCACATTGATTAGGAGATGGATTAAAATTAATTAAACCATTAGACTAAAAGCTTTCCTCCTTATTTATTTCTTCATGAGAGGCCCCAAGGGGTATATTGGACAATTTATAGTAGCTTGAGGAAGGAAAAAGGGGGGTCGGCCTATTAAAGAGGGGGGAAATAGTTTCTCTCTCCTCTTTTTATTTGTAAATTAGATCTAAAATTTCTCTCAACAAAATTCCTTCATTCCCACTTCATTTACCTACCAAATTTTATTCCAAATCCTTCCCAAATCACCATTGGAGGCTAGTGGAGCAAGAATCTAGAAGGAGGAAGTAATGATCTATAAAGAGGAGCAAGGATCTACAAGTTGGAGGCCAATTTTATCATATTTGGAGGTTGCATTGGGAATCTATCTCCCATTAGGTACCATTCAGTTTTCCCCTTAAATTAGTTTTTAAATATAAGATTTAACCATAAAAAATCAACCCATATCCATAGGCTACCCATAGGATTTGGTTTTGTGTTCATAGGAGGCCTATTGTGAAAGTTATGGTGCATTTTGTGTCAATTATGGAAGAATTTCGAGATTGACGTTTGTTATGTGTGTCAATTGGTCCTATAGATCAATTTGGCATGTGCGTGTGTGTTTACGGCTAGTTTCATGTCCATAATTGGGTACGTGTAGGTTGTATCCCAATAATTTGGTAATATGTGTCGATTTGGGAGGTTTTCCTCTGACATAAAACTTTGTACATGTTAAATTTTGATACAGACACGTAGATTTGTATTTGACTCTTCGTACTGTTCATAAATAATATATATGACTTGCTCGTGTCCTTCGAGGTATATTTGGATGTGTGGTGGACTCGTGTCGCAAGCGTATCCTAGATCTAGTGGGATACGGGGTGATACGATCCATGTGTTTGTGTAATTTAAATGGTAGATCTATTTCTCTTGTCATTGTGATATAAAATTATATATATATATTATTATGTAATTATATTTACATAATATTGTGTATTAGATCTATGTATCTATGTATATACTATATGTGTATTTATTGTTAAGTGGCTATTCTTCTACATGTAAGTATAATTATATATAGTAGTATGTATAGATATGTATATGTTTAATACATAATTATATGTTGTTATATTTCTATTTATATAATGTGTGGTACATATTATTGTATGATTATATACATGTGAACATATATGTATAGTTATATATACATATTACTATGTATATGTATATGTTACTATGTATTTATTAGGTGCATAACTTATATAGTGGTAGCTATGTATATATATGATATTATATTATAATATGTAATATTGTGTATATATGTATATCCTATAAGTTGTAAGCTATATATATATATATGAAATAATTAGATATGGTGTTACGTATATACATATGTTACTATATATATATGTATGTGAGGAATATGAGTGTATGTATATTCATATGTAGTAATTGCATGTATTAGATGTAAGTATATATATATATATATATATATATATATATATATATATATATATATATATATATATATATATATATATATATATATATATATATATATATATATATATATATATATTATTTTTTGATAGCAGCAAAAACGACAACAGCGGTAGCGTCGCAACAACACTACAGCAGCAGCTGTAGCAAGCAGCAGCAAGGACGACAGCAGCAATGTCGCGATAACACAGCAGCAGCAGCAAAATCATAGCAGCTGTTTATGGTATTAAACGAAAGAATGAAATGTATATAATACGAGGTTTGCACGAAACCCGCCTTCTTTGGTTTATAAACAAACTTGTACAATTTGATCCTATACGAGGATGTAGGAGTACAATTTATTTAATCTGGGTAGAAGATTGCTATAGGTGTCTGATCTACAGTCGATCACTTTAGCCCTTGGACTACACGATGGTGAAGAAGTGCCGTGGATGACGGAAAGCAGCTTCGTAGGTGGCGAAAGAGGATGGATGCACGATGCCAATGTCGTCAATCGCTACTCTTCGCCTGAGCTCTGGATGCTTCTCTCTCTCTCTCAAAGACTCTCCGATCTCTCCTCAATCTCCAATGTTTCGACCCGTGGTTCGATCTCTTTGGAGGTTCGACCTTGTTCGATTTTTTCGACCTGTTCCTCTATTGATAGACGTCTCTATTTATAGAGTTTTGGTGACAGTGACCACTCAATCGGTGTGGAAACCGAGTAGTAGAAAGTACAACACCCTCTTACACAACGGTTAAAATAACCAAAGCCTGCGTATAGATGATCTTTTGAATGAGCGTGTGAGGCGGGTCCAACTAAGGGACAAAACGCGTATAATCGCTACGAAGATCACGGCGTAGAAGCCACGTAGGTAGGTATCCATCGTGTAGAAGAGGTTGGCATAGAAGCCAAATGTTTGTCACCATGGCGTAGAAGCCAAGTAGGCATAGAAGTCGAGTAGGCATAGAAGCCTGATGGCATAGAAGCCGAATAAGCACAGAAGGCCGAATGAGCATAGAAGCCGAACGAGCATAGAAGCTGACGAGGCATAAAAGCCGAGCGGGCACAGAAGCTGAATGGGCGTAGAAGCCGCCGCGTAACGTGCCAGAGTGGTCGTAGAGGCCGACCAGTCACAAAAGCTGAATGTAGAAGTCGAGGTGATTGTGGACGTTTTTAGCCGAAATCACGGCTCTTGGGGATATAATCAAATCTCTCGCATTAAATGCCGAGATCCGCCATCATCATTAATTGCAGAGACGTGTTCCGAAGGCCTGCCACCGTTCTGAGCATTAGGTGCAGAGACGTGCCTCGAGCCCTGTTCAAAGGGCAGCTTTTGACGTGGCAGTCTGTTTGTCTTCTGCGGAGCGTAAATAGTTCACGTTTGCTTGTGTAAAACAAGGCAGCGTATCCCCTTGTATGCGTAAAAGCAGTCTCCGCTGAGGGGATGTCAGTAAACGATGGTTCGGTGATATTTAATTAAATTCTCTGCATTAAATGTAGATATCCGCCATCATACTGTGGGGTGCGTCCCGAGTGGTCTGCCATCCTTTCAGCCGTCGTCTGGGTAGCCGTGCAGCACTTTTTGTCAGGAGTCAGATGTCAGGTTCACTGCGTGACTTGACAGGTTCATTTCGGGGAAGACGAAGCGTTCCTCGTACGCTTTAACGCTGCTTTGAAAGCGGATGAGTTTTACGCCATGGATGCAATTAAGCATCCCGTCTACGCTGAAGCAGCCTGGATATACTACATTTACGCGGATGGTCCCATCATATTCTATGCCATGCTCAGTAGAAAAGCTCCGCTGCCCTGCATCACCATGTTGCGTAGAGCTATCCAGCATATTTTTCATGCTTCTACAAGACCCCCTTCAAAGCTTTCAAATTTCTTCGGAATTTGGAACACTTTGAATGAAGCATGAACCGCTCCTCGTAACTCGAAACATTTCTGAATGGAGCATTGAAACGGTCGATGCTAACTTTATGGCGGATTTATTGGGGACTGGTGTGACCTCTCTCGCCTATAAAAGGCTGAGGAGTTTAACCTGTTCTTCCCGTATTCCCTTCGCCACACAAGGATGATCGCCGGAGTCCGTCGGGTCGATCTAAGGAAGAAGAAGACCATGTTCTTCCAGCATATAGGGAGGCGAAAAAGGCGGCATCTTCGAGCAAGTCTCATCTGCAACGATGGATCGTGGAAGGATATCATAGCCTCCCTTGCTCGGGATAACCAGCAACTTTTTATGGCGGTTCTCCGGGAGAGAGGAAGGGTCGTATTAGACCACACAGCTTGCAAGCTGCGTAATTTCTTCTGAGACTTCCGCGGACGAGAGAAGACGAGCTCTAACTGTCGTTCTCGATCGAGTTGGGTTAAAGAAGCCTCAACTGTATCTGGCATGGCGTGTGGAGGATGGGCCCTGAAGAAGTTCAGGTAGGCCCAGTGCTGTATCCTCCCGCCAGCAATCATCTTCTTGTTCATGACTGTGGAAGTCGATGAACTGCCATGGAAGAAGAGGAAGACCTTCACCGGTGCGAGAACCTGTCAGAACAGCTTCTCGGTGCGATCTTCGGACGATGATGAGGAAACCCTTTGTAGACGGGGTTTTCCTCAGATGTAATCATAAAAATGAAGAAGAAAAAAAACCCTTGTAGATTTGATTTCCCTCATATATAATCATGACTTTAATCTTTAATAAAATCGTCTTTCTTCTTCATATGATCATCTTGCCATACGTTGCTGTGAAGTCTGAATATGTGTAGCTTCGACACATCTGATTCTTTACGCCGACTCTGTTTAGAAAGAGTGCTAGGTCCTATCCTGTCCTTTACGCATAACTAGAGATGCGTAGAAAGCCGCTGTAGCATTCGAGTTTTCGAACCGTCCTGCTATTTTTAGGAGTGAGGAACCGCGTAGAATTCTGAACTGCTTCTTCTGATGAACATAATTTCTTTGTTCAGACATCATCTTCAAGAATGATTTCTCAAAAAATTCCTTGGAACAGAGTCGAGAAATGGCCGTCAAACTGAGTTGCCATCTTGATAGATAAAATATTCAGACTGGAGTCTGGATGAACTTTGAATCGACCCATGAAGAAGAGTAGTTTTTTAATATTGAACTCTGTATACTTCGGGTACTTGGGATATCTTGAGGTCAAGAACGAGTATCTTCTGTGTGAACTCTTTGCAATTGACCGCTTTTAAGGACCGTTCAGATGTACGCGTGATCTGGCCGGCGTATCCTTCAGATGTGCGGGAAGTCATGGAGCGTGAAATCATTAGTCTGCAGCTTCTAAGCATAAACTAAACACCATCGAGCGTGAAATCATAGACTTGTAGTTCCTGAGCGCGAAGTCGTAGGTTTGTAGCCTCTCGAGCACAAAAGCATCTTGGCGTAAAACCCGACTTGTAGCCGTCGAACGTAAAGCCGTAGATTCATAGCTGTCGAGCGTAGAAAGCTCCTTAGCGTAAAACTGTTGATTTGTAGCTTCTGAAAAGAAATTTTTTTTGAGCGTGAAGTCGCAGATCTGTTGCTTCTGAGCGTAAACTAAGCGCCACCGAACGTGAGATCATCGGTTTGTTATCTGCTGGCATAAAGTCGTAGGATTGTGGCCTCTCGAGCATAAAAGCTACCGAGCACAAAGGCATCCAGGCGTAAAACCATAGACTTATAGCTTGCGAGCATAAAACCGTAGATCTGTTGCTGTCGAGCGTAGAAAGATCCTTAGCGTAAGAACTGCTGACCTGCTTTGCGCGAAAAACTTTTCGAATTCGCTGACTGTCCGCCTTCTCTGAATAATAGGCTGATGTAGGACCCAATCATAACCGAATATTTAATTAGGAGATTTGGTTCGAGGTTCGAGGAGTCCATACGAACTCTATATATATCCCAAGTTTTCTGAGAAAAAAACTTTTCATCCGTCTTTTGCGAAAGAAAGCCTCCGACTGTTCGAGCTCTTCTCCGAGTCTTCTCTGAGTCTTCAAAGATTCCAGTAATGGCCTCTAAGCAATCCTTCTCCTCTAAGGGAAAGAAGATTGATTCCTCTTTTCGTTCTTCTGTCCAAGCAGGGGTGCCTCCGGTTGGACAGGGCGAACCCCATTCTGAGCCGAGCATCCCGTCGACGAGCAGTGCACCCGGGCTGATAGGTAGAGCTTTTGGGACGAATGAGAACGACTAAAAAATCCTTCGCACACGTTGAACGTGACCGCGCTAGGTCGTCTTCTGTGCTGATAGCCTCTTTGAGGAAGATGATGCACGAAGATGTTTTATCTTTTTACGCCCACATTCCTAATGTGTCAGCGTAAAAACTCCATTTTTTCGCAGTTGAGAGTAAAAGCTTTGACCGCCGAAAACTTGGTGTATACCATTAAAATTTGAGTTTTATGCTTGTGGACGGAAATCCTGGTGTAATAACTCAATTTAATCAATTTGGCGTAAAGCAAAGACCGTATACTGTCAACCTTGAATTTTACGTTTTTTAAGGAAATGGATTCCAGCGTAAAGGCTCAAGTTTCACAGTCTCGGCGTCGAGCACGGACTGTTGTTTTTCCTTTTTGCAGATGCTGCAAGTCCCGAAATGTCTAGTTAGGAACTGACGTGTTTCTTCTGGTGCTTTTGCAGTTAACTTGCATGAGTCTCCACTGGCTGAAGTGATGGGCTCTGCCGCCGGGATGCTGCACTCCAACTATTTGGAGGATCTGTCACACGTGACATTTCCTATCTCCGGACCAGTACCCCGAAGGAAGGGCAATTCTGATATCGGCTCAGGGCAAGCGAATGCTGCTGAGCATGATCAACGGGGAGCCTTTGACGTATGTAAACGGGACCAGTATATAAAGCTGGCCTTTTTTTTCGGGGACATGATTGATAAGCAGTCCCAGACAAAGCCAAAGAAAGAACTCTGGGTTTTCCCTGCCGGGAAGTTGGTCTTGAGTCTGCCCAGGATGCCGAGAGATTATCCCATATCGGCATTCTTCCATGCTACATATTTCAGGAAGATGTCGTGGACGCTGACTCCCGATCTTCACGGTAGGCCGGGGAAGATCTTCTACTAGAAAGGATCTGGCCTATTTGTCAGCTGCCCTTCCGGTCATGTAACGTTGTTCAGGGGATTGTACCTGGGCAGTGTCCCGAGTGAAGATAGCTTGGTGCTCCAGCCGGTACAATTACCGACCTTTTGCAATAATTTCACGGGGCGCGGAGGTGTATACCCCAAGGCGAATCCTCGATGCAATGGGTGGATAACCCCAACAAATCTTCGATGGGCTCGCTTAGTTGATTGGGCCCTGGAGCATTTTTGGATCGAGTTGGAGAACATCGGTCTATTGGCAGCTGTGAGTGCCACCAGCGTTGGGTTACCTCCTAACCCTAACCTGTTTCTGGCACTGATGGAGCGATACATTCCGCTCACCGGGACTTTCGCCACTCCGCTGGGGGAGTTGGGATTGGCCCTTCACGAGATGGCAGTGATCTCAAGACTGCCGATGGGGGATACTCCGTATGAAGAGTATGTTCCACCATCCGAGAGTTGGGGGATTCAGACCCTCGGGTAGTGGAAGTATATAAGGAGCTGATGTGCCACTACCTCGCTTGCACCACTTTTTATGATGAGCCCTCGGATTTGGCTCACATCAGCAAATGGATGTCCTATATCTTTTTTCACCGGGCTAGGGCTGCTCAGCCGGAGAAAGTCTTGGAAGTCAAGGATAAGCCTGTGAATCCTCTGAGCGTGCTGACTGCTCAGGAAGTCGACGATCTCCTGGAAGAAGCTAGGGCTCCGGATCAGATCCTCGTCGAAGGGATAGGAAGATATCCTGCAGGTACTAAGGCCTACAGCTATCTGAGGCATTGCCGCATGGCTTTATCCAAGGAAGCTCAACTGGTTGGCTTCCTCTCTATTTGGCTGCGCCGACTGGTGGTACCCGGCATCGCATCTGCGGATCGTATTCACCGTAATATCTTGTGGCCTGCAGTACGTCTGGTGTTTGGGGCGAGACTGGGCCTGCTCCCTGCCATGGTGTGCCGCATACAAGCTGGCCTGAGGGCGATGACTTAGGCGCTGCTCGCTGATAAAACTCGACGTAAAAGCTTTTCCCGGGTGGAATTACCATACCTGTATTTGGTGGGATGGTTAATTCTCCATAACCCCTGGGTGATGTCTCCCGGTTCCGACAGTAGCTTGGGGGGAAGTTTCTTGCTGAATTACAAGAAATCCTCTTGGAATGTGCTCACAGTTTTAGACTGTCGGCGGGTGCTGCATTGCGGTCACAGCTGGAAGCTTCTTTGCAGTGTCCCCCTTGTTCATCGCAACCAATCGGGGAATAAGCTTGAGGACTCAGGTAGAGATAAGACCACTCTTTCTCCTGAAGCCTTCAATTGGTTGGTCTGCATTAGACCTTCCCACCTGCTGTACAGAAGTGAAGATCACTGCTTCTTCGAACCCTACCTGCCTAGTCAGTTTGCCAGGCAGTTTGGGTATGATCAGTTGCATGTGGGCAACGCTGTCACCAGCTTCAGGTCCAGAGGTGGACTCATCGATGGAGCGAGGGGATGGCGATATTTTATCATGGGCTGCACCGGGGCCATTTTTATTGTGCCCTTCGTCACACCTTCCACGGAGCTGCGCATCCTGCACTCGTATGCCCAGTTCTATGTGGCAACGAATACCTTCCATCGCAATTTTGATATGGGTGGAAGTTTTAGGGTGCCCTCTTCCAAACCTGGGGGAAGGGTTGAAGTCCCCTCGATTTCTTCTTACGAGGGTGACGAGTCCGCTACTCCGGATGAGCCTCTCGTATCGGTACCGAGGGGTAAAATACCTCCGCTTGCGGGGGCGTTGGTAGTCTCTGGGAAACGAAGGGCTTCCGCTCTGAAGGAGGTTTCCCCTCGTAAGAGGACGAAGAGGATGGTTACTCGTCCTCTCCAGATTCCTGGCATTGAGGCTCCTGGAAGTGAGCCTGCTTCTCCCTATGTCGGGGATGATTCTTTGATTGGGGGTTCCTCGCCTTTTAGAGAGGAACCTTCTGCAGTTTTGGCCGGTGGCGCCGGAGAATCTCAGCTGGAGGCTGCTACCGCTGCTACTACTTCAGGTAGTGGAACGAAGTCACCTTCGAGGATGGTTATAAGACTCCATATACCTTTGTCCGGATCAGCATTGGGAGAGGCCCCTGCCGTGCCCGTCAGCGCTTCTAGCGAGATTCCAGTTGATGAACCTCAAGCGGATCTTGGCGAAGACCTGGAAGAGTATTTGCCAGTGTTAGTTAGCAGGCCCTTGTCTCCAGGTATGACAGCTTGCCTAGCATCACTGTCGTCTTTTCGTGCCTCTTCTTTTAGGAACATTAACATCATG
The DNA here is from genome assembly GCA_036927795.1 of Iris macrosiphon. Classification (NCBI taxonomy): domain Eukaryota; kingdom Viridiplantae; phylum Streptophyta; class Magnoliopsida; order Asparagales; family Iridaceae; genus Iris; species Iris macrosiphon. The sequence continues at coordinate 99,706,199 of JAYESA010000013.1, read as the reverse complement.
TTTGACATTAACTTCCTCTTGTCCTCTTCTCAGGGGACGACCTCTTCGGGGAGGGCAATGCATATGCGTCCTTCGGCTCCATGTCAGGTCCTGGTGTTGATACGGAGGTGCCTGGTTTTGAAGGGGAAGCATCTTCGGGTGTCGGCTCGCCTGCCGACGAGGCTTCGATACCTCAAGAGGATGACCTTGTCGTTGCGACAATGCCTCCTTCGAGTATGATTGTTACTTCGTCTGGTGTTGGCGCTTCCTCTTTTGTCGCACACCCTGTCGAGACGAGGACTATGGCCACGTCGATTGAGGTCGCCTCTGGAGCGCGGTTCGACAACATTGCAGCTACTCCCAGCGTGCATTCGGGCCTAGCTGCGCTGACCGAGCAATATACCAGTATCTTCTACAATACTTTGAAAACGCTAATATCAATGGTGTTGGAGAAGAATCTGAATTTTGAGCGCCTGAAGAGGTCCTCTTGGTTTTTGATAGAGGCGATCAGGGACCTTGGCGATACTGGTTTAGCTGACGCCCTGGCGGAGGTAGTTAATGGCTTGGAGCAACCCATTAACGAATACTCGCAGCTATCCCAAGATAGTATTGACGATTTGGTCTAGGCTAGACACGACTCCTTGACTGTGCAACTTGTTGAAAAGGTGGAAGACCTGAATAAAATCCTCCAGACAAATCAGCGGGAGATGGATGAAGAAAAAGTCGTTTTGGAGGAGGCTATTGCTCTTCAGACGAAGTGCAAGGCTGAGCATGACGGGAATGTAGCGAGGGTCCTTAAACTGGAGACGAAGCTTGCTCAGGCACGGGAATGGGCTTTTCAGTCGTCAGAAGGTCTCGATGTGGTGAATGGCCGACTGGTCATAGCAAAACAGAACTTGGCGAGGAAGGATGTCGCCCGAGCTAGTTTCCTTCAAGCTAGAGCCGAGCTAACTCTCTTGATTAATGAGGAGGCACGGCTAGAGCGGGCCCACGCTGATGTTTTGGATTCCAGGAATGAGAAGATGGCCAGACTGGCGTAGCAGATTCGCGATTTGGCCGCTCCCCCTTCATGATGTACTTTTGCTTTTGCTTTTTAATGTACTTTCGCTCTTTTTTGGGGAATAATAAAGAGGCTTTTCATCTGACTTTGTGGACCCGTCATTTCGGAATGTAAATGACGGATTTGGGTGAGATTAATATCAGAGATAGTATGGACGTGATAGTCTCTCGGTAAACTTTAGCAGGGCGCATCTATTCAGGGGTCATATGGACATGATAGAGTACGACCCAACTAGTTTCGTTTTGGAAGTAGTTTTGTCAGAATAAGATTTTTGCCTTTATTCCACTTAAGCAGAGGAGGTTAAGCATAATACCTTTTCAAGAATTTGCCATTGATAGGAGCCATTAGTAGGTCTCCATTAGGCTGGGCTAACCTGTAAGCGCCGTTTGAGAACGTTGTCTCGATCACGTAGGGGCCTTCCCATTTGGGCTAAAATTTGCCCTTGCTTCTGTGAGTGAGAATCATTGGCCTTCTTACCGCTAAGACTAGCTCGCCAACTTTAAACACACTTTCCTTTACTTTTTGATTAAAAGCTCTAGAAATACGCGCTTGATAGAACGCGATGCTCTGTTGAGCTTGAAGGCGTTTCTCGTCTAATCCTTCTAGCTCTTGAAGCCTTAAAAGGTCATTCTTTTCCCGAGTTAACTCATTGGCGAACGCTATCCTGAGTGACAGGATTTGAATTTCGATGGAAAGAACTGCTTCGCTTCCGTAGACCAGTGAGAACGGGGTGCAACCTGTCGGTGCTCGGACCGTTGTGCGGTATGCCCAGAGACATTCTCCCAGCTTCTCGTTCCAATCTCTTTTGTTTGAAGAGACGAACTTCTTCAAGAGTTTGATAATGGTTTTATTGAAGGCTTCTGCCAAACCATTAGCAGCTGGATAATACGCCGTAGAGGCGACAATTTGTATCCGATTTTTATTGCAAAATCGATGAAACGCTTGGCTGATGAACTAAGGTCCATTGTCATGGATTATCCTTTGGGGAATTCCAAAGCGATAAATGACGTGATGCTTGATGAAGTTAATAACATTGGATATTTTTACCTCAGCGAGAGGGATCGCCTCTGCCCATTTGGAGAAGTAATCCGTGATGGCCAGTATGAACTGGTGACCTCTGGAAGAAGACGGGTGAATAGGACCAATGATGTCCATACCCTATGCTTCGAAAGGCCAGGATGCAACCGTAGAATGTAGATGTTCAGACGGCTGGTGTATGAAGTCTGCATGGACCTGACAGGCCTTGCATCGTTTGGCATATTTGATTGCGTCTGCGATAATAGTGGGCCAGTAATAGCCCATTCTCCTGATACGATCCTGTAGCTTAGGATCGGGTTGATGCGCCCCGCATACGCCGTCGTGAGCTTCGCGGATAATCTGCTGTGCTTCATCATTAGAGAGACATCTCAATAGCAGTCCGTCGTAGGTCCGACGATATAGGCATTGTGAAGATGCATCGAAGTAGAAGCGTAATGATCGTCTTTTGACGGATGCTGCTTCTTTAGGGTCCTCCGGCAAGATTCCGTATGCCACGAAATCAATAAAGGGACTTCTCCAATCTCTCGTAGGAGGATCGGTGTTCACAGCGTAACTGCGTTCGATGTGAGCGTTGTTCTTCACGCAAAATAGATCTCTGTTAAGAAGGATTACCAAATTCTGCCTTCTTATAGGAGTAGCTAAATCTGCAGCTAGACTGGCTAGGGCATCGGCTTCCAGATTCTGAGATCGAGGTACATGCTCTAGGAAGAATCCCTTGAATGTCACGGCTATCTCGACCGTTGCTTGGTGATAGGGGATGAGGTCTGGATTCCGGACTTCATATATTCCCCTGACTTGATTGACGATAAGCAGAGAATCACCAAAAGCTTCCAGAGATTCGACCCCCAGCTCTTTAGCGACTTGGAGCCCTATTAGCAGAGCGTTGTACTCCGCTACATTATTGGAATAGGGCTTGTTAAGAGAGTATGCTCGATAGATGACGAGTTTATCGGGAGTAACCAGGATAATTTCTACCCCTGAAACCACGTTTCCTTTGGGACCAGTCCTGGAGGCGCCGTCGAAGAATAGTTGCCATGCGTTACTTTCCATCGCGGAACTACATTCTGCAACTTCGTCGGGAATGTCCTCGTATAATTTGGAGGCCTCTGGGATCGGATGAGCAGCTAGGAAGTCAGCCAATGCTTGGCCTTTGATGGACTTCTGAGGGACGTACACCATATCATATGGTGTCAATAACATCGCCCAAGTTGTGAGTCGAGAGTTAAGAACACTTGGCTTATTCATCAGTACCCGAAGAGGATTAATCTTGAAGATGATGTGAATAGTCTGGCCGGTGATATAGTGCCGCATCTTCTGGATAGCGAACATCAGAGCCAAATATTCTTTTTCTACCGGATTGTACCGGTGCTCAGCTCCGATCATCATTCTACTTAGATAGTAGATAGCTTGTTCATGTCCCGCATCGTTCTTCTGCGCGAGAAGAGCTCCTAGAGAATGGTCCATCGCTCGAACGTACAAGAAGAATGGTCTTCCTACGACGGGAGGCACCAGAACTGACAGACTGGTGAGGTAGCGCTTGATATCCTCGAACGCTTGCTGACAGGCTTCGTCCTATATGAAGGATACACCTTTCTTCATGAGGCGAGAAAAAGGCTGGCATCTTCCAGAGAGGTTGGATATGAATCTCCGGATATAGTCCAGACGACCTTGAAACCCCCTGAGTTCCCTCAGATTACGGGGTGGTCGCATTTCCAAGATGGCCTTGACTTTATCAGGGTCCACTTGAATGCCTTTGGCGGTAATGACGAATCCCAGAAATTTGCCACTAGATATACCCAGAAAGGACTTTGTAGGATTCATTTTGAGTTGATGTTGGCACATCAGTTCAAATATCGTCTTTAAGTCTTGGATGTGATTGACACTGAGGCGGCTTTTGACAGCTATATCGTCTACGTAACATTCCACTGTTTTGTGTAAATGCTTATAGAATATGTTACTCATAGCCCGTTGGTAAGTAGCTCCGGCGTTCTTCAACCCGAAGGGCATGACCGTATAGCAATATACCCCCAGTGGTGTCCGGAAGGCTGTATGCTTCTCGTCTTCAGGATGCATCTTGATTTGATTGTATCCTGAGAATCCGTCCATGAAAGGCATGCATTCAAAACTGCAGGTATTATCGATCATGACGTCTGTGATGGGAAGAGAAAACTCGTTCTTGGGATAGGCTGCATTCAGATCTCGATAATCGATGCAGACTCGCACTTTCCTATTCTTCTTTATGACCGGGACAACATTGGCGACCCAGTCGGGATGTTGTTCCTTCCGGATGAAACCGCAGGCTATCAACTTCTTGACTTCAGCTTCAATGGCGTCCATCATATCCAGGCAGAACTGGCGTTGGTGTTGCTTTACAGGCTTTGAATCAGGCAATATGTTGAGTTTATGAGTAGCCACCTTTGGATCATGTCCTGGCATATCCTCATAATTCTATGCAAAGACGTCGATGTATTCTCTTATCAGTTGAATGACTTCTTCCCTTTCAGTTGGGGAAAGATTGTTACTGATAAATATCGTCTTTGGTGAAAGTTCATCCCTGACATCAATCTGGATAACTTCATCTTTGGTGGGAGGTTCTCTCTGCTCGAAGCGGAATTCCCACTGACTATCCATTTGCTGAGCCCAAGCGTCCTTCTCGAATAGTTCAGATTCTTGTTCGTCTGATTCAAGAGGATCCGTCACTACCATATTTATTGGTAATGTTTGCTCGAGAGCACGAGATGAGTTGGAGGGCGACGAGCTGTCTTGAAAAGGGGAAAAGGTGTCCTCATCTGACTTGGAAGTCGTAAGGGAGGTGGCATACCCTAACCCGAAACGAGTTTGTTGATAGCGGGAATTGCCGTACGGCGGTATTCGTCTGCCTTTCCCATAGTTAAGACCTGGCTTCAGTTTTAAGTCATAACCCATATTTTGTATGATCTTTAAGGCTTGCGGGCTGTACCTGTGAACTTGTACTTCACCAGCATCGTCATTGAAGGAATCTTCTCGTATAGTCGATTCATTGTGCGTTCGGCCGAAGACTATTGAATGCTGACTGCTGCGGGCAGGCGGAACAATGAAGATAGAGTCCTCATGTGGTCCATATGTCGTGACGACATTGGATGATGACGCTACTTCCCATATGTATGGATGATAGAAATCTATAGCTTCCAAGAATTTTTGCGCTATAGGTTCTATATCGTCATGGGGAGAGGATTCCTGATTTGGAATCTGAGCGTCGATATATTGGAAAAGAGGATGTTTATTATCATCTGGAACTTCGTTCCTGGTTGCATTTACATCAGTCGGCTGCTTGTTGGGCCAAAGGTTGATGACCATGGGTGGAGGCTCCTGGTTCAAAGTGATCACTAGAGGATCACCCCCTTTTCCTGACCCGGTTTTGTTCAGGTGGATAGCCATTGGCTCCTTCGCTTTTGGACGAGTAGTTCGCCCTTTCACTCTGATTAACAGTGGTTGTTCGGCAGAGGGTCCTTCAGGCTCCCGGTGGGATTCTTTCTCTGCTTGGGCTGACACCTCCTCCGCGTAGTCTTGAGAGTACAACACGGCATCGAAATAGTAGGATTCTATTCCTTTGAATGGGTTTAGGTCAGCAACCTCTGTTTGTATTGTTCCTTGGGGGTCTACATATTTAAGGCATTGATGTAGAGTTGAAGGAACGATATTGTGGTCGTGGATCCACGGTCTACCCAGCAAAATATTGTAGGATACCTCTGAATCGATGACATAGCATATAGCCACCGATCTGAGGTTGCCAATCTGGATCCTCAGGAAAATTTTCCCCAACTGCTTACTTCTTCCAGCATTGAAACCCACGATTATAGTGGTGGTGTAGGCCAATTCTCTGGTAGGAATCCTCAGCGGTCTGAGCAGATTATGAGGAATGATGCTAATTGATGATCCCGGATCTATGTGGATCCGGTCGACCTCCATGGAACCAACCTATCCGGTATAATAGAGGGGTCTGTCATGCCTGTTATGTTTTAACATCATGTCATCTTGTGTGAAAGTGATGTTCAGGACCACCTCCATCACACTGTGGCATTGAGGACACGCCACTGGTTCCTCGTCAGGGGACTTGAGTTGGGTCAAGTATGCTTTCGCCTGTATTAGTGCTTCACTCAGGGCCAGACGAGTGTCTTGGGAGAGCCTGAGTAGCTCAAAGATGGAGAACCTGGCTGGTGTATTGGCCATTTCGGCCAGGATGTCGAAGTTGTATGGCTTCTCTAAACCTTTGTTTTGAATGTTTTTCACAGGTTTATCGAAGCGTACTTCTTTTTGCTTTCCCTTGTCCCCAGAGGTCGGTCTTGCAGGATTGGCCTGTGGTATGGCGGGCTTTGTAGCTGAAGCGTCTGCCGGTGCATCTTCCGGACTCGCTTCGTAGTCCTTAAGATAAGCTTTCCTTGAACGGGTTGCAGCCAAAGCCTCGTCTTCGTCTGGTGGCGAAGAAGTTGCAACCATATGGCATGGTTTGCACTTGGAGTTCTTCCTAGACTTAGCCTTAGCAGCATTAGTCTCTTCCTCGAGCTGCGATACTAAATCCGGATGAACCCACATGATCTCGCCCTGCCGGGTGGTTAAGGGTACCAGGTCATGATTTTGACACCTAGCCGGAGGAAGATTGATGATGTTCATCGTTGTCCGGGAAATAGGTGTCACACCGTCCACGACTTCCTGGGGAGGCAGATTGCCAAATTGCAGGGAGATCATATTGGCCGTGACCGTCTTCTCGGTGTTATGCAGAGTGATGGCCTTAGCATCGATCAGCCCCTGGATCTTCCTTTTCAGTATGTAACATGCCTTGGTCGGGTGGTGTACGTATCTGTGGAAGATGCAGTACTTGGGGTTGTTGGTACTGTCGGCCTCACTGGGCTGCTTCTCCTCCGGAAGGGTGATCTTGCCACTCTTGACGAGACACTCGAATACACTCGGAATATCGTCGTCGTCCAAAGAGTACACTTCGACGGGCCTGGAAGTCCCAGGTTTCGTCTGCGTGGTTGCCGTAGTCTTTTGTCTGGACGTATTGATTGCCAGAGTTTCTTTTCCTTTGGAACTGCGAGGATGGTCGCCGTTGGGGGATGACCTTTTGCCTCTGTCGGAGGTAGAGATCATAATGCCATTGTCGCGCGCCTTGTGACTGTTGTCATCGGCGGCCATTGCTGAGATGATGAACGAGGGCCAGTCGTGGAACTGATATGGTCCTGTGAACACCGAGACCACGGGAAGGAGGTTCTTCCTGCAAATGTCCACCAACGCAGAGTCTGGAACTCCTGGAGGCATCTGTAGCGTGGCCTGACGAAAATGTTCGATGAAGGTACGAACGTCCTCTTTTTCCCTCTGCTTGACTTCGATGAGAGAGGACATAGACATGTCCATTCCTCCCTCGTAGAATCATGTGAAGAATAAAGTCTTGAAGTCTTCGAAGGAAGTAATGCAGTTGTCCGCCAAGCTGCGGTACCACTGGTAAGCCACTCCTGAGAGACAGCCTTTGAACACCCGAGTGAGGAGGGCGTCATTCCCTTGTAGCAACACCGTCATCATGCTGAAATAGTTCATGTACTGACTTGGCAATGTTTTTCCCTCAAACAGAGCCATAGTCTGAGGTTTGTATCTCGGAGGAAAATGGACCTCTTCCTAGATAGCCGGGTAAGGTTGGTTGATTCCCAATTTTTTGAGCTGATCTTTGTGCTTCAAGGCATCGAATTGGGCTTTCAACTCCCGTAATGCGTGCATCGGATTTTCAGCCGGTAGCGAGACCACGGATTGGTGCGGAATCGGTTGTATCGTGACTCCCACAGGAGGTAATACATCTCTAAGTGAGGAAGTGGAGGACCAGCTGACTCTTGATCTAGAGCAGGTTCTTGGACCGTGTTGGATGGTGGCAAGTCCACCCCCACACGTATCTATGCTGGCGGGACTGATGTTTGAGCCATAGCAGCCGCCTGTTGAGTTAGCATCATCTGGTGCATGTTCTCCATCATGGATTGTATTTGTTTCAGAGACGTCTCCAGTATAGTGATGCGCTGCTCCTAGCTTCCTGACGGCGAAGCTTCCTCATATTCATCTCCAATGGCGTATATTCCCATTTCCCTGGGCATCGTCGAAGGATGCGTATAGGTCACTGCAGAAGTCGACTCTATACTCTCAGTATTTGATTCGAGAGAATGGCGACCTCCAGCGTCAGAATCAGAGGAGTACGAAGTCAGTTGTTGTGACCTTGAATGAGTATTCTGGAACACCCCATCTTCAGTGTCTCTGAGGAGCATGTTGGATCTCCTTCGGCTCGGAGTTCTAGAGGACGAACATCATGAGCTTGAGCTTCCTCCAGGTATATGCGAAGCCATGTTCACAGATGCATGCTTGGGCTCTTCTTCTAGAAAAGATGGAGAGTAGCTCAGTCGGTCAAAAATTAGCCGTTTTGCTTTAGAACAGCATCAATTAATTACAATCCTGTGACCATCACAACAGTGCTCGCTAGGAGACATAATAGCCATGCCAAAAGATTCCCTCTTCTTGCGTTTCTAGATTAGATATTTGCGCAGGTCAGAAGAATTTGCAGAAGAAGACAAAAAAGACTGCTCGTTCTTTCGGTTCGTCGTGGTAGGTATGCGGACGATGGGGACCATAGTCTTCCTTGTGCCACCCGTATACAAAAGATTGGCCATCTGGGTGGCGGATAATCTCTGAGGAGCGTGTCTTTCCGTCAATCGAGCCTTCTGTACGCTTAGGGACTTCGCCTGGCGTAATTTAGAGCTTCGCTCTGGTTGGCGTAAGGCTGAGGATGTCCTCAGGCGGCCATCAACTTCTCGCATTATTTGGAGGGTGGGTAGATTGTTCCCTTGCTGGCGTGAATGCCGAGAAGTTAAGTAGCTCGTCGCCTACTTTTCCTTGCGGAGATCACGGGTGTCATCTGGTTCCCCGTAGAGGTCAGATGTTGTCTTACACGCGGAGCATGCTTTGTACTTCCAATTTGGTGCTGAGGCGTCATTAGAAGTTTTGTCTATTCTGCCACAGACGGGAGAATGGTTTCTACGCGTAGAGCGTAGTGGATACCTCTTGGTTAGCGCTGAGGCTTTGCCCAATGTTTTGTCTGTACCGCACGTTGTGGGAGACTAGTTTCTACGCGTAGAGCGCAGTGGATACTTCTGGATTAGCGTTGAGGTTTGCCCGAAGTTTTGTCTATACTGTGCGTAACGGGAGACTGGTTTCTATGCGTAGAGCGCAGTAAATACTTCTGGGTTAGCGCTGAGGCTTTGCCCGAAGTTTTGTCTGTACCGCGCGTAGCGGGAGACTGATTTTTACGTGCAGGGCACAGAGGGAGCAATGCTACAACCTCATTGGTCAGAGAGATCGGAGAGATCGGAGAGATCGGAGAGTTCGGAGAGTCCACAGGAATGGTAGAGGATGTCTTGGGCATCCAGACCTTGCGCAGCTTCCAGTTATTTTGTACAGAGAGAGAGTGAGAGCTACCCCCCGTCTGAAGCATGTCATCATAGGCAGATTGGTCGAACTGGACGACCAGTATCTTCTTCACGGATCCTACGGATACCGCATCGTGTTAAGCAATCGCTTCCTCATCAGAAGAGAAAGACGTTCCCAGCAGAGTCGCCATCTTTTTTGTGGTATTAAACGAAAGAACGAAATGTATATAATACGAGGTTTGCACGAAACCCGCCTTCTTTGGTTTACAAACAAACTTGTACAATTTGATCCTATACGAGGATGTAGGAGTACAATTTATTTAATCTGGGTAGATGATTGCTATAGGTGTCTGATCTGCAGTCGATCACTTTAGCCCTTGGACTACACGATGGTGAAGAAGTGCCGTGGAAGACGGAAAGTAGCTTCGTAGGTGGCGAAAGAGGATGGATGCACGATGCCAATGTCGTCGATCGCTACTCTTCGCCTGAGCTCTGGATGCTTCTCTCTCTCTCTCTCAAAGACTCTCCGATCTCTTCTCAATCTCCAATGTTTCGACCCGTGGTTCGATCTCTTTGGAGGTTCGACCTTGTTCGATTTTTTTGACCTGTTCCTCTATTGATAGAGGTCTCTATTTATAGAGTTTTGGTGACAGTGACCACTCAATCGGTGTAGAAACCGAGTAGTGGAAAGTACAGCACCCTTTTACACAACAGTTAAAATAACCAAAGCCTGCGTATAGATGATCTTTTAAATGAGCGTGTGACGCGGGTCCAACTAAGGGACAAAATGCGTATAATCGCTATGAAGATCACGGCGTAGAAGCCATGTAGGTAGGTATCCTTCGTGTAGAAGAGGTTGACATAGAAGCCAAATGTCTGTCACCATGGCGTAGAAGCCAAGTAGGCATAGAAGCCGAGTAGGCGTAGAAGCCTGATGGCATAGAAGCCGAATAAGCACAGAAGGCTAAATGAACATAGAAGCCGAACGAGCATAGAAGCTGATGAGGCGTAGAAACCGAGCGGGCACAGAAGCTGAATGGGCGTAGAAGCCGCCGTATAACATGCAAGAGTGGTCGTAGAGGCCGAGCAGTCACAAAAGATGAATGTATAAGCCGAGGTGATGTGGATGTTTTTAGCCGAAATTATGGCTCTTGGGGATATAATCAAATCTCTCGCATTAAATGCCGAGATCCACCCTCATCATTAATTGCAGAGACATATTCCGAAGGCCTGCCACCATTCTGAGCATTAGGTGCAGAGACGTGCCTCGAGCCCTGTTCAAAGGGCAGCTTTTGACGTGGTAGTCTGTTTGTCTTCCGCGGAGCGTAAATAGTTCGCGTTTGCCTATGTAAAACAAGGCAGCTATCCCCTTGTACGCGTAAAAGCAGTCTCCGCTGAGGGGATGTCAGTAAACGACGGTTCGGTAATATTTAATCAAATCCTCTGTATTAAATGCAGAGATCTGCCATCATACTATGGGGCGCGTCCCGAGTGGTCTGCCATCCTTCCATCCTTCGTCTGGGTAGCCGTGCAGCACTTTTTGTCAGGAGTCAGATGTCAGGTTCACTGCGTGACTTGACAGGTTCATTTGGGGAAGACGAAGCGTTCCTCGTACGCTTTAACGCTGCTTTGAAAGCGGATAAGTTTTACGCCATGGAGGCGATGAAGCACCCCATCTACGCTGAAGCAGCCTGGACATACTGCATTTACGCGGATGGTCCCATCATATTTTACGCCATGCTCAGTGGAAAAGCTCCGTTGCACTCTTGATGGCCCTGGGGTCCCCTGCTTACGCTGCCCTGCATCACCATGTTGCGTTGAGCTATCCAGCATATTTTTTATGCTTCTACAGCAGCAGTAGCGACAGGAGCAAAGGCGACAGCAGCAGCATCATCGCAATAAGGCAGCGGCAGCAGCAATAGTACAGCAGCAGCAGCGACAACAGTTTAGCAACGGCAGCAGAATCGTCGCTAAAACAACAGAGTATCAGAGTATCAGTGGTTTCAGCGACATTCAACAACGGTCTTTAGTGACAGTTTGGCAGATTTTTCCTATTATTAGATATTTATGTATATAGAGGTATAGATATATATATGATATATATGTAAATATATTCCTATATAGTTAATAATATTTATAGTATAGTATATGTATAATTATTGTGTAGCATATGTATATAATTATGGGTAGTTAGTATAAACAAGTTTTGGGGTATTACCTTGAGATATCAAGGTAAGTACCAAGGTATTGGGGATACCCAAGGTATTGGGTTTGGGGTGTCAAGATTATGGGTTTATATTGTGATACTTAGTTGGTTCAAAACCAAGTATCTATTTAATGTTTGTAATTAGGATTTTATATTATTATTAATTGTTTGACTTATATATGTGATATTTTACCTATGGATTTATGTATCCGGAGATACGGTATCCTAGTATTTTAAGATATGGGTTTTATGATCTAGACTTTAGTATTTGAACCCTATATTTTTGTGCTAGACTTGTGCAACCTAAAAATAGGTAGTTGACTATAGTTGACCATAGTTGACTTTTGACAGAGTTGACTTATTGACTTAGAAGTTGACTAGTTTAACTTATTTTCTTTTCGGAACCTTGAAATAATATTGTATTCCATATCTAGGTCTTTGAGGCACCGTATCAGACATGTGTGAGACTATTCACCCGGATTCAGGCGAGTACATTCTCTGATAGTTTCTTATTTATGATATCCTTTATGTTCATTGTATCTAGTATAGATATCCATGTTTCTTTAACACGAAGGTTACACGAATTGGTACATCTGGATCTCGTCATATGATGTTATTCCTGGTTATATGGTGTATCTTATGCATACCTTATTTCATTGATTATCTTGTGCATGTACATACACTGACTCTCGCGGAGACTTGCTTCCTTCCTAGAGAATCCCGTACCATAGAGTACCAGGGTGGAGAGTATGTAGTATAGATATGTGATCATACCAATCTTGTATCTTGTATAGTGTTAAAAAAACAACACATGTATGATTAGCCAGGCCATAAATCTTATATCTTGTATCATGTTCCCAAGCCGATCAAATGTTAAAGCTAGTACTCACACACTTAGTCATTATTATTCTTGTTCATTGGCATATTGCTCATTATTGTATTTATTCTAGTATTTTCTTATTGTATATATCTTATTATATCTATTGTGCATCTTGTATATTCATATCTATTTACTGTTATATAGTTTTTATCAATGATTAGAACTGCTGTTAGAGATGTACTCTGTTTCTTTCCTGCCTGGATATATTTTTTCCAGATGACACTGAGGACTGGTACCCTACACATTATGGACCTCAGAATGTTGTGGGTTTAGAGTCTGAGACCCTAGTTCAGGAGGGACTTATCCCAACCGAGGCAGATGACCCGAGTTTAGTAGCTTCTTAGTATTTCTTGTACTGGATTTGTCTCCAACTTATTTTTTAGTATTTCTTCAGACTCATTGATGTATTATTTTAGACTCATGAGTTATATGTGACTATTCTATTCTTTATCATATTCGTGCTCGTTCCATCTTAGATCTGTGATTGAGTATATAGTTATCGTTGGTGGTTCATTAAATTGATAGATATATTACCCAGACAGCGTTCTACCGCCGATTCTACGGCGTAGGCTGGGCGTTATTTCCGACTTGTACCCTTACACCGGGTACAGGTCGTGACATATTTTTAGTGGTGGCCCATGTAGGTATAGCTTTGAAAGTTATACGATATCGTGGTAGTGCGACGATTTAGTTGTACTACTGCGGGCCTGCAATAGGATGTAGACTATAGGCTATAGGCTGAGAATACTCAATCACACCTATAAAAAATTCTTTTGATTCATTTAACTATTCTCCTTTGGTATTGGTACTTGATCTCTTAAAATGTCCTTTCCTTGAGTGTCTTACATTATGTGCCATATTAATTTTATTCCAGCTTTAGCTTTGTTTGATAGTGGTGCTTCCCATAGTTTTGTATCTGTTTCTTTTGCTCTGAAGTATGGTTTGGTAGCTGAGTCTTTGCTTAGAACTTGCAAGATCATAACCAGAGGAGGCATTATCCTGGTTAATGATATTTGCAAGGATCAAAGAGTTACTCTGGGAGGCCGGGAGTTAAGTGTGTGTCTACTTGTAATGCCACTTCCGAACTACGATATTGTACTTGGGATAGATTGGTTGAGTACGCACCGGGCTAGCATAGATTGTAGAGGAGGTAGAGTTTTGTTTGGTCCGCCAGGAGAGCCATAGTTCGAGTTTGCTAGAGGAGTTGCAGAGCAGGGAGAAGGTATTATTTGTGGAGATATGGTGGAAGACAAGGAGTTGCCGCATCCATTGATAGCAGAATTCTTGGATGTGTTTTCTGAGGAATTGCCAGGGTTGCCGCCAGATTGAGATGTTGAATTCTCTATAGACTTGGTGCCATATGCAGAACTAATTTTGCAATATGTCTATAGAGTAAACAACAGCGAGCTAGTCGAGCTGAAGAAGCAGGTGGATGAATTAAAGGATAAAGGGTTTATCAGATCAAGTTCTTCACCGTGGGGAGCCCCGATATTGTTTGTACCGAAGAAGGATGGATCGGTGCGCATGTGCATTGATTACAGGGCTTTGAATAATCTCACTATCAAGAATAAGTACCCTTTGCCACGGATTAATGATCTGTTCGATCAGTTGAGTGGTGCCAAGGTATTTTCTAAGATAGATTTGAGATCAGGTTACCACCAGGTGAAGGTGAAGTCGGAGGACATATCGAAGACTGCTTTTAGAACTCGGTATGGTCAGTAGGAGTTTATGGTGATGCCGTTTGGGTTGACTAATGCACCGGCAGTATTTATGAACTTGATGAACAACGTATTCCATCAGTATCTTGATAAGTTCATGATGGTGTTTATCGACGATATACTCATGTACTAGAAGACACCAGAGGAGCATGAGTAGCATTTGAGGACTGTGTTGGATGTGCTGAGGAAGGAGAAGCTATATGGGAAGTTGTCCAAGTGTGAGTTTTTCCTAGACAAGGAAGAGTTCTTGGGGCATGTTGTGACTGGTGATGGTATTTCAGTGGATCCGAAGAAGATCGCAGTGGTGGAATCTTGGAAGACCCTGAGTTTGGTAGCAGAGATCAGGAGTTCCTTGGGATTGGCAGGCTACTACAGGAAGTTTGTACAGGATTTTTCGAGGATTGCCGAGCCGATGACCAGACTCACAAGAAAGGGTGTAGAGTTTGTTTGGACGAAGGATTGCCAGATTGCTTTTGAGGAATTAAAGAGTAGGTTGATGTCTGCTCCTATTTTGACATTGCCATCAGGGTCTGGAGGTTTCACTATTTATAGTGATGCATCGGGGAAAGGTTTGTATTGTGTTCTTCAGCAGAATGGGAAAGTGATTGCCTATGCATCCAGGCAATTGCGTCATCATGAAAAGAACTATCCTAGCCATGATTTAGAGTTGGCGGTAGTTATCTTCGCCCTGAAGTTGTGGAAATAGTATTTGTACGAAGAGCATGTAGAGATCTTCACAGACCATAAGAGCTTTAAGTACGTTTTCACGCAAAAGAAGTTGAACATGAGGCAGCGTCGGTGGTTGGAACTGATGAAGGATTTTGATATATCTTTGCAATATCATCCTGGGAAAGATAATGTAGTTGCCGATGCTTTGAGTAGGTATCTGGTAGCTATATTCTTGACGCAGGATCGATATTTATTGGAGGACATGGAGAGCCTGGGCATTGAGGTGATAGTTCCTGGTTGTGCTATACAGATATGGGGATTACAGATACATTCAGATTTGATGGACCGGATTAAGGCAGCCCAGTATGTGGTTGTATCTCTGAGGAGCATCAGAGCTCAGGTGAGAGCAGGATTGGAGGATGATTTCACCATTGCTGAGGATGGATCTTTGAGGCATGGAGTCCTCATCTTCAATTCCTCAAAAGCTTGCACAAACTTCCTGTAGTAGCTTGTCAAATCCAAGAAACTCCCGATCTTTGCCACTGAACTCGGGGTCTTCCAAGACTCCATTGTTGTGATCTTGATCGGGTCCACTAAAATCCTATCATTAGTCACAACAGTCCTAAGAACTCTACCATGTCTAGGAAGAACTCACACTTGGACATCTTTTCATACAGCTTCTCCTTCCTCAGCACATCGAACACAATCCGCAGATTCTCATCGTGCTCCTCAGGCGTCTTCGAGTATATAAAAATGTCATCGATGAACACCACTACGAACTTGTCAAGGTACTGGTGGAACACCTTATTCATCAAATTCATAAACACCACATGGGCATTAGTCAACCCAAACGGTATCACCATTAACTCATACTGGCCATATCGAGTCCTAAAAGCAGTCTTCGAAATATCCTCCAGCTTTACTTTCACCTGGTGGTAGCCTGATCTAAAGTCTATCTTGGAAAACACCTTAGTGCCACCCAACGGATCGAACATGTCATCAATCCAAAGTAACGCATATTTATTCTAAATAGTGAGATTATTCAATGGCCAGTAATCGATGCACATGAGCACCGATCAATCGTTCTACCGTACAAACAATACCGGGGCTCCCCACGGTGAAGAACTGGATCTGATAAACCCCTTATCCTGCAGTTCATCCACTTGCTTCTTTAGTTCAACCAGCTCGCTATTTTTTACTCTATAAATATGATGTGAAATTAGCTCTGCACCTGGCACCAAGTTTATAGGGAACTAAACATCTTGATCTGGCGGTAATCCTATTAATTCCTCAGGAAACACATTCAACAACTCTGCTATCAAGGGATGTAGGAACTCATTGTCTCCCACCATAGCTCCATAGATAATGCCTTATCCCTACTCCGAACCTCCTCTAGCAAACTTAAACTCTGACTCTCCTGGCGGGCTAAACAAAACTCTACCTCCTCTAAAATCTATACTAGTATGGCGCCACTCAACCAATCCATCCTGAGTACAATGTCGTAACTCAAAAGTGATATTACAAGTAGACACACACTCAACTCTCGTCTTCCCAGAGTAACTATGATACTTACAAACATCACTAACCAAGATAATAACCTCCCCCGGTCTTGATCTTGAAAGTCCTCAGGAAAGACTCAGTTGCCAAATGATGCTTCAGAATAAAAGAAACATATACAAAACTATAGGAATTACTACTATCAAACAATGCTAAAGATGGAATAGAATCAAGGAGAACAAAACTTGCGATAAAATCTCCAGTGGGCTCAGTCTCCTCGACCATCATAGAAAATGCTCGTCCCTGAGGTGCACCTCCCTGATGCTGGTATTGGGTGTAACGCTGCTCCTGAGTCCGAAGAAGCGGTCCCCTCGGCTGTACTACATGTGGCCTCGCTTGTGCTCTCTGAGCTAGAGGTGCTCCCTGAGCTTTACGATGAAGGTTGGAAGGATAATCTCTCATCTTATGCTCCTTTGTTCCATAATAGAGACAAACTCCTAACATGCATCTGCATACTTCTCAGATATGATCAAGTTTTTTGCAGCAGTGGCATAAAGCGTGTTGTGAGTGTTTATGTTACTGCTGTGGTGCTTGGTGAACCGATACCGTAACTGGAGCCTGGTACTGTTGTGGTTGCTGAAATGGTCTAAACTAGAGATGACGCTTAGCAGGCACTGTGCTACTACTAGAACCCACAAAAGAATTGTGGTCTCTCTTGGATTCAAGATCAACTCCTGCTCAACCTTACATGCCTTCACAAGTATATTAAAATAAATCTCATTAAAAGATGGAATGAGGATCTTCACTTTATATTTCAGACCCTCGCGAAAGCGGATAGCCCAAACCTCTGGCTCCTCACCAAGTAATCCGTAAATCGGCTCAACCTTCCAAACTCTTCGGCATAATCCTGTCACGCCCCAGTCCCAAAATACGTAGGAATAGGAACACGTAAGCATGCCAGCAGTATGTATATAGGAACTCCAATATATGGATACCATAATACACATGTACGCTATAATATGAATAAAACTCACATGTGGTATCTATATTATCATAAGTCACAGAAGTACTAATATCATTCATACAACAAGTCACAAAAAGGAAATAACTAAACTAGAATAAAGAGTCTGAATAATCCATAAATGATAGTCAAGTGGAGACAAATCCACTACCAATGACTATATCAAAATTAAATGAGAGAGAAGAGTAAACTCTCCAATATAAAATAAAGTGATGATATAAGAGTGTTAGCTAAAGTATCCATCGCTAGAGATAATCAATGATGCTCAGTGGGTAAGGTCTCCTCGGCAGAAAGTAAAGCGTCAGGTCCGGGTCCGTACTCCTGCGGATACTCAGGGTCGTCTATACCTGGCAAGGGACCATGTCCTCAGAGGGACATAACAATATACATAGAAGCAAGCCAATTGAATACAGTGAACATACATAATATTTTGAAAATATATAAGTATGTTGTATAAGACAATCTATATGAATGCAAATGTGGACAACTTTTTGACGTATGGACAGGGGTAGGCTACTCGATCTAAATCTCACAACTCACACACACGTCAGGGGATATCATAAATCGACATAATTCGAGGGTAGCGACCAGGGTGACAATAGAAATTGACATACCTCGGGGGTAGCGACCAATGCGACACACTACCTTAGTGCGAGCTAGATACTACGGTTTACCAGAGTATTTAAAGCCCATATGCCTAATGATTATCCTTTCATGATACTAGGTGTCAAGTGTGTGTCAACATATCTAATATATAGTAATGACTGAATGAAACTACACATGCAATGAATATATAGAAATATAAATAGCATAAAAAGTACTGTAAATAATTTGGCAAGGTATACTTGCCTGGCAAGAAGCTATGTAGTCCCAATATCCTGTTCCGGAAGTTGCGCAGAACAATCCAATAGATCTTCGCGGTCAGCGTGCATAGGCACGGGAATCGGAGGTGACTGCTGCAGGTTGTCTTCGACGAGGGTGACGGGTCCACGATGACGACGATGACAAGGGTAATAATGTTGATTAGGGTTAAGGTGATAATGATTACAATGGTGATAATGATGGTAATGATGATAATGGTTATAATATGGATGATGATGGGGTGATGGTGAAGACGAGGATGGTGATTTATATAGTGGTGATAATATGGATGATCATGATGAGGTAATGATGGGGTAATGATAGGGGTGATGGTGATGACGAGGAAGATGATGGGGATAATGGTGATGACGAGGATAATGATGGGGATAATGGTGATGATTTGGAGGGTGATTAGGATGGTGGTGATAACGAGGATGACGATGGGGATAATGGTGATGATGTAGAGGGTGATTGGGATGGTCGTGATAACGAGGATAATGATGGGGATGATGTGGTGATTGATGATGATGGGGTGATTGATGATGATAATGAATGGTGATGATGGGAATGGGTGTGATGATAATGATAACAGTGACGATGATGATACTGCTCCGGCCAGGGAGGAGGCCCGACGAGGAGGAGCCGAGCAGGGAGGAAGAGGCTCGGGTCAACAGTTTTGGAGGTGGTCGAGGTGCAGCTCGGGGGAAACGTCGAGGAGGATGATAGGGAGAAGAAAGAGGTGGTCGGGTCGTGATCTGGAAAGAAGGAGAAGGCTCAGCAGGGAGAACGGAGGTCGAGGGGGAGTTCAACGGCACTGCGGGGGAAGAAGGGAAGAGAAGGTCGACGCTGGAGGAGATGGAGGAAAATAGAGGGAGGGGTGGAGGTCGATCGGGATGAGAGCAGGGAGGAAGAAGAAGAGGTAGTGGTGGTGCAGTGGTGGTGTTGGCTGGGATGTGTAGAGGCAGGGCGTCGGGGTGGAGTTACTCGAAGATGCAGGGGAATAAGGGAAGAGAAGGTCGAGGGGTTGCAGAGGCGGGTTGCGGTGGTCGGACTTGGCGGCTCCAATGAGCTCTGGTTGACAGGGATGAAGGAGAAGAACGGGGTCGGAGGGAAGGAGATGGATGGTGCTGGTGATTTCAGGTGGGGACTCGGGGTGGTCAACGGGAAGAAGGAAGAACGGTGGAGGAGAGATGGTTCAGGCGACGCGCTGTGGAGGGAGGCAGGCCGGCGGGTGGTCGGGATGCTGCTCCGGCGAGGGGTTGGATGGAGGAAGCAGATGAATAAGGATTAGGGGAGGGGTCGGCTAGGGATGGCTTTGATGTGGAAAAAAAATAAAGAAAGAAAGAAAAGGTTGTGTACTTATACATAAAATTGTGTTTGGGTGTTCGACCTAGGAAAATTTGGGCTTGGTCAACTCTTGGGGTTGGGCCTTGGTATGACATGTGGATATTTGGAGGCTAAAATTTTTATTATTTAAAATGCAAGGATAGGGTTAATGAGGGGACGATATTGTGCGTTTGCACAATCCAAAAATTATGGGAAAAATTCATGTGAAGGAAAAAAATGGGTTTCTTCATGTATTATCCAATGGTGTGGACACCTTAATGCATTTTTGCATAAAAGCGCCAAACAATTATAAAATTGCACAAAGATGGAAATTAGATTAATTTAATTAAAATTAATGCGCAAGATGTTCTGGAATTACTTAGAAGTACATGGGGAGAAAATTAGGTGGAATACAAGTGTCATGGATGTAGAGGGCTCAGAGTAGAATATTATCATTAATTTGGGTTACACAAAACGGTCAAGATTGTATCTCTAATTTCGATTGGAACACACAAGGGTACAAAGTTAATTTTATTTAGAATTAAATATAAACGTCTGCGACGAATGTTGTGCGACAAAAATGTAGCACAAGATAGCATAATTATAAGTTACACCGAGGTCAGAATAGAAGACGGTCATGTCTAGGGCAAGAGTGTGAAATTTGTAGGAAGGCAGTGTCTAGTGTAGTGCTCCAATTATCGAAGCAACGGTAAGGTACGCTAAGTGATATAATTATTACAAAATAAAATAAATTAAAATAAAATATTCCATATCTAATTGGATTGAAACTAGCCTTAGTTTCTTTTTCTAAGCCAAGTAGGCTAATTTTGTGTGAGGGTGTTTACAATCTACCTAACTTAAAATAATTTTGTCCTCAAAATTAAAACAAGGTATGGTTTCTCTCTATCTAATCTCACTTGATCACAATCTACAGAATTCACCTCAAGTTGACAATGCAGTTTCTACCCAACTCAGAATTTACCCACTTATCACCTAAGGCTATACATCTAAGAAAATATTTCTTAAATTATTTAATCATGTTATTTAATCCTCAAAGTTTTAACACCAAATATACTACCTATGATATGCCCTTAATCAATTATAAAATAGAGTCACCAAGTCATGTGATTAGCCTATGGGGTATATCTAGTACTATCAGTGTATCAACTTATACCAAGCACGAGGTTTCGTCTTTCCGAAATAAGGAAGGATGAAAAATAATAATAAAGAGTTCCAGGGGGAGGTAATAGAATGGAAGTATGGAGGTCAAGGCGTCTAAAGAATTCAAATGAGAATTGTCAAGGCAATTATGGATTAAAATCTTATTTGGTAATTTCTTATTCGCATGCTCGTATTAGTACAGTTATGTAACCGATACGATACGCTCAGACATGTCTAGAGGGCAAGTACATTCGTCTAAGAAGCTAAGTAAATTTTATCTCAATCCACGTAAGTAGTCATACGAGGGGCGAACCAAGCGCACTATGGTTGATCAGACCATAATACACTGATTCTGAAATGTAATAGTGTGTATACCTAATAATACATATATCTTGATCAAGATCGATAAAAGAGTGAGCTTGCAAAACTAGGCTATAATAGCGACATAAGTCAAGGTAGTTTAGAAAGTATAAATACGCTGGATTATGATGAAAGAAGGTGCAAAATAATTCAAGTTCACAAGAAGGTAAGACTCTACAGTCTCTACAGTTGTCATACTAACTCCTTGTTTAAGTTGTTAGTCGACCAAATAGGGGTATGGGCCTCTAAGTTCTACTGTCTGAATAAATACTATCTTCTTATGCAAGTCTATAGTTGTGTCATTCCATTAGACTTCATCAATGGGTCAATAGGAATATGTGATACTATGTTATGAGGCATACTACCCAGCTTAAAAGAATTAACTAATACTGTAACGCCTTAAGAATAAAGTAGAAACTCTTGTTAAGGACTACGAGAAAGGGTCTTGGTACTTATTAGGGTATCCTCTTACATTATATAGGTCATGGTCCTCTTAAGTCTTAGTCTTAGTGCTCACAGAACAAAAGGGTTAATATTACGAATGGAAGGGTTAGGTGGCACGAGTAAAGAAGAACATAATTGTCGCACAAATAGTGAGCGCTAGGTTTTCAGAGGAACAAGATTTGAATTTAAATAGAAAGGCTCTAGAAAATATCATAATTTTCTAAGGGGAAGGTGGTATACTAATCTCTATGTTCGAGGTATGTTCTAGAGAAATATTATTTTATTCCTCTTGGCTTCCTAGGATACTGTCTGCTAGCATCAAGACAAGAATCTAAATGTATAGTTTTATAATACTATCTTTCTATAAAAGTTAGGTTTGGTCCTAATATTCAACATTGGATTTCTAGTGGTCCCTCAATACTAGAATAAAAAAATATGGTTAAATTTCTAACTAACTCTAGTAGTGTCTACACCACTCTCAAGTCCTTCATAAATATCTCAAGGGATAACGGTCATCTAAACTTAGTGATGTATCAATACTCTAGTTGTATTCTTGGTAGGATTATTACCCTAATTATTATTCTAACAACAAGGGTTCCTATGTTCTAGGGGAAGGCTATACTCAAGGAACTATTAGGAAGTACGTGAATCAAGCAGGATAAAATTATTCGGTTGGAATGGATTGGAAGAAAAGTGAACCATAGTCAATTGTAGATGAGATCCTATACTCTAATCCTAATTGCAGGCTTGCTCTGTACAGTAACTTAACAGAGACAATATACTCTCAACCTGCATGGGCCACCACAAAAATATGTCACGCCCCAGTCCTAAAATACGTAGGACTAGGAACACGTAAGCATGCCAGCCGTATGTATATAGCAACTCCAATATATGGATACCATAATACACACGTATGCTGTAATATGAATAAAACTCACACATGGTATCTATATTATCATATGTCACAGAAGTACTAATCTCATCCACACAATAAGTCACAACAAAGAAATAACTAAACTAGAATAAATAGTCTGAATAATCCATAAATGATAGTCGGGTGGAGACAAATCCACTACCAATGACTATATCAAAACTAAATGAGAGAGAAGAGTAAACTCTCCAATATAAAATAAAGTGATGATATAAGAGTGTCAGCTAAAGTATCCATCGCTAGAGATAATCAATGATGCTCAGTGGGTAAGGTCTCCTCGGTAGAAAGTAAAGCGTCAGGTCCGGGTCCGTACTCCTGCGGATACCCAGGGTCGTCTATACCTTGCAAGGGACCAGGTCCTCAGAGGGACATAATAAGATACATAGAAGCAAGCTAATTAAATACGGTGAACATGCATAATGTTTTGAAAATATATAAGTATGCTGTACAAGACAATCTATATGAAAGGAAATGAGGACAACTTTTTGATGTATGGGCAGGGGTAGGCTACTCGATCTAAATCTCATAACTCACACACACACGTCAGGGGATATCAGAAATTGACATACCTCAGGGGTAGCGACCAGCGCGACACACTACCATAGTGCGAGCTAGATACTACGATTTACTAGAGTGGTTAAAGCCCATACGCCTAATGGTTGTCCTCTCATGATACTAGGTGTCATATGTGTGTCAACATATCTAATATATAGTAGTGACTGAATGAAACTACACATGCAATAAATATACAGAAATATAAATAGCATACAAAGTACTGTAAATAATTTGGCAAGGTATACTTGCCTGGCAAGAAGATATGTAGTCCCAATATCCTGCTCCAGAAGTCGTACAGAATAATCAAATAGATCTTCGGGGTCAGCGTGCACAGGCACGGGAATCGGGGGTGACTGCTGCAGGTTATCTTCGGCGTTGGTGATGGGTCCACGATGACGACGATGACAAGGGTAATGATGTTGATTAGGGTTAAGGTGATAATGATTACAATGGTGATGATAATGGTAATGATGATAATGGTAATGATATGGATGATGATAGGGTAATGGTGATAACAAGGATGGTGATTGGGATGATGGTGATAATGTGGATGATCATGATGAGGTGATGATAGGGTGATGATAGGGGTGATGGTGATAACGAGGATGATGATGGGGATAATGGTGATAACGAGGATGATAATGGGGATAATGGTGATGATGTGGCGGTGATTGGGATGGTGGTGATAACGAGGATGATGATGGGGATAATGGTGATGATGTGGAGGGTGATTGGGATGGTGGTGATGACAAGGATGATGATGGAGATGATGTGGTGATTGATGATGATGGGGTGATTGATGATGATAATGAATAGTGATGATGGGGATGGGTGTGATGATGATGATAACAGTGACGCTGATGATACTGCTCCGGCCATGGGGGGAGGTCCGGCGAGGAGGAGCCGAGCAGGGAGGAAGAGGATCGAGTCCGACAGTTGTGGAGGTGGTCGAGGTATAGCTCTGGGGAACATCGAGGAGGATGACAGGGAGGAGGAAGAGGTGGTCGGGTCGTGCTCCGGGAGGAAGGAGAAGGCTGAGTAGGGAGAACGGAGGTCGAGGGGGAGTTCAGCAGCGTTACGGGGGAAGAAGGGAATAGCAGGTCGGTGCTGGAGGGGATGGAGGAGAAGAGAGGGAGAGGTGGAGGTCGATCGGGATGAGAGCAGGAAGGAAGAAGAAGAGGTGGTGGTGGTACAGTGGTGGTGTTGGCCGGGATGTGCAGAGGCGGGGAGTCGGGATGGACTTACTCGGCGCTGTGGAGAATAAGGGAAGAGGAGGTCGAGAGGTTACAGAGGCGGGTTGCGGTGGCCGGACTTGGCAGCTCCGGCGAGCTCTGGTTGACAGGGATGAAGGAGAAGAACGGAGTTGGAGGGAAGGAGATGGAGGTGGTCCTGGTAATTTCAAGTGGGGACTCGGGGTGGTCGACTGGAAGAAGGAAGAACGGCGAAGGAGAGTTGATTCAGGCGAGGTGCTGTAGAGGGAGGCAGGCTGGCGGGTGGTCGGAATGCTGCTCCGGCGAGGGGTTGGATGGAGGAAGAAGATGAATAGGGATTAGGGGAGGGGTCGGCTAGGGATGGCTTTGATGTGGAAAAAAATAAAGAAAGAAAGAAAAGGTTGTGTATTTATACATGAAATTAGGTTTGGGAGTTTGACCTAGGAAAATTTGTCCTTGGTCAACTCTTAGGGTTGGTCCTTGGTTTGACATGGGGATGTTTGGAGGCTAAAATTTTCATTGTTTAAAATGCAAGGATAGGGTTAATGAGGGGGCGATGTTGTGTGTTTGCACATTCCAAAAATTATGGAAAAAATTCATGTAAAGAAAAAAAAAAGGGTTTCTTCATGTATTGTCCAATGGTGTGGACACCTTAATGCATTTTTGCATAAAAGCGCCCAACAATTGGAAAATTACACAAAGATGGAAATTGGATTAATTTAATTAAAATTAATGCGCAAGGTGTTCTGGAATTAATTAGAAGTACATGGGAATAAAATTAGGTGGGACACAAGTGTCATGGACGTAGAGTGCTCAGAGTAGAATATTATCATTAATTTAGGTTGCACAAAACGGTCAAGATTGTGTCTCCAATTTTGATTGGAACGCACAAGGGTACAAAGTTAATTTTATTTAGAATTAAATAAAAATGTTTGCGATGAATGTTGTGCGACTAAAATATAGTACAAGAGGGCATAATTATAAGTTACATTGAGGTCAGAATAGAAGGCGTTCATGTCTAGGGCAAGAGTATGAAATTTATAAGAAGGTAGTGGCTAGTGTAGTTCTCCAATTATCGAAGCAATGGTAAGGTGCGCTAAGTGATATAATTATTAAAAAATAAAATGAAATATTCTATTTCTAATTGGATTGAAACTAGCCCTAGTTTCTCTTTCTAAGCTAAGTAGGCTAATTTTGGGTGTGGGGGTTTACAACTCCTTCACGGATATGCTCCCCTGAGTAAGGCCCTCAAACTGCCTCCCCAAGTCCAATCTATTCACCCGAGCAAAGAACTTCCTCTTGAAGAGGTCCTTAAACACCTCCCAAGACTGTCTAGCATCAGCAAGAAGTGGCTTATTCCTGAACCAAGTGCGGGCGATAACGAACAGCTAAAGTCCCAGTTCCTCAACCTTTAGATCCTCAGCAAGATGGGACACCCTCATGAGATGCTTGATATCCTCAAGCTAATCATCAGCGTAAACATGCCCTCGATCCCCTTCAAGACGTAAGGTTTCAGCTTCTTGAAGTCCTAGATATTACCCGACCATAGCTGAGCAACCTGTATAGCAACCTATTGCTGCCCAAAGCTTCTCTCTTCTATAACATAGGCAAGCTGATGAGCACTCATAATACCCTACCATAACACGTCGATCTGGATCTGGTGAGCCTATAACTAGGCCCTCTAATCCTCCATCATCTGGTAAAATAATGTAAACATCTGAGTCGCATATGTCGGCATGGAAGGTGGAGGTGGCAGTCCCACAGACAGTCGGATCAGTCCTCTGTACTGGAGGTGGACCCCCGAACGTAGCTGATACACCAATCACCGTAGAAGTGACTAGTGCAGGCCCTCGGGAAGTTGCTGATCTCTCAGAAGTTGCTACTGAGGCATCCTGAGGCAAAGCGAAAAAAAGAATCAATATGGCACAAGATATAATGTATTCAAAGAGCGACAATTAAAGCTCAATTATCAAATATCAAGGAAGAATAATTGAAATGAGAAATAGAATTTTTCATAGATGTGATTGAGTATTCTCATCCTATAGCCTATATCCTATATCTTAAAGCAGACTCGTAATAGCACTCAAATCAGAGCACAACTGCGAATCGCACTAAATGTGACCTCGAAAGAACTATATGGGCCACCATTAAAAATGTGTCAAGACCCGCACCAGGTTTTGGTGCACAAGAATGTGCGTACGTCCAGCCAACGTTGTAGCATAGGCATTAGAATGCTGTTTGGGTAAACTATACTATCTAGCAATAATGATAATCAAGATATATAATGCCACCAATAAAATATGAATACTCAATCACAGAACTATAAGATGAAATAATCGCATGAATATGATATAAAGAACTGAAGAGTCAGATACAACTCACAAGACAAAATATAATATCTAATGAGTCTCAAAATATAAAATAAAACTAACTGTCGAGATAAAGACAAATCTAGTACAAAATAAGCCTATCTACTAAGCTATTGATAAATTTTCGTCTGTCTCAACCGGGATGAGTCTCTCCTGAGCCACATTCTCTAGCTCTAAGCCAACTATATCCTGAGGCCCATAGTCAGTGGGATACCACTCCCTAGTGTTATCAGGAAAAAATATATCCAGTCAGGAAAAATGCAAAGTAAAACTCTAACAACAGTTCCAATAAATGATAAAAATAATGTAACAGTATATAGAGAGTATAAACAAGATGAATAGAGCATGACAGGATTATACAGGAATAAGGAAATACAAAAATACATAAAAAAGATACGAACATCATATATAGAATCAAGAGATAAAACTATCTAAGTGAGTGAGTACTAGTGACAATATATGATTGGCTTGGGTACTGCTCAAGAATTACGGGCCTGGTTAATCATACGTGCGGTGTATGAATAATACTATGCAAGAAAAAGAAGAACTACGGGGGTATGATCACATATCTACACTAAATACTCACCGCCCCGACTGGTATAGTGAATCCAATCCATGACACCCTTGACACGGGATTATATTAGAAGGGAGCTAATCTTCTCATGAATCAGTGTCCATACATGTATAAGAACAATGAGGCTCGTACAAAAAATACACCAGGAACTACTAGGAATAATATCTCATGACGTGATCCAAGAATACCAATCTGTGTAACCAAGTGTCAAAAAATTAATGATATCTGCACTAAATACAAGAAATATATAGGATATCATAAACGGAAAACTATCAGAGAATAAACTCATCTGGAATCCGGTGAACAATATCAAGGAAGTCCAAAATGGTGCATCGGAGACCAAAATATGGAATATTATATCAATACAAGGTTTCGAAATGATAACAAGTTAAACTAGTCAAATTTTTGGTCTTAGAGTCAATTCTAATTCAAATGGTCAAACTAGGTCAACTCTAGGTCAAACTTGGTTAAACTAGCTATTTCTAGGTTGTATCTTGATAATATTAACTATACTAGCTAATACTAGGTATTGGGATATCATATAGTATCATTATCTTATCGTACCTTAGCTAATAACATTAGGTAATAGTCTGCCACATATACTTATACTAATATGTACAACTAGTATTCATATACAATTTAATATAGTAAATTTTATATATATATATATATATATATATATATATATATACATTTAAGTTATACAACTATATGCAATATACCTTAGTATCACTACAATTAACATATTTACTTATACTAACATTTATATCGACTAGTACCTAACTTAACAACTAAACTAACCAACAGATGTCTGAACACTAACATATACCAAACTATCAAATAACCAACCTCACTTTAGACTTTCCCAACCATCCTACCTACCAACACAGCATACTCAATAGTGCATATCGTCACATCTATATACAAATTCCTATAGTACATCACCCTGTTCTAGTCAGTCACTGCCCCCTCTGAACCCGATAATTATCTCACTGTCACACCCGACAGTTGTGTACACCAACTGACAGTAACACTGCCTATATACTCCCCCCTTCCTATCATAGTGAACCAATTCACCCTACTGCATCCTCTTCAAACCAACTGTAAGTTCATCCCAACTGACAGTAACTCTCTTCACATATTCAGTACAACATCACATTTAATCTACTACTGTGCTTTTCTCCCCCTATCAGTCATTAATACACAATATATATTAATTCCCCTTTATTCAACTGTAGTAGTACACCACTGTGAACCACACTTCTCCACATAACCAACTGAATAAATCCCATACCCGACTGTGGGTAAAATCAGTACAGTCCCAATAGTGAGCAATAGTCACCCTCTCATATATCTATCATCAACTATGCAGGTAGAGATACCTATATATATCACTAGCAAGTAATAATACTATATATATATATATATATATATATATATATATATATGTATAACAATTATATTCTATAAAACAATACCAATAGATATAAAGAATAACAATTTAGAGTGTATGAATATACTATAGCAATAATACAAATATTTGGCGTACATCACACTGTATCGCACTAAATCTACGATACGATATGAAGACTTGATCCAAACGTATCCCGAAAGACACAAGCAAGTCCAAATCCAACAATAGAACAAAAAAAGTGCTAGCTACACATCTACGTGCTCGTGTCAAAATGTGACATGCTTACACCCCCGTGTCAAAGGAAAAACCTCCAAATCAATCTATATCATCAAATTATCATGATACGACCTACATGTATCTATTTGTAGACACCACATTAGTCTCACACAAATAAACACATGTCAATTTGGTCTAAATGACCTATTGACAAAAACATGGTGTGTCAATCTCAAAATTTTTCCAAAATTGACACAAAATACAACATAACTTTCTCCAAGGACCTCCTATGAACCTAATTCTTCTTTCTATGGGTAGCCCTAGTATATGATAGGATTCCTAATAATTAAACTACATATTTAGAGTATAATTAGAAGGAAAATAACTAAATTGTACCTATCTGATAATGGATTCCCTTTTCATGTCTTCAAATGGATGCAATGAGCCTTCAACTTGTGCACTCTTCACCTCCTTGTAGATCCTTGCCTCCTCCTTACTCCAGTAGCCTCCAATAGTGAATAGAGAAAGAATTGGGAGAGAATTGGGTAGGAATTGGTGTAGAAATTAAGGAATTTGGAAGAAAAAATTCTAGATCTAGAATTGAAATAAAATAAATGAAGAAAGTGAGTCTCTCCTCCTCCCCCTATGGTCGGCCCTAGCTTTGGATGCAAACAAGTATGTAATATCTAAAATACCCCTATGGGCTTTTCATGAAGAAAGTAATTAAGCAAGAAAGCTTCTCCTCCTAATGGTTTGACTAATTAATCACCAACTTAGTGAATTATGTTTATTTGTTGGGCTCAAGTCTAAGTAGAAATAATGTTGGTCCATGAGTCAAATCTAAACTAGTTAGGTGCACTAACACAAGTCCAAATTATCATGTAGCCTACTAATAATAAATAAATAATAAAAGAATTAAATTTTAACATGCACAATAATTATTAAATTATAAAAATAGCCAAAATACCATTCCTAGATAATGTGGTAGTGACAACCCCCCCTTAACTGCTTCTAATTTCTTCTCCCTCTTCTCACATCAACTCTTACACACACAAACACATACACACAAACACACAC
Organism: Iris macrosiphon; assembly: GCA_036927795.1. NCBI lineage: Eukaryota > Viridiplantae > Streptophyta > Magnoliopsida > Asparagales > Iridaceae > Iris > Iris macrosiphon. The sequence continues at coordinate 99,676,196 of JAYESA010000013.1, read as the reverse complement.
ACTAACAACCTTATATATATATATATATATATATATATATATATATATATATATATATATATATAAACATTCTAAACTTAAATATATAACTCTAATGAGTAAACCAATCCATACACAATTGTAAATTTGAAGAACAAAGCCAAATGACTAATTTATTATTTCAACAAGCATTTAGTGTGCGTCTCATGATACGCTCATGATAACAAGAAATAAATCTAACTCAACCCAAATCTTACCCGCAAGTTCTAATTAGCAATTAGAACTTATTGTAAGTGCTAACTCATCAATCTTAGGACCATGGCAAAATTTTACATGTGTGGGGCACCCATGTCGAAGAAATAAATTCCCAAATCACCCGTATCACCAAAACCTCGTGACACAGCCTACTCGTGTTCATTTGTGGACACGTACCTAGCCTCATAACACTCTAACAAGTCCACTTAGGTCTATATAACCTAATGAAAACAACTTGATGTGCCAATCTCTGATTTTCTCCAAAATTGACACAAAACCCTAAGTAAAAGTTTCTAAATGGGTCCAATGAAGCCCAAGTTTCACCCTATGGGTAGTACTAAAGCATGGGTAGGTTCTAAATGACTAATTACACTATTTAGAAGTAAATACAAAGGTTAAACTTAGATTTTGCCTCTTGGGAGTTTGAATCCCAAGGCAATGCCACAAAAAACAACAACTAGCTCGAACCCTAGCTCCAAATGCTCTTTCTCCAAAGCTCTTGCTCCAAACTAGCTTCTAGACTCCAAGATGAGTGGAATGATAAAGATTGGGAAAAATTTAGTAGAGATATAATGGTGGGATAGAAGGGTTTGGGGGAAAGCATTAACTTTTGTTGGATGGAGACAATGAATGAGAGGAAAAGGAAAGAGAACACCCTCTAATAGGGTCGGCAACTCATTGGGGGTTAGGGTTATGGTTAGGGTTGTAGTGCCCCGTTCCCCCTATTCGGGAAGAGCGGCTAAAAAATACTTGGTATCTTTCGATCGGGACAGATTGAATCAAGATCCTTTCCTCATTATGGATTGGTTTCTTCGGAATCAGGTCCCATATTCAACGGATCGTGCCTCAAGGAAGGACTCAGCAGCAGAGTCGAGAGAGGCCTTTCCGTTGTGCTGGTTTCCTTGCCCATTTTCAATGTTGCTTGGTTGCTTACTTGTTGGTTTTGTGACTTGCATTTTCTTGAACGGTTTTGATAGATTTTATTGCCTTCGTTCATAAGATTTTGTATCAAATCTTGCAGTCTGAAGCAGGAGATATTGATCATCTATTGGAGTGTGCAGGTGATCGGGAAGGCGATACACGAGCAGAGTCTTGAAGATCTCCCCTTCTCTCTCTCTGTTTACCGACTTGTGAGTGGCTTTATTTGGATTAGCGCCCCTCTTCCAAGTCTTCATTCTTAGTAAATTGACTCATTCGTGCATCCTGATCAAAAGATACTAAAACAATAAGATTGAGACAGAATAAAGAAGAAGTAGACTTGAAACACTTATAATGCTTGTCACACAGAATTCTATGTGATCATATTAATGCGTGCATGCCTGTTATATATATAGCTATTTTGTGTTAAGTTATAGTTAGAACTTATTCATCTATGACAGCGTAATGAATAGTATATAACTTGTGAATTGATCAAAACAGCCAGTAGGCTATGCCATCGTATTGTGCTAAAGTAGTTCAATTCTTATTGATCTTTGAAATGCTTCGTATGTTAACTTAGTATTCAGATCCTCAATGGTCATGGATAATCTTGTGCACAAAGGGCTTGGTTCTTGCAGACGGTTACCGGGGCACCGAGGCCGATTCGTCTCGGGCAGAACATCAGTTAGTCATGCTAGCAACTTATAACGGGTGAGACGAGAGTTTATAGCGTGGCGCGCTGCCTGTGTTGCAAGCATCGCCGCCTACCCAGACTATAATCCATGATGGCTCATCAATACAAGGATATTTATGTATATTTAAACTGTGTAGACTAACTATGTCTTCGTGGCAGGGAAGTTCATGGTAAGTTTTGTATAGGTGGTCCGGACGATAAAGGTAAAGTCACCGAATTGTGGCACATTTTGTTATATCATTCCATTCTATCGCTTATAAAGATCACATAATAAAGATGTTGCATTTTCATATGAATACAATGTTGATTTGGTATATTGGGTTAGCTCACCTTCACCGATACTTTTTGAAGTACTGACCCTCATTGCAGCAGGTTCCCCGAGCCGAGGCGACGTGGCGAGGAGCTAAAGCTTTCTCCAACCCTTCCCGAATCAGTAGGCGTGTTCGTACTGTGACTTTTGGAGCTCAAGTACATATTCAAGAAAGGAGCTCGCACTTCTCTTTTGAAGCTCCTAGGCGATGGTGCTAACTTATACACAAGGTGTTTTGTGCTTTTGAAATACTAGTAAAGGATGTAATGTATGTATCGGCTATCTTATTTTGTGTCCAAGTTGTAAGCCAGTACGACATCTTTTAATTTTGGGTCAAGTGTTTGTAAACATATGTTCATTATCAATAAAGATGACTTTTCTATATCTGAAGGTGTGATATCTTATTTGCGTATTCTGCTGCATTTGTTCTAAAATATATCATTATACCTAGGCCTTATGTACGTGCGGCTTACGCGTGCACGGCATCACGCTTGGGGGACGATTATCGATTTAGCAAAAATTGGGGCATGACATATTGGTACCAGAGCATGGCTTCAGATCCTTTGACCTTCGTGTCAGAAAAGTTTCTTGAAATGACCTTGTCCCTCCCAGTTGAACCCTTGAATTCGCTTGGCCAAAATGAGATGCGTTCCATATAGTGAGTCCATAATATATTTTAAGACTGATACAAGTTACTTTTATTTGAAGGAACGTCCTCAGAGCCGGGTGCACAAGCGCAGGTGGTGGCGCAAGTGCAAGGGAGCAATTCTGACATATCAGGCATCTCAGAAAGTCCAGCTACCGCACCCTCTATTGATTCATTCGAAAGAATGATACGTTTAATGGAAAAGAAGCTGAGACAAGATGAATTACGACAGAACCAATTCGAGTCCCGGATTGAGGCTCAATTTTTGTCACAGCGGACTCAGGCCGAAGCACAACAGAAGCAAATGGATACCTTACAAACGATTGTGATGATGCTAGTCGCCAGCAACCATTTTGTATCACCGACCACCATGGCAGTGCCAGTTGTAGCCGATACCAAGTAACCTCAGGACACTCTGGAACCTCCGCCCTCATACGAAAATGGGCCCATCCTGCAAATATCTGAGTTCAAAAAAATATGTCATTCTACCTTTAAGGGGACTGAGGACCCCTCCGGTGTTGGATTGGCTAGTTGAGTTAGAAGTTCACTTCGAAGGGCTTCACATGGATAAAACTAAGATACTTGCTTGCGCTCAGCTTCATCTCCGTTTAAATGCACATGATTGTTGGGATGTGCACAAACAAGCTATATTGAGTGAAGGTGGCAGGACGACTATCTCTTGGTTCGTATTTCATAAGGCCTTCGAGGAGGAGTACATTCCACCCGCCGTCTGTTGCAAAAAGGAAGACAAATTCACACATCTACAATAAGGGAACATGACAGTGCGGCAATACGCCTCAGAATTCAATAAACTTGCAAAATTTGCTAAGTCTCATCTTTGCGATGCCGAGAGTCGCACACGAAGGTTCGAGATAGGACTGCGACCTTCTATCCGTGGTCACATCGTCGTTTCTCAGTACCATACCATAAGGGAGTCCCTAAACCATGCCCTTTCCCTAGAGCTGTAGTACCCCCAGTTCGTACCGGCGTTGTGCAAAATTCTAATCACAAGTGCCCTAGCAACACAGGTGGTAACAATGCGCATATGCACCACAATAACGACCGGTCTCAGTACTCAGATCCAGGAAAGAACCAGTGGCAACCTTGTGCCTACTGCCATAAGCCAGGATACCACATCAACGAATGTCGTATTCGAAAAGGAGGATGTTTCATTTATGGCAAGTTTGGCCACATTGATCGAGATTGTCGGGATCGCCCTAACGATCCTCATTCGTGTCGTTCCCAGCAGCAGAATCGCTCATCTCAAAATTAGGGGCAACCACCTCGAGCAAATCAGATGACACCGCAGAACGCTCAGGGCCGGGTCTATGCTTTGTATCGGGATGAGGCACTCGCATCAAACACGCTGGTGTTAGGTATATTACTTTTCAATAATGTACTTGCTCGAGTATTGTTTTATTTTGGTGCCACACATAGTTTCATTGAGGCAGATTTTGCCATCGAGAACACTTTTTCTATAACACCGCTAGGCCTAAACCTTATCGTCCGTACTCTATCGGGCATGGATTTGTCGGCTCATTTAGTCTGTCGTGAAGGTAATATTCGCATCGGGGGGAGGAGATTATCACTAGATGCGATAGTCTTAGATATTAGGGACTACGACATCATCCTGGGGATGGATTAGCTTGGCGCTTGCTCGGCTACCATTGATTATGCTAAAAAGAAAGTCGTATTTTATCTACATGGCAAGATCAAATTTTGCTATACGTACAATCCACAGTCGAGAGCACTGAATGCCTGCATGGTGTCTCTGCAATATCTGCTCGGCGGATGATACATTTTGGCTGTGATGGGTACTTGGTGTCCGTTCGAGACACTCAGCAAGATTGCACAAACGTTGAGTCTATTTCCGTTGTGGTAGATTTTTCTGATGTATTTCCAGATGAGTTGCCGGCATGCCTCCCGTTCGAGAGATAGAGTTCACTATTGATATATTTCCAGAAACTTGTCTAATTTCTAAGACCCCGTATCAAATGGCCCCAGCAGAACTAAAAGAGTTAAAGATTCAGTTATAAGAATTGCTAGATCGTGGGTATATTCGTCCGAGCGTGTCTCCGTGGGGCGCACCTATATTATTTGTAAAGAAAAAGGATGGCTTGTTGCGTCTCTGAATCAACTATCATGAACTGAATAAAGCCACTATTCGAAACAAGTATCCCCTCCCAAGGATAGATGATCTCTTCGATCAATTGTAAGTTGCAAAACTATACTCAAAAATAGATCTTCGCTCGGGTTTCCATCAACTTAGTATTAAATTAGATGATGTGCCAAAATCAGCCTTTCGCACTCGTTACGGCCACTATGAGTTTTTGGTGATGTCGTTCAGATTAACCAATGCCCCTGCCACCTGTATGGACTTAATGAACCGTGTGTTCTGGCAGTATCTCGATAAATTTGTAGTAGTGTTCATTGATGATATCTTGGTATACTCAAAGAATAGGGAGGAACATGCAGAGCACTTGTGGACCTTGCTACAAACTCTTCGAGACAATAAGATATATACGAAACTGAGAAAGTGTGAATTCTGGCTGAGCAGTGTATCTTTCTTCGGGCACTACATTTCTGCGAGAGGCATTTCAGCCTATCCAAAGAAAATTGAAGCCATCGTCGAGTGGAAGCGGCCTGCATCTGTGAGTGAGATTCGAAGAATCCTCGGGCTAGCGGACTACTACAGGTAGTTCATAAAGGAATTTTCCAAATTAGCATCACCTCTGACTCGCCTCACATAGAAGGAAGTCACGTTCGAGTGGTCCGCCGACTGCGAAGCCTCATTTAAAAAGTTAAAGCATCGCCTTACCTCTGTCCCATTACTTGTACTACTAGACGATACCACGGGATTCTAGTTATTTAGTGACGCGTCTGGGCAGGACTTGGGATGTGTACTTATACAGCAAGATAGGGTGATAGCCTACGCATCCAGGCAACTAAAAAAGCAAGAGTAAAATTACCTTATGCATGACCTAGAGCTAGCGACAATTTTGTTTGGGCTAAAATTGTGGCGACACTACCTTTACGGGTGACTTACCAGATTTATATCGATCACAAAAGTTTAAAGTACCTATTCACCAAACAGACCTCAACCTACGTCAACGGCATTGGCTAGAATTAATTAAAGACTATGACTTGACAATTGACTATACACCTAGTAAGGGAAATATTGTAGCGGATGCGTTGAGTCGAGTGTTTGTTGGATCCCTGTCCATCGATCACAGGTTAAAAAAGGACATAGAGGAGATGGGCATCAAACTCCGAATTCGATATCATGGCGTGGGTTGCTCAGATACGATTCGTACCCAACCTGTTCGAGAGGGTCATATCTATTCAGAGGGACGACCCATTACGCGAGCAGAATCTAGCAGGGAAGACGAAAGACTTTACAGTAGATGAGAATGGAGTGTTGCGAGTTAAGGGAAGGCTATGCGTCCCCAATGACTCAGAACTCAGAAAGGAGATTTTTGCGGAAGATCATTATGTAGCCTATACGGTCCATCCTAGGAGCACAAAAATGTATAGAGATCTTCGCACTATTTTTTGGTGGCACAGCATAAAGAAGGATTTGGAACTCTTCGTGTCTCAATGCATAACCTGTCATAGGGTGAAAGTAGAACATCAGAGGCCGGACGGAGAAATGCAGAATCTTGTCATCCTAGAATGGAAGTGGGAGCACATAAGCATGGATTTCATTGTTGGCTTGCCGAAGACGCAATGGGGAACGACCCAATCTGGGTTATCGTCGACCGGTTATCCAAGTTAGCATACTTCATTGCCATCAAAAATACATGGAGCACCGATCGCCTTGCCGAGACCTACCTTGATGAGATAGTTCGGCTGCACGGAATGCCAGTTTCCATAGTATCAGATCGGGATGGACGATTTCTATCACGTTTTTGGGAAAGCATTCACTCAGCGATGGGGACCAAGTTAAAGTTCTGCTCAGCCTATCATCCTCAAACAGATGGCCAAACAGAACGAGTGAATCAGGTACTAGGAGACATGCTATGCCTCTGTGTAATCAATTCAAAGTAAAGTTGGTATGTCCACCTACTGTTGGACGAATTTGCATACAACAATAGTTATCAGTCCTGCATCCAAAATTGCACCATACGAGGCTTTGTATGGGCGAAAGTGTAGGTCACCGATCTGCTGGGATAAAGTTGGAGAGAGACAAATCCTTGGGCCAAAATTGGTTAAACAAACAGTCCAAAAGGTTCAGTTGATCCGAGATCGATTAAAAGTAGCACAGAGTCGGCAGAAGAGCTATGCCAATATTCGTCGTCGACCCCTTGAATTCCAAGAGGGTGACCATATGTTTTTAAAGGTCTCGCGCATGCGAAGAGTCATGCAATTTGGAGTAAAAGGGAAGTTAATTCCGAGATTCGTTGGGACGTTTGAAGTTCTGAAATGAGTCACTTCAGTTGCTTATCAAATTATATTTCCACCAGCCCTGTCAGAAGTGCACGATATTTTCCATGTGTCACAGCTTAGAAAGTATGTGCATGACCTGAACAACGTGGTAGACTTCGGTCAGCTGGATCTGTATGCGGACTTATCATACACGGAAGAGCCCGTTCATATTTTGGATCGTAAAGAAAAACAGCTACGGAATCGAGCAATCTCGCTAGTGCGCATTCTTTGGCGTAACCACTCGGCCGAGGAATCGACTGGGGAATGCGAATCAGATATGAGGGAAAGGTTTTCCTTATCATTTCCTAGGGTTAGATTTTATTCTTAAGTTTGGAGGACAAAACTTTTTGTTAGTTGGTTAAGATGTAGTGCCCCGTTCTCCCTGTTCGGGGAGCACGACTAAGAAATACTTGGTATTGTTCGATCGGGACAGATTGAATCAAGATCATTTTCTCGTTATGGATTGTTTCTTCAAAATTAGATCCCACATTCAACGGATCGTGCCTCAAGGAAGGACTCGATGGCAGAGTCGAGAGAGGTATCACGACCCGCACCCGGTGTAAGGGTACTAGTCGGAAACAACGCCCAGCCTACGCCGCAGAATCGGCGGTAGAACGCTGTCTAGATAATCTATATAACAATATAATGAACCACCAATAATGATAGTATACTCAATCACTGAGCTAAGAGAGAAATGAGCACGAATCAGATAAGAATAGAATAGTCACAATATAACTCATGAGTCTAAAATAATACATCAATGAGTCTGAAGAAATAACAAAATAAGATGAAGACAAATCCAGTACAAAGAATACTATGAAGCTACAACTCCTGGGTCAACTATCTCAGTTGGGATAGGGCCTCTTGAGCCAGGGTCTCAGAATCTAAACCCACAACATCCTGGGGTCCATAGTAGGTAGGGTACCACTCCTCAGTATCATCTGAAAAAATATATCCAGTCAGGAAAGGAGCAGAGTACATCTCTAACAGCAGTTCTTATTAATGATAAAAACTATGTAGCAGTAAATAGCTGTGGATAAACAAGATGCACAATAGATACAAGAGATATATGTACAATAAAGAAACACTGGAAATAAATACAATAATGAACAATATGCCAATGAAACAATAATACTAATGACTAAGTGTGTGAGTACTAGCTTAATATGTGATCGGCTTGGGCAAGATGCAATACGGCCTGGCTAATCATACGTGCGGTGCATGATCAACACTATTCTATAATCTGTACTTTATTTAATAGGGATATTGATCACATATCTATACTAATACTCCCCACCCCAACCACGGTATGCTATGGCATGAGATTCCCCAAGAAGATAGCTAGTCTTCCCGAGAATCGGTGTCTGTACATGTACAAGATAACCAATGAAACAATACTTGCACCATATACACCATATACCAAGGAATAACATCTCATGACGAGATTCGGATATACCAATTCGTGTAACCATAGTGTCAAGAGAACATGGATATCTACACTATATACAGTGAACATAGAGGATATCATAAATGAGAAACTATTAGAGAATGTACTCGCCTGAAGTCCAAAGAACAGTCTCACAGATGTCTAACTCGGTACCTCGAAGACCTAGATATGGAATACAACATTAATACAAGGTCCCGAAAAGAGAATAAGTTAAACTAGTCAACTTCTAGGTCAATAAGTCAATTCTAAGTCAAAAGTCAAGTGTGGTCAATTATGAGTCAACTATTGTCAACTATGAGTCAACTATGGTCAACTAAGGTCAACTATCTATTTCTAAGTTGCACAAGTCTAGCACCAAAATCTTTGATCAAAAATACTGAAATCTAAGTCTTAGGAACCAAAATCTAAATATTAGGATACCGTATCTTCGGATACGTGAATCCATGGTAAATCCTCACCATATATATATATTAAATATAAGGCATAATAATATAGAATATTAAATTACAACAATTAGGGACCATGGTTTTGAACCATTTGGTACCCAACAAAGTAATGTTCAAGATACATAGATATATTATTTATCCTTATACATAATATATTATATATAAACTATTATATTATACAATTAAAATTATAACAATACTAGTATTATACCTCACAATAAACACATATATATATACATATATATATATAATTATCATATATAAAATATAAATTAAAACTTGCCTAACTGTCTCTGAAAACAATGTGTTAAAACACTGATTTTCAATAAACAGGCCCTATAGTGACAGTTCTAATTGTCACTGCAAAACTGTCGCCAAACTGCTGTATAATAAACCCACTGTCACTTAATTGGTGACAGTTAACAACTGTCACGGAATACCGTCACTAAAGTTGTTCAAATCCCGCCCGCTGCTGTGTATTTAATGACAGGATTCTGTCATTAATAGCTACAGCGGCTGCTGCTGCTCACGGTTTATTAATGACAGAATCTGTCATTAATAGCTGCTGTCGCCAAAATAATTAATATATATAAATATATATATATATATAAATATATAAATCAATATATATATATATATATATATAAAACAAATAAATAAATAAATACTTATATATACATAATCCTATACATATAAATAATATTAAAAGCTATAATACACATTCCATGTACTAATGTACATATTTTAACATGGCTAAAAGCACACATAAAAATATATTCATTAATATACAATTAATTATATAATAATTATAATTAATATAATTACTCATTTTAACACATAAATATATTTTATAAAACATTTATATATAATTTATTTTATTAACAAGTTGTAACATATATAAATGCATGTAAAGAAAGCTACATATATATTTATACATCATATTAGTACACATAAAAATACATAGATCTATGCTACAATAAATATCATAATAATTATACTAAAATAAATATATAACATCTATATATATTTACTAATTATAATTCAAGAATTAAAGCATAAATAATTAGATCTATACATAAACACACACAATTGGAGAGTATCACACCGTATCCCACTAGATCTAGGATACCCATGCGACACGAGTCCAATACACAACTAATTGTACCCCGAAGGACACAAACTAGTTACAAATAATATTTATGAACAAATCAAAGTGTCAAATGTAGATCTATATGTCCGTGTCAAAATACGACATGTACAAAGTCCCGTGTCGGAGGAAAAACCCCCAAAACGACACGTATCACCAAATTATTGGGATACGACCTACACGTACCCAATTGTGGACACAACATTAGCCCCAAACACATAAGCACATGCCCAATTGATCTATAGGATCAATTGACACACACAACAAAATGTCAATTCAGAATTCCCACAAAATTGACACAAAAAGCACCATAACTTTCTCCATGGGTCTCCTATGAACACAAAACCAAGTCCTATGGGTAGTACATACATATGGGTTGATTTTACATGATTAAATATCAGATTTAGAAGCTATTTTAAGGGGAAAAAATGAATTATACCTATTGGGAGATGGATTCCCAATAAAACCTCCAATTGAGATAAAATTGCTTCCAAATTGTAGATCCTTGCTCCTCTTTGTAGATCCTTGCTTCCTCCTTCTAGATCCTTGTCATGACCCGCACCCGATTTAGGGGCACGAGTACGTGGGTACGTCCAGCCTACGCCGCAGCATCGGCGGTAGAACGCTGTCAAGGTCATGATACTATCTAGCCAATCTCACACAAGCATCCAATCTCCATAAGGAGGCACGGATGACACGAATAAAATGTACACATACTCAATCACAGGATTATGGCACGATAAGATATCAAACAGAAAATTAAATACAACACAAATCCAGAAAGTAATAACTAACTCAACAATATCCAAGTCATCAAAAATGCCGGAGACAAATCCGGTACCAATAGTCTACTTAAAGAACTAACTAAAAATAGTAATTCCGGCTAGACCTCCCGGAATCACAACTAACTACCAAGTCTGCAGCTACTCACCATATGGTCCAAAAAGTGTCGGACAGCGGTCCTCTAAGGCATAGTCTGGAAAAATGTTTCCAGTCAGGAAGGAGCAAAGTACAAATCTCAAATAACAGTTCCATATAATTGATAAGGACTATAAAGTAATAAACAGATGATGCTAGATACTGAGAAGACAGTGAAATAAATGCAATGGCAATTAGAGAGACAGGCAATGTAAAGAGACATGCAAAATAGGCAATGTGATATAGTCAGTGCATAAAAGAAATGGAAAGAATAAGGTACAGTATCATATACGGGTGATGTAGTATATGATTTAAAATAGGGAACTGCAATCTATTCTAAGTGTTTGAAATAGTAGTTTCAAAATGTGATCGACTTGGGAACATGTACGATAGCTATATGGCCTGGCTAATCATGGGTGAAGAGCATGATTAACACTTATAATTTCTACACTGCAATAAGAGGTTATGATCACATTTCTTACTAACTACTTTCCCGCCCCCAACTAGTACTGTGGATCCAACCATGACACGTCACGATACACGAGCAAGTCCAATCTATCATGTACGATGTCTAATATACATGTCGTGTACAATGTCAATACAATAATCAAGGTAACATCTCATGACTGCAGATCCAAGCTATACTAGTCCGTGTAGCACAGTGTCAAGGATTCAGATGTAACATTTCTAGATTATTGAACTTTATAGGAATTATCAAAAATTGGAAATTATCAGAGAATGTACTTGCCTTGGTCCTTAGCTGGTAATTATTGATGTCCTGTTCCAGAGTATCCCCTGGGTGAACCAACAGTCCTATAGACATAACACAACATAACATTTGCATCAGATGCTACGCTAACACACAGTCAAAAACACTGGCCTCAGGGCCATGCCAGGTAGGGCACTAGTCAACTAGGGTCATCTAGTATTCACCAATTAAACATATTATTAATAATTAAATATAATACATATATATGGTTATTCCAAAGTATATACAAAATAGGTATAACTGTATGTACATAAGTGGAAATATTTTATTTATGAAAAAATATACATCACCCATTATTTAAGAATATATATAAGTATACATTTATGTACACTAAATAAAATATACCCATACCCTATATGTACACAAGAATATATATATATATATATATACCAAAATACGTTTATATATATATATATACCCAAAATATATATTATGCTACATTTATTTATATATGCCAAATTATGTTTTACAAGTACATATATATATATATATCAATACAGTTTTATCTATATACTATATATTTTTATATACCAAAAATATGTTTATACATGTATATATATATAGGTACACATATTTATACCAAAATGTATTAATTTAATATATACTTTACCAATATATCATTATACAAAATACATATATATATATATGTTTGTACATACATGGAATTAATTTATATACTATATAAAATACCCAATATACATTCATATACATATGCATTTAATTAAATACATATATTACATTATACCAAGGTATATATATACCATACTTATACATGTATTAAGCATTAAATAAATACTATACATATATGTATATAGTATTAGTTAAATAAATACTATACATATACCTACACATTAATATATATACAATTACAGATACACATTTCATTCATACACTACATATATATGCACATAGAAAGAAGGATGGAGGAGGAAACTCACTGTGGGTGGTCGGGCTTGCTGGCCGCCTGAGTACGGCAGGAGGGGGCTCGTACTGATGGTTCGGGTGGTGGCTTTAGATGATGGAAGAAGGAGATGGAGGTGGCGTTTGGGAGCAGCGGGGGTGAGCACAGCAGGGAGGGAAGTCGGGCCGGAGATCAGTGCTGCGCCTGAGGGGGAGTGATCCAGGGAGGAGCTCGGGGAGTTCCAGAGGGGGAGAGTAGTCGGAGCAGTTGCAGCGGGAGGGGAGCAAGGTGGGCCGGGGAGTCGCTGATGATGATGATAGATGGAGATGGTGGTGGTGATATATGGAGAAGGTGGGAGGAGCAGCAGGTGCTCGGCCGGGCTGTTGCTGCCGGAGTTGAGGGCAGTAGGGAGGAGTCGAGGGGGTGTAGCCGGAGGGAACTCGAAGAGCAGTGGGGAGTGGGGAGCCGCCGGGTCGATGCTCGGGGACAGGCCGGGGTGGCTGACAGCGGCCGCCGGAGAGAGAGCTCGGTCACCGGAGAGCACAGGGAGTCGGGCTGCAGAGAATTAGGCCGCCGATGAACAGTAGGGGGGTGAACAGTGTTCCCCCCTTCTTCTTCTCTTTGAATTTTTGAATTCAAAACAAGTAAAAGAAGAAGAAGAAGAAGAAGAAGAAGAAGAAGAAGAAAGGAAAGAGAAGAAGAAAGGAAGAAGGAGAAGGATTACATACGTAGGAGAGAGGGAGGTGGAGGCTTGTGAGGAGGGTGGTTACCTAGGTTTTCTAGGGATTAGGGTTGATGTGACAAATCATTAAATAGGGAGAGAGGGTTTTGATGAAGGGTGAGGATGCACTCAATGAATGAGTGGTCCAGATTTGTCATATGGGAAAATAATTGATGTAGGGATGAGGGTGAGGTTTTAATTAAATAATTATTAGGCTCCCTCATTGGTTTAAACAAATGAGGTGTTGACACAAACTGCAAATTTGCAAATTAGCCCCCTTAAATTTGGGTATTTGCACAGACGCATAAAATGACGAAAATTTGGCGGGCGATTCGATGTTCGGTGTTTTGTAGGGTCAGGGGGCACTGTAAATTTGGTATTGGCTCAATTTGCAGGGCACTGGAATTAAATTGGGAATTTCAGAATTGGTTAAAATAGTATCCTCAATTTAATTAGAAATAAATGCAAGTTGTGTTCTAAAATTAATTAGGAGTACATGGGGCCAAAATCAGGTCAGGTCATCAATACCAATAATGAAGAAGACTCAGAACAAAATATTACCCTAATTTGGGCCGTACGAAAAATATGTCAAGATTGTCCCCAATTTTGATTGGAACGCACAACGATACAGAATAGAGATTTATTAAATAACGTCCGCGACGATTTTTGTGCGGCTAGAAATAATGTACAGAGAGCATAATTATGAGTTACAAAAATAGCAGAATGGAAGGCGGGCATGTCTAGGGCAAGATTATGAAATTTGTTGGAAGACAAAAGTCAGGGTAGCGTCCCAAATATCGAAGCAAAGGCAATGCGCAATAATATTAAATAAAATACGGTAATTAATTACAAACTCCAAGAATTAAATTCTAACTAAATAATTAAATACAAAAATTCTATAATTCAGACAGGTGGTCGTCTACTAGGCTTCTAGGTCAAGTCTATTAGCTTAAAAATAAATAAATACTGCATATAATACTATATTTAATTACACATCACATAATTAAATAAATTAAATATACTATCATGCAATTACTTAATTGTAACTATAATAATATTAATTATTATAAAAAGTCAAAAATACCCCTGTTTTCGGAACGTGGTAGTGACAAGTCTACCCTCCTTAAAAGAATTTCGTCCTCGAAATTTAAAATCCCCAAGGTAGCGTTTATTCATACACATTATTATTATTTTCCTCAAATTTAAATTCATCAATCACGAAATCAGTTAAGAATCCACAATGTCCTCTGACAAATTTTATTTTTATTTTTTTCAAAAATTCTGAATTATTTGCATTCCTGAAAAATCCTCGAAATAGAATCAAAGTCCATTTTTATCAAAAATTTCCCCAAAATTTTAATTAAGAATTCAATACTCAGAATTTAATATCCACTCCTCAAATTTGATTTTAATCAATGCACAATCATAAAATGTAATCTCGTCTCACAAGTTTATTCGTCAAATTTTATTTCTCGATTTTCTCTTCCTCAAAATACTCAACAATGCGATACTTAGGGATTTTCCAAATACGACATCCAACTATAAAATTCTAAAATTTATAACTTGCAACCAGATAAATATAATGATAAATCTCCCAAAATTTCTAAATTTAATAACCAATTTAAATATGCCATAATCTTCCTGGAATTAATAGATCATAAAGTCTGCCATGTTAAATTCTTGGCCCTTTATTTAAACCGATGCTTATCCTCAAATTTTTAATCATCTTGTTAATCATCTTGTCTCTCCTGTCAAGTCATAACTCCTTTATGAATCTTCATTATGGTCAAACCTCGATAATCATGGTCTAAGAAAACCTTCCTACAATTATACAACATGCAACCTAAGGGGAATATGTACGGTCATGGTGTCTTGTCATGGTATCGCAGTCTCTATATCAGGGGTACCATTAACTACATTATAACAAGAATCATGCATACAAGCTATGGTACTAAGGTATCAGTCAATCAATCAAATAGATAAGAACAGAAGGAAGGAAAGAACAGAGCCTGCTAACACATTACCTGTAGTATCGGTCTCCTCGACCGTCGTCGCAATTGCCCCACCCTGCTGGGGTGGTTCCCTTTGCGGGTGCTGAGCAATATACGGTTCCACAGGTAGCCTAACTGGATCTCTATAATCTGAAGCTGCGCGCTGGCCGGGAAGATAAGGGGCTAGAAGACAATCCCTTACTCGATGTCCCACAGTGTCGCAGTGCAAACAAAGTCCTAGCCTCGTTCTACAGCTCTCCCAAAGGTGACCTGGCTTCTTACAGAAATGACAAGTCTGCTGTGTCTCTCTCGGAGGCTGTTGCTGATTCTGCTGAACACGGACTGGTGCCTGGTACTGTTGTGGATGTTGAAATGTCCATGGTTGTTGCTGAATATGAAATGGTACTTGGTACTGCTGTTGGTGCTGAATACGGGGATGCTTGGCTAGTCCTGTGCTACCATTCGTATCTCTAAAAGTATTGTGACTCCTCTTAGGCCTGAGATCCAGATCTTCTTCTGCAATCTGAGCATCCATCAAGATAGCCTCAAAGGTAGCGGTACGACGACCAGAAGTACGTGACCTTATCTCTCTCGTCAGTCCCTTTCTAAATTTTCGGGCTCGATCTCCTGGGTCTTGAATCATAGATGATGCAAAACGACTCAATCTACAGAATTCTGTAGCGTACTCGTCGACCGACATGTTTCCTTGAACCAAGTCATGAAACTGACTTTCCAAGGTTCCCAATGCCACGTCGGGGAAGAACTTCTCCTTGAAGAGTTCCTTGAAGGTCTCCCAAGTAAGTCCTTGTGCAGTAATTCTCGGCTCCGTGCGATACCACGTGAGTGCGATATCGAACATCTGACTGCCAGCGGCTTCTATCTGCAAGTTCTCCGAAATCTGGGTCAATCGCAGGCTCCTCTCTATATCCTCTAGCCAGTCGTCAGCGTAGAGTATCCCTTCAGTGCCTTTGAACTCTCGAGGCATCATCCTCTTGAAATCCACTATAGTGCCTGATCTCTGCTGTTGGCCAGGAAACTGCTGGTACTGTGCTACTCTCTCCAAAGCTTAGAGAGTCACCTGATGAGCATTCTCCATATTTTCTCTCATCAGCTCGGTTTGTGCCTGGTGTGCTTCTGCTTGCACCCTCTGAGCCTCAGCTTGAACTCGTTGAGCGTCTGCCGTCACTCTCTGGGCATCTATCATGCCCTGGATCAAGGTAAACATCTGCGTCCCGTCAATAGGCAAACCTCCGGGAATCGGAGTCGGTGGAGGAGGAAGGTTGTCCGTCACAGCTGCGGCAATCCTCTGAACAGGTGGGGGAGAAGGATCCCCGAAAAGTGCAGACACACCTACGTGCATCGGAGATGTAGGAGGAACTACGACTGTCTGTCCCTCAGGTGGAGAGGTGGCAGGCCCCTCTAAAACTGATGTTCCCGCTCTCATAGATCGTGTCTGCGGCGACATCCTGAAGACAGATCCCAAAGAATCAATTTAGGCAAAAATGCGATATCATCAAGGAAGGACAGTACAGTTCTAAAGAAGCAACATTCAAGATAAAGATTGGAAATAAACCCTAGTTGTGATTGCACAGGTCAAAGATACATCCAAGGTCTGATACCTCTATCCCTCTAAGTACCACAGTTCTACTTGAAACATACTCACTGCTAGCTTCCTTACCTACTACAATCGCTAATACTAGTTATTCCTATCACTCAAGTGCATAACAATTGCAACACACTATTCTAAGTTCTGCCAACCCTAGATGAAAACCCAAGTCAGTTTGCAGTAAAATCACAATCATGCTCAAGCCAACAGATCTTACACATGCATCTCATCTATTATATACTAATATATCTCTCTCTCTATAAGATTTTATCCTCAAATAAAATTCCTGAAAATAACTCCTCGAGTAAATTTTAAAGTAAATGCATACACTTCCCTCAAGACCAATTATCTAAATGCTGAAGTGAAAACTTAATCACAAAAAAAATCCTTACAGACTTGTCTAGGTTCATCAAATTGAATCTGAATTCCTCAAAATAAAATTTTAATAACATAATATCTCGACTTCTCAAAATTCAAAAATGCAATTTATTTTCAATCTTCAAATTTAAATCCATATCTAGTAATCCAATAGCCCTAGTGTTAATCTTCCTCGTTGTCCTCATCGACATGGGTCATCAATAATACCATGATTAATCTACAAATTCATCTTGATATGAAATCAAACCCTACTATGAAACCAAAATCCTAACTTAATAACTAATCAAAATCAACAAGTGAGAATGGACGAAACAAGGGAATGATTTTAAATTAAAAGTTTTAACAAGATTCTCAGGGGTCATCCCAGGAATCTCTCAAGGAATTGTGATTGAGTATTCGCTCTCGTCCTAGTATCCTATGTCCTAGATCCTATCGCAGGTACGCAGTAGTGTAACCAAGATGCCACACTACTACGACATCGCACAACTCGTGAAGTCTGACCTGCATAGGCCACCACTAAAAATGTGTCACGACCCGCACCCGATTTAGGGGCACGAGTACGTGGGTACGTCCAGCCTACGCCGCAGCATCGGCGATAGAACGCTGTCAAGGTCATGATACTATCTAGCCAATCTCACACAAGCATCCAATCTCCATAAGGGGGCACGGATGACACGAATAAAATGTACACATACTCAATCACAGGATTACAGCACGATAAGATATCAAACAGAAAATTAAATACAACACAAATCCAGAAAGTAATAACTAACTCAACAATATCCAAGTCATCAAAAATGCCGGAGACAAATCCGGTACCAATAGTCTACTTAAAGAACTAACTAAAAATAGTAATTCCGGCTAGACCTCCCGGAATCACAACTAACTACCAAGTCTGCAGCTACTCACCATATGGTCCAAAAAGTGTCGGACAGCGGTCCTCTAAGGCATAGTCTGGAAAAATATTTCCAGTCAGGAAGGAGCAAAGTACAAATCTCAAATAACAGTTCCATATAATTGATAAGGACTATAAAGTAATAAACAGATGATGCTAGATACTGAGAAGACAGTGAAATAAATGCAATGGCAATTAGAGAGACAGGCAATGTAAAGAGACATACAAAATAGGCAATGTGATATAGTCAGTGCATAAAAGAAATAGAAAGAACAAGGTACAGTATCATATACGGGTGATGTAGTATATGATTTAAAATAGGGAACTGCAATCTATTCTAAGTGTTTGAAATAGTAGTTTCGAAATGTGATCAGCTTGGGAACATGTATCACGACCCGCACCCGGTTTAGGGGCACGAGTGCGTGGGTATGTCCAGCCTACGCCGCAGCATCGGCGGTAGAACGCTGTCTAGGTTATGTACCATCTAAATAATCTCACACTAGTATCCAACTCCATAAGGAGACACGGATAACACTATAAAAATGATCAACATACTCAATCACAACTACAGCACGATAAGAATTTGAAGAAACAAAAGAATACAACACAAGTCTAATGACAAAATAATCATACCTGCAATCAGTAACAACCAATCCCCAAGTGTCAGAAACAAGTCCACTAAGGTCACGGTCTGGAAAATATTTTCCAGTCAGGAAGGAGCAAAGTACATCTCTAAATAGCAGTTCTTTATTAATGATATAAACTATGTAGCAATTCTAGATGGAAATATACCAGATGCATGTATAGGTACGAGAAAAGTACAAAGAAAGAAATACTGGAAATACTGTAAGTAAATGCAGGAAAGAAACAGTATGTCAATGAGCAAGAAACCTATGACTAAGTGTGTGAGTACTAGCTTTAACATGTGATCGGCTTGGGAACTTGATCAAGCTGGTTACATGTGATTAGCTATGATTCATGGGAGGTCAGGCTAACCGTTGGTTAGCTATGATGCATGTAGAGGTCAGGCTAATCACACATAACAGCTATGAAGCATGGAGATGGTCAGGCCGCACCCGACGTGAGATGTGGGGTGAGCTATGAGGCATGGAAAGTTGGGTATGATCACATATCTACACTAGAATACTCCCCACCCCCGACTGGTATAGTAGATCCAATCATGGTACGCTATGGCACGGGATTCCCTAGGGAGGTAGCAAGTCTCACCGGAAATCAGTGTCTGTACATGCACAAGATAACAAGGAAACAAGTCTTGTACAAGCTACACCATGAATAAGGAATAACATCTCATAACGAGATCCGTGTATACCAATCCGTGTAACCAACGTGTCAAGAGCATGGATATCTACACTAGGTACAGTGAATATAGGAGATATCATAAATTAGAAACTAATAAGAGAATGTACTCGCCTTTGGTCCTTAGCTGGTGAATACCGAGGTCCTGTTCCAGAGGGTCGCCTGGAGGAATCCACAGTCCTAATGACATATCAAAATAATACCACTTGTATCAGATGCTACGCTAACACACAGTCTATAAACACTAAAATTGGGACTACTCCAGGTATGATACTGGCCACCTAGGATCATTTAGTAGATAAAAATATACCTATCTTTAACTAGCATATATACTAAAATTATGTTTTATTAAACATATAGCAAAATAATTAAGTATATTTATTTTTGCGTACATAAAAAGAATTTAACATAATATATATCTAAAATATATACCAATATAAATTATACTTGTTGTAGTTGTATATTTACCAAAATACGTACATATATAAGTAACATATGTCAAAATGCGTTCATATACATATATATATGTATACCAAAAATGTATATATATATACATTGAAAATATATTAAGTATATACAAAATATATACATATACATATACCAATATTACATATTAATATTTATTATTTAATACGTACACACAAAATATATATTGAATACATATATATATATATAGGAAGAAATACACGAACATATATACATACACATATATACTAATTTGATATACACTATACATTTATTAATTAATGTACACCATATATTACATAAATTAATGTACACCATACATTAATTAACTAATGTTCTCTATACATTGTGTACACCATACACTAATCTACTAATGTACTCTATACCATATATACATTACAATACATTATACTGTATATTAAAGAGGGAAGAAGGAGAAGAAGAGAAACTCACAGGGGGAGATGGGAGAGCAGGGAATGCAGTAGGAGGAGGAGTACTGTGGAGTGTCGGAGAAGGAGATGGAGGTCGCCGGGATCCGAACGAAATGGGCCAGGAGCCGGTCCTGACATCGTACGAGGACGCGGCCGCCGCCGGCCTCGGTGGAGACGAGCTCAGAGCGGGAAACTCGGCCGGGAAGGGAGTTGGGGTTGGCCGGCTGTACAAGTCGGACGGGGGTGATGTAGGCAGCGGCTCGGGGCTCAGGGAAGGGTCGGCTAAGGGAGAAGGAGCAGCGGGGTGACGCTGCCCGGAGTGCGGGGATCTGTCGACGCCGGAGGGGAGCTCGAGGAGGAATGGGAAGCGGGCTCGGTCACCGAAAGAAGAGTGGTTGCCGGAGTCAATGGCTCGGGGGAGGAGGCTTTAGATGTAGGTGGTGGTGGTAGCAGCAGGCCGCAGTCGGAGCCTGGCCGGTCGGTGGGCTTGGGATGGCCACTGGGCCGCCGGAGAGGTGATGGAAAGGGGAGGTGCAGCCGAAAATGGCAGAGGGGGAGCACAGCAGCGGCGAGGGGAGGAGCCAGGCTTGGCCGGAGTACACAGCGGGAGGAGGAGTTGAGCAAGGTGGTGGAGAGGTGGCTTGGCGGAGGGAGGAAACTCGGCTCGATTGGCCGCTCGCCGGAGGCGCGCGGGTGGACTGATGGCCGGCCGGAGGGAGTTCACAGGGAAGGGAATGGTGATGGTTTCCCTCTCTCTTTTTATTTTCAAATTTAAAAACAAGTAAGGAAGGAGTAGAGAAGAAGAAGAAGGAGAAGAAAGGAAAGAGAAGAAGAAAGGAAGAAGGAGAAAAAGAAAAGAACTCCTACGTTGGAGGCTTGGATGCTTGTGAGGAGGTGGGGGCTTGCTTGGGGATTAGGGTTTTCTAGGAAAATGTGTTGATGGGGCTTTAAATAGTAAGAGGGTGTGACATCAAGGGTTAGAATTGGCCCATAGAATGAGGGGTCCAGATTTGTCATGAGAAAATTTAATTCATGTAGGAATGAGGGTGAGGGGCTAGTTAAATAATATTAGGTTCCCTCATTGGTTTAATCAAATAAGGTGTTGCCACAAAATGCAAATTTGCAAATTAGCCCCCTTAAATTTGGGTATTTGCACAGGCGCATGAAA
Organism: Iris macrosiphon; assembly: GCA_036927795.1. NCBI lineage: Eukaryota > Viridiplantae > Streptophyta > Magnoliopsida > Asparagales > Iridaceae > Iris > Iris macrosiphon. The sequence continues at coordinate 99,654,369 of JAYESA010000013.1, read as the reverse complement.
TGACAAAAATTTGGCGGGCGATTCGGTGTCCGGTGTTTTGTAGGGTCAGGGGCGCTGTAAGTTTGGTACGGGCTCAATTTAGCAGGGCACTGGAATTAAATTAAGATTTCAAAATCGGTTAAAATAGTATCCTCAATTTAATTAGAATAAAATGTAAGTTGTGTTCAAAAATTAATTAGGAGTACATGGGGCCAAAATCAGGTCAGGTCATCAATACCAATAATGAAGAAGACTCAGAACAGAATATTACCCTAATTTGGGCCGCACAAAAAATAGGACAAGATTGCCTCCAATTTCGATTGGAACGCACAACGATACAAAATAGGGATTTTAAAATAAACGTCCGCGACGATTTTTGTGCGGCTAGAAGTAATTCACAGAGAGCATAATTATGAGTTGCAAAAATAGCAGAATGGAAGGCGGGCATGTCTAGGGCAAGATTGTAAAATTTGTTGGAAGACAAAAATCAGGATACTGCTCCAAATATCGAAGCAAAGGCAATGCGCAATAATTAAATAAATACGGTAATTAATTATTACCTCCAAGAATTTAATTCTAAAATAAACAATTAAAATATCGAATCCCACAATTCGGACAGGTGTTCACCTACTGGTTTCTAGGTCAAGTCTACTAGCACAAACACAAATGAACAATGTAGATAATTATATATATAATTACACATCATATAATTATTTAAAACAAATAATTATCATGCAATTACATAATTGTAACTATCCTAATATTAAATATTGTAAAAAATCAAAAATATCCCTATTTTCGGAACGTGGTAGTGACAACATGTACGATAGCTATAGGGCCTGGCTAATCATGGGTGAAGAGCATGATTAACACTTACAATTTCTACACTGCAATAAGAGGTTATGATCACATTTCTTACTAACTACTTCCCCGCCCCCAACTAGTACTGTGGATCCAACCATGACACGTCACGATACACGAGCAAGTCCAATCTATCATGTACGATGTCTAATATACATGTCGTGTACAATGTCAATACGATAATCAAGGTAACATCTCATGACTGCAGATCCAAGATATACTAGTCCGTGTAGCACAGTGTCAAGGATTCAGATGTAACATTTCTAGATTATTGAACTTTATAGGAATTATCAAAAATTGGAAATTATCAGAGAATGTACTTGCCTTGGTCCTTAGCTGGTAATTATTGATGTCCTGTTCCAGAGTATCCCCTGGGTGAACCAACAGTCCTATAGACATAACACAACATAATATTTGCATCAGATGCTACGCTAACACACAGTCAAAAACACTGGCCTCAGGGCCATGCCAGGCAGGGCACTAGTCAACTAGGGTCATCTAGTATTCACCAATTAAACATATTATTAATAATTAAATATAATACATATATATGGTTATTCCAAAGTATATACAAAATAGGTATAACTGTATGTACATAAGTGGAAATATTTTATTTATGAAAAAATATACATCACCCATTATTTAAGAATATATATAAGTATACATTTATGTACACTAAATAAAATATACCCATACCCTATATGTACACAAGAATATATATATATATATATACCAAAATACGTTTATATATATATATACCCAAAATATATATTATGCTATATTTATTTATATATGCCAAATTATGTTTTACAAGTACATATATATATATATATATATCAATACAGTTTTATCTATATACTATATATTTTTACATACCAAAAATATGTTTATACATGTATATATATATAGGTACACATATTTATACCAAAATGTATTAATTTAATATATACTTTACCAATATATCATTATACAAAATACATATATATATATATGTTTGTACATACATGGAATTAATTTATATACTATATAAAATACCCAATATACATTCATATACATATGCATTTAATTAAATACATATATTACATTATACCAAGGTATATATATACCATACTTATACATGTATTAAGCATTAAATAAATACTATACATATATGTATATAGTATTAGTTAAATAAATACTATACATATACCTACACATTAATATATATACAATTACAGATACACATTTCATTCATACACTACATATATATGCACATAGAAAGAAGGATGGAGGAGGAAACTCACTGTGGGTGGTCGGGCTTGCTGGCCGCCTGAGTACGGCAGGAGGGGGCTCGTACTGGTGGTTCGGGTGGTGGCTTTAGATGATGGAAGGAGGAGATGGAGGTGGCGTTTGGGAGCAGCGGGGGTGAGCACAGCAGGGAGGGAAGTCGGGCCGGAGATCAGTGCTGCGCCGGAGGGGGAGTGATCCAGGGAGGAGCTCGGGGAGTTCCAGAGGGGGAGAGCAGTCGGAGCAGTTGCAGCGGGAGGGGAGCAAGGTGGGCCGGGGAGTCGCTGATGATGATGATAGATGGAGATGGTGGTGGTGATATATGGAGAAGGTGGGAGGAGCAGCAGGTGCTCGGCCGGACTGTTGCTGCCGGAGTTGAGGGCAGTAGGGAGGAGTCGAGGGGGTGCAGCCGGAGGGAACTCGAAGAGCAGTGAGGAGTGGGGAGCCGCCGGGTCGATGCTCGGGGACAGGCCGGGGTGGCTGACAGCGGCCGCCGGAGAGAGAGCTCGGTCACCGGAGAGCACAGGGAGTCGGGCTGCAGAGAATTAGGCCGCTGGTGAACAGTAGGGGGGTGAACAGTGTTTCCCCCCTTCTTCTTCTCTTTGAATTTTTGAATTCAAAACAAGTAAAAGAAGAAGAAGAAGAAAAAGAAGAAAGGAAAGAGAAGAAGAAAGGAAGAAGGAGAAGGATTACATACGTAGGAAAGAGGGAGGTGGAGGCTTGTGAGGAGGGTGGTTACCTAGGTTTTCTAGGGATTAGGGTTGATGTGACAAATCATTAAATAGGGAGAGAGGGTTTTGATGAAGGGTGAGGATGCACTCAATGAATGAGTGGTCCAGATTTGTCATGAGGGAAAATAATTGATGTAGGGATGAGGGTAAGGTTTTAATTAAATAATTATTAGGCTCCCTCATTGGTTTAAACAAATGAGGTGTTGACACAAACTGCAAATTTACAAATTAGCCCCCTTAAATTTGGGTATTTGCACAGACGCATAAAATAACAAAAATTTGGCGGGCGATTCGGTGTCCGGTGTTTTGTAGGGTCAGGGGGCGCTGTAAATTTGGTATGGGCTCAATTTGCAAGGCACTGGAATTAAATTGAGAATTTCAGAATTGGTTAAAATAGTATCCTTAATTTAATTAGAAATAAATGCAAGTTGTGTTCTAAAATTAATTAGGAGTACATGGGACCAAAATCAGGTCAGGTCATCAATACCAATAATGAAGAAGACTCAGAACAGAATATTACCCTAATTTGGGCCGCACGAAAAATATGTCAAGATTGTCCCCAATTTTGATTGGAACGCACAACGATACAGAATAGTGATTTATTAAATAACGTCCGCGACGATTTTTGTGTGGCTAGAAATAATGCACAGAGAGCATAATTATGAGTTACAAAAATAGCAGAATGGAAGGCGGGCATGTCTAGGGAAAGATTCTGAAATTTGTTGGAAGACAAAAGTCAGGGTAGCGTCCCAAATATCGAAGCAAAGGCAATGCGCATAATATTAAATAAAATACGGTAATTAATTACAAACTCCAAGAATTAAATTCTAACTAAATAAATAAATACAAAAATTCTATAATTCAGACAGGTGGTCGTCTACTAGGCTTCTAGGTCAAGTCTAATAGCTTAAAAATAAATAAACACTGCATATAATACTATATTTAATTACACATCACATAATTAAATAAATTAAATATACTATCATGCAATTACTTAATTATAACTATGATAATATTAATTATTATAAAAAGTCAAAAATATCCCTGTTTTCGGAATGTGGTAGTGACAATCCTTGCTTCTCAACTTTCTAATGGTGAATTGGGAAGAATTTGGAATGCATTTGCTGGGAAATTAGAATGGAAATGAAAGGAATTTGGGAGTGGGAAATTCTATATCTAGATTTGGAATAAAAATGAGAGGAGAGAGAATTTCCCCCCTCTAATATAGGTCGGCCCTTACCCCTTCCCCAAGCAATTATAAAATGTCCAATGTACCCCTTGGGGCCTCTCATGAAGAAATAATTAAGGAAGGAAGCTTCTAGTCTAATGATTTAATTAATTTTAATCCATCTCCTTAACAATGGGCTTTCTAAATGGGCCTAGTCTAACTAATTAATTCATGTTGGTCCATGGGTCCAAACTAAACTAGTTGGGTCTACTAATATAAGTCCAAATAATTAAATAACATTAAATAATACAATAAATAATTATTTACCATGCACAATAATTAATTAAATAGAAAAAGACTAAAATACCCCAGAAAATATGGTAGTAACAAGTCTACCTTCCTTAAAATAATTTTGTCCTCGAAATTCAAAGATGAAAACTACCCCCAGAAAATCACAAACAGAACTAAAGAATAATGAACAGAACATAACTAGGAAATAACATACCTCAAGGTACAAACAAATATGGATAACGCTATCTCATTTCATTCTCTCTCTCCCAGGTAGACTCCCCCGGAGAGTGATGCCTCCATGCGACGCGCACCAAAGGAATAGTCTGGTTTCTCAGCACCTTCTCTCTCTGATCCAGAATCTCAACTGGCTGCTCTGGATAGCTAAGAGTAGGGCCCACCTCTATCTCCGAGTGATCCAATACATGACTAGGATCTGCCACGTATCGTCTCAACTGTGACACATGAAACACGTTGTGCACTCCCTCCAATGCAGGTGGCAAGTCTAGTCTATAAGCAACTGCACCGACCCTCTCTAGAATAGTGAAAGGTCCGATGAATCATAGACTAAGCTTTCCGCCTCCACCGAAGCGAATCGTGCCTCGTGTCGGAGAAATCCTCAAAAATACCAAACTACCCACCTATAACAAAATACCACCTTACGAACTTAATCTATAAAAACAAGAACAAGCACAAATAAAATCTAAACTATACCTCAAACACCAAAGGTCTCCGATGGCTATCGGCCCAATGCCGTTGTCTGTCCTGCGCCACTCGAAGTCTGTCTCTAATCAACTGAACCTTCTCTGCTGCATCTACAACCATCTCTAGCCCAAGCAAAACTCTCTCTCCAACATCGTCCCAAGACAAAGGAGTATGACACCTCTGACCATATAGAGCTTCAAAATGTGACATCTCTATACTGGCCTGGTAACTATTATTATAAGCAAACTCTACCAAATAGAGATGGTCCTCCCAAGAACCCCCAAAATCTAGTACATAAGTGCGCAACATATCCTCGAGAGTCTGGATAGTCCTCTCTGACTGCCCATCTATTTGGGGATGATATGCAGTACTAAACTTGAGCTGAGTGCCCAATCTTTCCTGCAAACTCGTCCAAAAATGAGAAGTTAAACGACAATCTCCATCTGAGACTATGCTGACGGGAACTCCATGTATCCTAACGATCTGCCTCACATACATCTCTGCCAGCTTCTCCGTAGACAAACCCACCTTGAAAAGCAAAAAGTGGGCCGACTTGGTCAACCTATCAACAATGACCCAAATCGCGTCTTTCCCTCCTGGAGATCGTGGAAGTCCGAACACAAAATCCATAGTAATGTGTTCCCACTTCCACTCTGGAATGGGTAATAGCTGAAGTAAACCTCCTGGCCTCTGCCTCTCGGCTTTCACCTGTTGGCACACTAAGCATATGGATACAAACTGTGCCACTTCCCTCTTCATGCCATACCACCACACACTCTCTCGCATATCCCTATACATCTTGTTAGCACCTGGATGTATGGAATACTGAGAGCGATGCGCTTCCTGTAATACTTTCTCTCGCAGCTCCCCACTAGGCACACACAATCTAACTCCATGCCTGAAAGATCCATCCTCTGCAATAGTGAAATCATCCTCCAATCCTGCTCTCACCTGAGCTCTGATACTCCTCAGAGATACATCATCATACTGTGCTGCCTTGATCCTGTCCATCAAATCTGAGTGTATTTGTAATCCCCACATCTGCATAGCACACCCAGGAATAATCACCTCAATGCCCAAGCTCTCCAAGTCTTCCAACAAATATCGATCCTGCGTCAAGAACATAGCTACCGGATACCTGCTCAAAGCATCGGCAACTACACTGGCTTTCCCAGGATGATATTGCAAAGAGATATCAAAATCCATCATCAGTTCCAACCACCGACGCTGCCTCATGTTCAACTCCTTCTGCGTGAAAACGTACTTCATGCTTTTGTGGTCTGTGAAGATCTCCACACGCTCTCCGTACAAATAATGTTTTCACAACTTCAGGGTGAATATGACGGCTGCCAACTCCAAATCATGGGTAGGATAGTTCTTTTCATGAGGACGCAATTGCCTGGATGTATAGGCAATCACTTTTCCATGCTGCTGAAGAACACAACCCAAATCCTTCCCCGATGCATCACTATAAATAGTGAAACCTCCGGACCCTGATGACAACGTCAAAATAGGAGCAGACATCAACCTCTTCTTCAACTCCTCAAAAGTAACCTGGCAATCCTCTGTCCAAACAAACTCCACATCCTTCCTTGTGAGTCTGGTCATCGGCTCGGCAATCCTCGAAAAATCTTGCACAAACTTCCTATAGTAGCCTGTCAAACCCAAGAAACTCCTGATCTCTGCTACCGAACTCGGAGTCTTCCAAGATTCCACTACTGAAATCTTCTTCGGATCTACTGAAATACCATCACCAGTCACAACATGCCCCAAGAACTCTACCTTGTCAAAGAAAAACTCACACTTGGACAACTTCCCATACAGCTTCTTCTTCCTCAGCACATCCAACACAATCCTCAAATGCTCCTCATGCTCCTCCGGTGTCCTCGAGTATATGAGTATGTCGTCGATGAACACCACCACAAACTTGTCAAGGTACTGGTGGAACACCTTGTTTATCAAGTTCATAAATACCGCTGGTGCATTAGTCAAACCAAACGATATCACCATAAACTCGTACTGACCATACCGAGTTCTAAAAACAGTCTTCGGTATGTCCTCCGGCTTCACCTTCACCTGATGGTAGCCTGATCTCAAATCTATCTTAGAAAATACCTTGGCACCACCCAATTGATCAAACAGATCATCAATTCGTGGAAAATGATACTTATTCTTGATAGTGAGATTATTCAAAGCTCTGTAATCAATGCACATGCGCACCGATCCATCCTTCTTCGGTACAAACAATACCGGGGCTCCCCATGGTGAAGAACTCGATCTGATAAACCCCTTATCCTGCAATTCGTCTACCTGCTTCTTCAACTCGACCAGCTCGCTGTTGTTTATTCTATAAACATATTGTAAAATTAGTTCTGCACCTGGCACCAAGTCTATATAAAATTCAACATCTCGATCTGGCGGCAATCCTGGCAATTCCTCAGGAAATACATCCAAGAACTCTGCTATTAATGGATGCGGCAACTCCTTATTTTCTACCATAGCTCCACAAATAATGCCTTCACCTTGCTCTGCAGCTCCTCTAGCAAACTCGAACTCTGGCACTCCTGGTGGACCAAACAAAACTCTATCTCGTCTACAATCTATGCTAGCATGGTGCCTACTCGACCAATCCATCCCGAGTACAATGTCATAGCTCAAAAGTGGCATTACAAGTAGACACGCACTCAACTCCCGGCCTTCCAAAGTAACTCTTCGATCCTTGCAAATATCATTAACCAGGATAATGCCTCCCCCGGTCATGATCTTGCAAGTCCTAAGCAAAGACTCAGCTACCAACCCATGCTTTAGATCAAAAGAAACAGATACAAAACTATAGGAAGCACCACTATCAAACAAAGCTAAAGCTGGATTGGAATCAAGAAGAATAGAACCTGCGATGACATCTCCGGTGGGTTCCTCCTCTTCGACGGTCAAAGCAAACGCTCGTCCCTGCCGAGCACCTCCCTGCTGCTGATGTTGGACAAAACGCTGCTGTTGAGTCGGAAGCTGTCCCCTCGGCGGTGCTGCAGGTGGTCTCGTCTGTGCCCTCGGAGCTGGAGCTGCTCCCTAAACTGCACGACGAGGACACTCCCTCGATTGATGCCCTTTAGTACCACAATACAAACAAACTCCTAGCCTCCTCCTACAAACTTTCCAGATGTGGCCGGGCTTCTTGTAGTAGTTGCATGGAGCTTGTTGTATCTGTCTCTGCTACTAAGGTGCCTGGTGAAAAGGCGCTCTAGCTGGAGTCTGGTTCTGCTGTGGCTGCTGGAAAGGTCTGGACTGAAAATGAGGATGTTTGGCAGATACTGTACTGTCGTTGGCCCCCAGAAAAGAATCATGGTCTCTCTTGGTCTTCAAACCAAAATCTCGCTCAACCTTGCGTGCCTCCGCAAGTATCTCCGAGTATGTCTCATAAAAAGACGGAATAAGAATCTTCACTTCCCAGTTTAGACCCTCACGGAAATGAATAGCTCGAACCTCCGGTTCTCTCACCAAATACTCTGTAAATCAGCTCAACCTGCCGAACTCCGCAGCGTATTCCTCCACAGACATGCTTCCCTGAATGAGACTCTCAAATTGTCTCCCCAAGTCAAGCCTGCCTATCCGGGCGAAAAACTTCTTCTTGAAAAGGTCCTTGAATACCTCCCAAAATTGTCCTACGTGAACCAGTACTGGCTCATTCCTGAACCAAGTGCGAGCAACGTCGAACAGTTAAAGTCCTACCACCTCAACCTTCAGATCTTCAGAAAGACGGGACACCTTCATAAGACGCTCAATGTCCTCGAGCCAATCATTAGCATAGACGATGCCCTCCGTCCCTTTGAAAACCCTAGGCTCCAGTTTCTTGAAGTCCTGAATGTTGCCTGGCCGAAGCTGAGCAACCTGAGAAACAACCTGCTGCTGGACCGGAACTCCTCTCTCAACTACAGCACGAGCAAGCTGATGAGCACTCTCGATGCCCTGTCGTAGAACGTCGTTCTGCCTCTGATGTGCCTCTGACTGAGCCCTCTGTGCCTCGAGCATCTCACGAAATAGTATAAACATCTGTGATGCCTCTGCGGGTACAGGAGATGGAGGTAGAAGCTCCTCAGATATAGCTGGCACAGTCCTCTGAGTAGGTGGTGGACCTCCGAAAGCAGCTGACACTCCAATCACCGGAGAAGTGACTGGTGCAGGCCCTCAGGATATCGCAGACCTCTCAGAAACTGCTCTCCCCTGCTGTGATCTAGTCTTAGGCGGCATCCTGAGACAATGCGAAAGAAAGAATCAATATGGCACAAGATGTAAGACATCAAGGAAAGGACAGATTAAGAGATCAAGTATCAGTATCAAAGGAAAATAGTTGAATCAAAAGAATTTTCCTAGATGTGATTGAGTATCTCAGCCTATTTCCTATATCCTACCGCAGGCTCACAGTAGTACAACTAAGTTGTCGCACTACCACGACATCACATACTTTGTGAAGACCTGCATAGGCTACCACCAAAAACGTGTCGCGACCCGCACCCGGTGTAAGAGTACTAGTCGGAAACAACGGCCAGCCTACGCCGCAGAATCGGTAGTAGAACGCTGTCTAGATAATCTATCTAACAATATAATAAACCACCAATAATGATAGTATACTCAATCACAGAACTAAGAGAGAAATGAGCATGAATCAGATAAGAATAGAATAGTCACAATATAACTCATGAGTCTAAAATAATACATCAATGAGTCTGAAGAAATAACAAAATAAGCTGGAGACAAATCTAGTACAAAGAATACTACGAAGCTACAACTCCTGGGTCAACTGTCTCAGTTGGGATAAGTCCCTCTTGAGTCAGGGTCTCAGAATCTAAACCCACAACATCCTGGGGTCCATGATAGGTAGGGTACCACTCCTCAGTATCATCTGGAAAAATATATCCAGTAAGGAAAGGAGCATAGTATATCTCTAACAGCAGTTCTTATTAATAATAAAAACTATGTAGCAGTAAATAGCTATGGATAAACAAGATGCACAATAGATACAAGAGATATATGTACAATAAGAAAATACTAGAAATAAATACAATAATGAACAATATGCCAATGAAACAATAATACTAATGACTAAGTGTGTGAGTACTTGTCACTACCATATTCCGAAAACAGGGGTATTTTCGAATTTTTACAATATTTAATATTATGTTATTTACAATTAATTAATTGCATGATAGTGTATTTGATTTAAATAATTTTGTGCGATATGTAAATTAAATATATAATTATATGCAGTGTTTATTTATTTTATTTTTAGCTAGCAGACTAGACCTAGAAGCCCAGTAGACGAACACCTGTCGGAATTATAGGGTTCTGGATTTTATTATTTTTCTAGAATTTAATATTTGGAGATTGTAATTAATTACTGTATTTTATTTAATATTTTTGCGCTTTGCCTTTGCTTCGATATTTGGAGCGCTACCCTGACTTTTGTCTCCCAACAAATTTTACCATCTTGCCCTAGACATGCCCGCCTTCAATTCTGCTATTTTTGCAACTCACCATTATGCTCTCTGTACATTATTTCTGGCCGCACAAAAATCGTCGCGGACGTTTATTTTAAAATTCCTATTTTGTGTCGTTGTGCGTTCCAATCAAAAATTGGAGGCCATCTTGACCTATTTTTCGTGCGGCCCAAATTAGGGTAATATTCTGTTCTGAGTCTTCTTCATTATTGGTATTGATGACTTGACCTGATTTTGGCTCCAAGTACTCCTAATTAATTGTTGAACACAACTTGCATTTATTTCTATTTAAATTGAGGATATTATTTAAACCAATTCTAAAATCCCAATTTAATTCCAGTGCCCTGTTATTTGAGCCCATACCGATCATACAGTGCCCCCTGACCCTACAAAACACCGGACCCCGAATTGCCCGCCAAATTTTTGTCATTTTATGTGTTTGTGCAATTTCCCAAATTTAAGGGGGTTAAATTGCAAATTAGCATTTTGTGTCAACACCCATTGATTAAACCAATGAGGGAGCCTATTAATTTTTAATTAAAAACCCTCATTTCTACATGAATTAATTCCCTTCATGATTTAATCTAGACCACTCATTTAGAGGGTCAATCACAACCCTCCATCAAAATCCCCTCATCCCTATATAATGTCTACATCAAACCCTAATCCCTAGGCAACCTAGAAAACACCACCTCCCCACAAGTCTCCACCTCTCCTCTCTCCAACGTAGGCTTCCCATATTTTTCTCCATCCTTCTTCCTTCCTTCTTCTCCTTCTTCCTTTCTTCTTCTTCTTCTTCTTTAAAATTTTTGAATTCAAATAGAGAGAGGGGGGACAACTGGGTACTGTTCACCCATCCCCCTCAGGATCTATTCTCCGGCGGTTCTCTCTGTACTCCGACGTTCAGCCCGGCGACCGAGCCGACCCCGCGGTTCTTTCCGGCCAGCTGCGGTTCAGCCACTCCCCACAATTTTCGACTGCCCCCAGACCCTCCGCGGCTGCTGACAGCCACCCCGCTGGCCAAGCAGCAACCCGCACAGTCTCCGGCCCGAGCCGACTCCCTGTTGCATCCAGCCGGCGGCCAACCCCTCCGGCTGCTCCCCACTCCATCTCCTCCAACCCCTCCGGCCTCCCCCATCAAGCCCGGCGGCTGCTCCTCCCCGATCCCCCTTCAGTTCATCCATCCATCACCACCCATAACCACCACCATCAACCATTAACTCCGGCTGCTCCTCCCCACTGGAACCGCTGCTCCTTTCACCCCACCACCACCACTTCCAACATCCTCCCTGCTGTGTCTCGCGGTCCGGCGGCCAGTAGCAACTCTGGCCATCCTCCTGCCGTACTCCGGCGAGGCTCCGACTCAACTGTAAGTCCCCTTCTCCTCCCCTCTTCCCTCCTTCTCTGTGATATAGATGTAGGTGTATAATAAAACTTATATGTTAATATATATGTGTGGTTAATTTATGAATAGTTTATATAGTAATATAATAAATGGTGGATATTAATTAATGTATATGAAATTATGTAATTTAAATTAATATTTAATAGTATGAGTATGTGTATATACATATTTAATATGAATCTAGTATATATATAATATTGGTACGTGTATATATTGTATATATATTTAAATTAGTATATATATATTTTGGCATATAAATGTATATAAATAGTATTATTTAATTAGTGCTTTAAATACATGAAATGTGTATGGTATATAAAGAATTGGTAATGCATAATTTAATATATACATGTATATGTTTATTTTTAATTAAATGTCAAACAGGTATAAACATAGTATACTTTAGTATATATATACATATGATATATGAAATGTTTCATTAGTATATATATGCATAAAAGTATTTTGGTGTATAGATGTATATGTAGATTTCAGAATATGTAGGTAAGTATGTATTTGTGTAGGTATAAATGTGTCTAGTATTATTTTAAATTAATGTTTAATAGTACATGTATTTGTATATATTATTAATGTGTAGATTTATAAATATAAATATAAATACGTATACGTGAATTGGTGTGTGTATTAAAATAATACTTAATGTATATGTATTCATATACATACAAGTATTATTTTAGTATATTTTCATATGGAATATATGTAATAAAGATACGTATTTTTGGTAATTGATATATATATATATATATATATATGCACCTATATATATATGTATATGGTAAATGTATTAAGACTGGTAATGTAGGAATTTATAATGTGAATGTATATTATTTATTTAATCTATGTTTAATATGTATATATGTATAGTATATAAATACATTGGTAATGTATGTTTTAAAGATGTAAATTGGTATATATTCAAATAAACGTATTTTGGTGTATAGTACGTGTATTTCAATTAATATATATATATGTATTCTGGTATAAAATATATCATGGTTGGTATTTATATATATATACAAGTATCACTTATTTTAAAAGTATATATTGTAGGTATTTAACCAAGGTGTATGTATTAAATTTAACTGGTATAAATGTATATATATTATGTGTATAATTATTTTTGATATATATTGGTATATATATTTTGTATAAAACCTTAGCATATTTTTAATATATATATATACATATATTTTGTATATGTATTTAATTTGATATGTTAATTAAGATGTGTATAATTATGTATCTATCTACTAGGTGACCCTAGTTGACTAGTGCCCTGCCTGGCATAGCCCTGAGGCCAGTATATTTCTTCTGTGTGTTAGGATAGCATCTGATACAAGTGTTGTAATTGTGATATATTTATTGGACTGTTGGTTTACCCAGGGGATACTCTGGAACAGGACATCCATAAATACCAGCTAAGGACCCAAGGCAAGTACATTCTCTGATAATTTCCAATTCTTTGATAATTTCTATAAATTCAACAATCATGAAATGTTACATCTGAATCTTTGACACTGTGCTACACGGACTAGTATAGCTTGGATCTGCAGTCATGAGATGTTACCTTGATTATCGTATTAACATTGTACACGACATGTATATTAGACATCGTACATGATAGACTTGACTTGCTCGTGTATCGTGACGTGTCATGGTTGGATCCACAGTACTAGTTGGGGGCGGGGAAGTAGTTAGTAAGAAATGTGATCATAACCTCTAATTGTAGTATAGAAATTGTAAGTGTTAATCATGCTCTTCACCCATGATTAGCCAGGCCTTGTAGCTATCGTACATGTTCCCAAGCCGATCACATTTTGAAACTACTATTTCAAACACGTAGAATAGATTACAGTTCCCTATTTTAAATCATATACTACATCACCCGTATATGATACTGTTCCTTGTTCTTTTATTTCCATACATGTACTGACTGTATCATATTGCCTATTGCCTGTCTCTTTACATTGCCTGTTTCTATTAAATTGTCATTGCATTTATTTCACTGTCTTCTCAGTAGCTAGCATGACATGTTTTATTGTATTATAGACATTATCAATTAATGGAACTGTTATTTGAGAATGTTGCTTTGCTCCTTCCTGACTGGAAATATTTTTCCAGACTATGCCTTAGAGGACCGCTGTCCGACACTTTATGGACCATATGGTGAGTAGCTGCAGACCTGGTAGTAGTTGTGATTCTGGAAGGTCTAGCCGAAAATTATTATTTATTTATGGTTAGTTCTTTAAGTAGACTATTTGGTACCGGATTTGTCTCCGGCATTTTGCTGATTCTTGGATATTATTGAGTTAAAATATTACTTGTGGACTTGTGTTGTGTTTAATTTTAATTTTTGTTTCGAAATCATATCGTGCTGTAATCCTGTGATTGAGTATGTGTTCATCTTATTTGAGTCATCCGTGCCTCCTAATGGAGATTGGATGCTTGCGTGACATTAGCTAGATAGTACCAAGACCTTGACAGCGTTCTACCGCCGATGCTGCGGCGTAGGCTGGACGTACCCACGCACTCGTGCCCCTAAACCGGGTGCGGGTCGTGACACGTTTTGAGTGGTGGCCCATGCAGGTCAGACTTCACATTTAGAGCGATGTCGTGGTAGTGTGACATCCTTGTTATACTACTGCGTGCCTGCGATAGAATCTAGGACATAGGATACTAAGACGAGAGCGAATACTCAATCACAATTCCTTGAGAGATTCCTGGGATGACCCCTGAGAATCTTATTTTAATTCCAATTTAAGATCGTTCCCTTGTTCCGTCCATTCTCACTTGTTGATATTGATTTGATTATTGTTGATTAGTTATTAAATTAGGATTTTGGTTTTCATTGTAGGGTTTTGATTTCATATCAAGATATATTTACAGACTAATTTATGGTACTATTTGATGATGCCCGTCAATGAGGACAGTGAAAATGATTGAACATTAGAGCTATTGGACTACAGAAGGTGGATGTAAAATTTTAATTGAAGATTGAAAATGAATTTCAAATTTTTAAAAAGATTGAGATATTGTTATTAAAAATTTTGAGGAATTCAGATTCAATTTGATGAACCTAGACAAGTCTGTAAGGATTTTGTGTGATTAAGTTTATTTCAGTATTTAAATAATTAACCTTGAGAAAAGTGTATGCATTATACTTTAAAAGTTTATTCGAGGAGTTACTTTGAGGAATTTTATTTAAGGATAAGAATTTATAGTGAGAGAGATATTAGTATATAGTAGATGAGATGCATGTGTAAGGATCTGTTGGCTTGAGCATAATTGAGATCTCACTGCCAACTGGCTTAGGTGTTCATCTAGGATTGTATTAGAGAGAGCAGTACTTAGTATGGTGTGTTGCATTTGATATGCATTTGAGTGATAAGGATAACTAGTATCAGCGATTGCAGTAGGTAAGGAAGCTAGCAGTGAGTGTGTTTGTGATAGAACTGTGATACCTAGGGGATAGAGGTATCAACCTTGGATGCATCTTTGACCCGTGCAATCACAACTAGGGTTTATTCCAATCCTTTATCTTGAATGTTGCTCTTTAGAACTGTATTGTCCTTCCTTGATGATATCGCATTTTTGCCTAAATTGATTCTTTGGGATCTGTCTTCAGGATGTCGTCGCAGACAAGGTCTATGAGAGCGGGAACATCAGCTTTAGAGGGGTCTGCCACCTCTCTACCTGATGGACAGACAGCCGTAGTTCCTCCTACATCTCCGATACACGTAGGTGATCCTCCTCCTCCACCTGTTCAGAGGATTGTCGCAGCTGTGACGGACAACCTTCCTCCTCCACCGACTCCGATTCCCGGAGGTTTGCCCATTGATGGAATGCAGATGTTTACCTTGATCCAAGGCATGGTAAATGCCCAGAGAGTGACGGCAGACGCTCAGCGAGTTCAAGCTGAGGCTCAGAGGGTGCAAGCAGAAGCGCACCAGGCACAAATCGAGCTGATGAAAGAAAACATGGAGAATGCTCATCAAGTGACTCTCCAAGCTTTGGAGAAAGTAGCACATTACCAGCAGTTTCCTGGCCAGCAACAGCAGAGATCAGGCACTATAGTAGATTTCAAAAGAATAATGCCTCGAGAGTTTAAAGGTACCGAAGGGATACTCTACGCTGACGACTGGCTAGAAGATATAGAGAGAAGTCTACGATTGACCCAGATTCCGGAGAACTTGCAGATAGAAGCCGCTGGCAGTCAGATGTTCGATATCGCACTCACGTGGTATCGTACGGAGCCGAGAATTACTGCACAAGGACTTACTTGGGAGACCTTCAAGGAACTCTTCAAGGAGAAGTTCTTTCCCGACGTGGCATTGGGAACCTTGGAAAGTCAGTTTCATGACTTAGTTCAAGGAAACATGTCGGTCGACGAGTACGCTGCAGAATTCTGTAGATTGAGCCGTTTTGCATCGTCCATGATTCGGGACCCAGAAGATCGAGCCCGAAAATTTAGAAAGGGACTGACGAGAGAGATTAGGTCGCGCACTTCTGGTCGTCGTACCGCTACCTTTGAGGCTATCTTGATGGATGCTCAGATTGCAGAAGAGGATCTGGATCTCAGGCCTAAGAGGAGTCACAATACTTTTGGAGATACGAATGGTAGCCCAGGACCAGCCAAGCATCCCCGTATTCAGCACCAACAGCAGTACCAAGTACCATTTCATATTCAGCAACAACCATGGACATTTCAGCATCCACCGCAGTACCTAGCACCAGTTCCTATCCAGCAACATCCATGGGCGTATCAGCATCAACAACAGTACCAGGCACCAGTCCGCGTTCAGCAGGATCAGCAACAGCCTCCGAGAGAGACACAGCAGACCTGTCATTTCTGTAAGAAGCCAGGTCACCTTTGGGAGAGCTGTAGAACGAGGCTAGGACTTTGTTTGCACTGCGGCGCTGCGGACCATCGGGTAAAGGATTGTCTTCTAGCCCCTTATCTTCCCGGCCAGCGCACAACTTCAGATTATAGAGATCCAGTTAGGCTACCTGTGGAACCGTATATTGCTCAGCACCCGCAAAAGGAACCACCCCAGCAGGGCGGGCATTTGCGATGACGGTCGAGGAGACCGATACTGCAGGTAATGTGTTAGCAGTTTCTGTTCTTTCCTTTATTCTGTTCCTACCTATTTGATTGATTGATTGCTTAGTACAATAGTTGTATGCATGATTTTCTTGTTAGAATGTAGTTAGTAGTACCCCTGATACATAGACTGCAACACCATAACAATGAGACCGTAACCATGTATGTTCCCCCTAGATTGTATGTGGTATGACTATAGGTAGAATTTTCTTAGACCGTGATTATTGGTGTTGACTGTAGTAAAGATTCATGAAGAGGTTATTACTTGACAAGAGGAACAAGATGATTAAAATTTGAGGATAAATATTGATTTAAATAAATGGTTAAGAAATTAACATTGCATAATTGGTGGTTTATTAATTCCAGGAAAGATTATGACATGTTTAAGTTGGTTATTAATTTGGAAATTTTGGGAGATTTATCAATGTATTTATTTAATTGCAAGTTATGAATTTTAGAACTTTATATTTGGATGTCACATTTGGAGAATCCTTAAATATCATATTGTTGAGTATTTTGAGGAGTGGATATTAAATTCCGGGTATTGAATTATTAACTCAAAACTTTCAGGGAAATTTTTGATAGAAATGGATTTTGATTCTATTTCGAGGATTTTTCGGAATGAAATAATTTTAGAATTTTGAAATTTGTGAAAAGATATTGTGGATTATAACCTGATTTCATGGATGACAAAATTAAAATTGCGGGAATAATAATGTGTATGATTAAACACTAGAATGAGGATTTTAAATTTCGAGGACGAAATTCTTTTAAGGTGGGTAGACTTGTCACTACCATATTCCGAAAACAGGGGTATTTTCAAATTTTTACAATATTTAATATTATGTTATTTACAATTAATTAATTGCATGATAGTGTATTTGATTTAAATAATTTTGTGCGATGTGTAAATTAAATATATAATTATATGCAGTGTTTATTTATTTTATTTTTAGCTAGCAGACTAGACCTAGAAGCCCAGTAGACGAACACCTGTCGGAATTATAGGGTTCTGGATTTTATTATTTTTCTAGAATTTAATATTTGGAGATTGTAATTAATTACTGTATTTTATTTAATATTTTTGCGCTTTGCCTTTGCTTCGATATTTGGAGCGCTACCCTGACTTTTGTCTCCCAACAAATTTTACCATCTTGCCCTAGACATGCCCGCCTTCAATTCTGCTATTTTTGCAACTCACCATTATGCTCTCTGTACATTATTTCTGGCCGCACAAAAATCGTCGCGGACGTTTATTTTAAAATTCCTATTTTGTATCGTTGTGCGTTACAATCAAAAATTGGAGGCCATCTTGACCTATTTTTCGTGCGGCCCAAATTAGGGTAATATTCTGTTCTGAGTCTTCTTCATTATTGGTATTGATGACTTGACCTGATTTTGGCTCCAAGTACTCCTAATTAATTGTTGAACACAACTTGCATTTATTTCTATTTAAATTGAGGATATTATTTAAACCAATTCTAAAATTCTAATTTAATTCCAGTGCCCTGTTATTTGAGCCCATACCGATCATACAGTGCCCCCTGACCCTACAAAACACCGGACCCCGAATCGCCCGCCAAATTTTTGTCATTTTATGTGTTTGTGCAATTTCCCAAATTTAAGGGGGTTAAATTACAAATTGGTATTTTGTGTCAACACCCATTGATTAAACCAATGAGGGAGCCTATTAATTTTTAATTAAAAACCCTCATTTCTACATGAATTAATTCCCTTCATGATTTAATCTAGACCACTCATTTAGAGGGTCAATCACAACCCTCCATCAAAATCCCCTCATCCCTATATAATGTCTACATCAAACCCTAATCCCTAGGCAACCTAGAAAACACCACCTACTCACAAGTCTCCACCTCTCCTCTCTCCAACGTAGGCTTCCCATATTTTTCTCCATCCTTCTTCCTTCCTTCTTCTCCTTCTTCCTTTCTTCTTCTTCTTCTTCTTTAAAATTTTTGAATTCAAATAGAGAGAGGGGGAAAACTGGGTACTGTTCACCCATCCCCCTCAGGATCTATTCTCCGGCGGTTCTCTCTGTACTCCGACGTTCAGCCCGACGACCGAGCCGACCCCGCGGTTCTTTCCGGCCTGCTGCGGTTCAGCCACTCCCCACAATTTCTGACTGCCCCCAGACCCTCCGGCGGCTGCTGACAGCCACCCCGCTGGCCAAGCAGCAACCCGCACAGTCTCCGGCCCGAGCCGACTCCCTGCTGCATCCAGCCGGCGGCCAACCCCTCCGGCTGCTCCCCACTCCATCTCCTCCAACCCCTCCGGCCTCCCCCATCAAGCCCGGCGGCTGCTCCTCCCCGATCCCCCTTCAGTTCATCCATCCATCACCACCCATAACCACCACCATCAACCATTAACTCCGGCTGCTCCTCCCCGCTGAAACCGCTGCTCCGTTCACCCCACCACCACCACTTCCAACATCCTCCCTGCTGTGTCCCGCGGTCCGACGGCCCGTAGCAACTCCGGCCATCCTCCTGCCGTACTCCGGCGAGGCTCCGACTCAACTGTAAGTCCCCTTCTCCTCCCCTCTTCCCTCCTTCTCAGTGATATAGATGTAGGTGTATAATAAAACTTATATGTTAATATATATGTGTGGTTAATTTATGAATAGTTTATATAGTAATATAATAAATGGTGGATATTAATTAATGTATATGAAATTATGTAATTTAAATTAATGTTTAACAGTATGAGTATGTGTATATACATATTTAATATGATTCTAGTATATATATAATATTGGTACGTGTATATATTGTATATATATTTAAATTAGTATATATATATTTTGGCATATAAATGTATATAAATAGTATTATTTAATTAGTGCTTTAAATACATGAAATGTGTATGGTATATAAAGAATTGGTAATGCATAATTTAATATGTACATGTATATGTTTATTTTTAATTAAATGTCAAACAGGTATAAACATAGTATACTTTAGTATATATATATATATGATATATGAAATGTTTCATTAGTATATATATGCATAAAAGTATTTTGGTGTATAGATGTATATGTAGATTTCAGAATATGTAGGTAAGTATGTATTTGTGTAGGTATAAATGTGTCTAGTATTATTTTAAATTAATGTTTAATAGTACATGTATTTGTATATATTATTAATGTGTAGATTTATAAATATAAATATAAATACGTATACGTGAATTGGTGTGTGTATTAAAATAATACTTAATGTATATGTATTCATATACATACAAGTATTATTTTAGTATATTTTCATATGGAATATATGTAATAAAGATACGTATTTTTGGTAATTGATATATATATATATATGCACCTATATATATATGTATATGGTAAATGTATTAAGACTGGTAATGTAGGAATTTATAATGTGAATGTATATTATTTATTTAATCTATGTTTAATATGTATATATGTATAGTATATAAATACATTGGTAATGTATGTTTTAAAGATGTAAATTGGTATATATTCAAATAAACGTATTTTGGTGTATAGTACGTGTATTTCAATTAATATATATATATGTATTCTGGTATAAAATATATCATGGTTGGTATTTATATATATATACAAGTATCACTTATTTTAAAAGTATATATTGTAGGTATTTAACCAAGGTGTATGTATTAAATTTAACTGGTATAAATGTATATATATTATGTGTATAATTATTTTTGATATATATTGGTATATATATTTTGTATAAAACCTTAGCATATTTTTAATATATATATACATATATTTTGTATATGTATTTAATTTGATATGTTAATTAAGATGTGTATAATTATGTATCTATCTACTAGGTGACCCTAGTTGACTAGTGCCCTGCCTGGCATAGCCCTGAGGCCAGTATATTTCTTCTGTGTGTTAGGATAGCATCTGATACAAGTGTTGTAATTGTGATATATTTATAGGACTGTTGGTTTACCCAGGGGATACTCTGGAACAGGACATCCATAAATACCAGCTAATGACCCAAGGCAAGTACATTCTCTGATAATTTCCAATTCTTTGATAATTTCTATAAATTCAACAATCATGAAATGTTACATCTGAATCTTTGACACTGTGCTACACGGACTAGTATAGCTTGGATCTGCAGTCATGAGATGTTACCTTGATTATCGTATTGACATTGTACACGACATGTATATTAGACATCGTACATGATAGACTTGACTTGCTCGTGTATCGTGACGTGTCATGGTTGGATCCACAGTACTAGTTGGGGGCGGAGAAGTAGTTAGTAAGAAATGTGATCATAACCTCTTATTGTAGTATAGAAATTGTAAGTGTTAATCATGCTCTTCACCCATGATTAGCCAGGCCTTGTAGCTATCGTACATGTTCCCAAGCCGATCACATTTTGAAACTACTATTTCAAACACGTAGAATAGATTACAGTTCTCTATTTTAAATCATATACTACATCACCCGTATATGATACTGTTCCTTGTTTTTTTATTTCCATACATGCACTGACTGTATCATATTGCCTGTTGCCTGTCTCTTTACATTGCCTGTTTCTATTAAATTGTTATTGCATTTATTTCACTGTCTTCTCAGTAGCTAGCATGACATATTTTATTGTATTATAGACATTATCAATTAATGGAACTGTTATTTGAGAATGTTGCTTTGCTCCTTCCTGACTGAAAATATTTTTCCAGACTATGCCTTAGAGGACCGCTGTCCGACACTTTATGGACCATATGGTGAGTAGCTGCAGACCTGGTAGTAGTTGTGATTCTGGAAGGTCTAGCCAGAAATTATTATTTATTTATGGTTAGTTCTTTAAGTAGACTATTTGGTACCGGATTTGTCTCCGGCATTTTGCTGATTCTTGGATATTGTTGAGTTAGAATATTACTTGTGGACTTGTGTTGTGTTTAATTTTAATTTCTGTTTCGAAATCATATCGTGCTGTAATCCTGTGATTGAGTATGTGTTCATCTTATTTGTGTCATCCGTGCCTCATAATGGAGATTGGATGCTTGCGTGACATTAGCTAGATAGTACCAAGACCTTGACAGCGTTCTACCGCCGATGCTGCGGCGTAGGCTGGACGTACCCACGCACTCGTGCCCCTAAACCGGGTGTGGGTCGTGACAGTACTAGCTTAACATGTGATCGGCTTGGGCAAGATACAATGCGGCCTTGCTAATCATACGTGCGGTGCATGATCAACACTATTCTGTAATCTGTACTTTATTTAATAGGGATATTGATCACATATCTATACTAATACTCCCCACCCCTGACTGGTATAATAGATCCAACCACGGTATGCTATGGCACGAGATTTCCCAGGAAGATAGCTAGCCTTCCCGAGAATCGGTGTCTGTACATGTACAAGATAACCAATGAAACAATAATTGCACCATATACACCATATACCAAGGAATAACATCTCATGACAAGATCCGGATATACCAATCCGTGTAACCATAGTGTCAAGAGAACATGGATATCTACACTATATATAGTGAACATAGAGGATATCA
Source organism: Iris macrosiphon (assembly GCA_036927795.1). Taxonomy (NCBI): domain Eukaryota; kingdom Viridiplantae; phylum Streptophyta; class Magnoliopsida; order Asparagales; family Iridaceae; genus Iris; species Iris macrosiphon. The sequence continues at coordinate 99,631,817 of JAYESA010000013.1, read as the reverse complement.
TAAATGAGAAACTATCAGAGAATGTACTCGCCTGAAGTCCAAAGAACAGTCTCACAGATGTCTGACTCGGTACCTCAAAGACCTAGATATGGAATACAACATTAATACAAGGTCCCGAAAAGAGAATAAGTTAAACTAGTCAACTTCTAGGTCAATAAGTCAATTCTAAGTCAAAAGTCAACTGTGGTCAATTATGAGTCAACTATTGTCAACTATGAGTCAACTATGGTCAACTAAGGTCAACTATCTATTTCTAAGTTGCACAAGTCTAGTACCAAAATCTTGGATCAAAAATACTGAAATCTAAGTCTTAGGAACCAAAATCTAAATATTAGGATACCGTATCTTCGGATACGTGAATCCAAGGCAAATCCTCACCATATATATATATTAAATATAAGTCATAATAATATAGAATATTAAATTACAACAATTAGGGACCATGGTTTTAAACCATTTGGTACCCACACAAAGTAATGTTCAAGATACATAGATATATTATTTATCCTTATACATAATATATTATATATAAACTATTATATTATACAATTAAAATTATAATAATACTAGTATTATACCTCACAATAAACACATATATATATACATATATATATATATAATTATCATATATAAAATATAAATTAAAACTTGCCTAACTGTCACTGAAAACAGTGTGTTAAAACACTAATTTTCAATAAACAGGCCCTATAGTGACAGTTCTAACTGTCACTGCAAAACTGTCGCCAAACTGCTGTATAATAAATCCACTGTCACTTAATTGGTGACAGTTAACAACTGTCACAGAAAACCGTCACTAAAGTTGTTCAAATCCCGCACGCTGTTGTGTATTTAATGACAGGATTTTGTCATTAATAGCTACAGCGGCTGCTGCTGCTCACGGTTTATTAATGACAGAATCTGTCATTAATAGCTGTTGTCGCCAAAACAATTAATATATATGAATATATATATAAATATATAAATTAATATATATATATATATAAAACAAATAAATAAATAAATACTTATATATACATAATCCTATACATATAAATAAATATTAAAAGCTACAATACACATTCCATGTACTAATGTACATATTTTAACATGGCTAAAAGCACACATAAAAATATATTCATTAATATACAATTAATTATATAATAATTATAATTAATATAATTACTTATTTTAACACGTAAATATATTTTATAAAACATTTATATATAATTTATTTTATTAACAAGTTGTAACATATATAAATGCATGTAAAGAAAGCTACATATATATTTATACATCATATTAGTAAACATAAAAATACATAGATCTATGCTACAATAAATATCATAATAATTACACTAAAATAAATATATAACATCTATATATATTTACTAATTATAATTCAAGAATTAAAGCATAAATAATTAGATCTATACATAAACACACACAATTGGAGAGTATCACACCGTATCTCACTAGATCTAGGATACGCATGCGACACCAGTCCAACACACAACCAATTGTACCCCGAAGGACACAAATAAGTTACAAATAATATTTAAGAACAAATTAAAGTGTAAAATATAGATCTATGGTCCGTGTCAAAATACGACATGTACAAAGTCCCGTGTCGGAGGGAAAACCCCCAAAATGACACGTATCACCAAATTATTGGGATACGACCTACACGTACCCAATTGTGGACACAACACTAGCCCCAAACACATAAGCACATGCCCAATTGATCTATAGGATCAATTGACACACACAACAAAATATTAATTCGGAATTCCCACAAAATTGACATAAAAAGTACCATAACTTTCTCCATGGGTCTCCTATGAACACAAAATCAAGTCCTATGGGTAGTACATACATATGGGTTAATTTTACATGATTAAATCTTAGATTTAGAAGCTATTTTAAGGAGAAAAACTGAATTATACCTATTGGGAGATAGATTCCCAACGAAACCTCCAATTGAGATAAAATTGCTTCCAAATTGTAGATCCTTGCTCCTCTTTGTAGATCCTTGCTTCCTCCTTCTAGATCCTTGCTTCTCAACTTTCTAATGGTGAATTGGAAAGAATTTGGAATGAATTTGGTAGGAAATTGGAATGGGAATGAAAGGAATTTGGGAGTGGAAAATTCTAGATCTAGATTTGGAATGAAAATGAGAGGAGAGAGAATTTCCCCCCCTCTAATATAGGCCGGCCCTTACCCCTTCCCCAAGCAATTATAAAATGTCCAATGTACCCCTTGGGGCCTCTCATGAAGAAATAATTAAGGAAGGAAGCTTCTAGTCTAATGATTTAATTAATTTTAATCCATCTCCTTAACAATGGGCTTTCTAAATGGGCCTAGTCTAACTAATTAATTCATGTTGGTCCATGGGTCCAAACTAAACTAGTTGGGTCCACTAATATAAGTCCAAATAATTAAATAATATTAAATAATACAATAAATAATTATTTACCAAGCACAATAATTAATTAAATAGGAAAAGACTAAAATATCCTAGAAAATATGGTAGTGACAAGTCTACCCTCCTTAAAATAATTTCGTCCTCGAAATTCAAAGATGAAAACTACCCCCAGAAAATCACAAACAGAACTAAAGAATAATGAACAGAACATAACTAGGAAATAACATACCTCAAGGTACAAACAAATATGGATAACACTATCTCATTTCATCCTCTCTCTCCCAGGTAGACTCCCCCGGAGAGTGATGCCTCCATGCAACGCGTACCAAAGGAATAGTCTGGTTTCTCAGCACCTTCTCTCTCCGATCCAGAATCTCAACTGGCTGCTCTGGATAGCTAAGAGTAGGGCCCACCTCTATCTCCGAGTGATCCAATACATGACTAGGATCTGCCACGTATCATCTCAACTGTGACACATGAAACACGTTGTGCACTCCCTCCAATGCAGGTGGCAGGTCTAGTCTATAAGCAACTGCACCGACCATCTCTAGAATAGTGAAAGGTCCGATGAATCGTGGACTAAGCTTTTCGCCTCCACCGAAGCGAATCGTGCCTCGTGTCGGAGAAATCCTCAGAAACACCAAACTACCCACCTATAACAAAATACCACCTTAAGAACTTAATCTATAACAAACAAGAACAAGCACAAACAAAATCTAAACTATACCTCAAACTCCAAAGGTCTCCGATGGCTATCGGCCCAATGCCGCTGTCTATCCCGCGCCACTCGAAGTCTGTCTCTGATCAACTGAACCATCTCTGCTGCATCCACAACCATCTCTAGCCCAAGCAAAACTCTCTCTCCAACATCATCCCAAGACAAAGGAGTATGACACCTCCGACCATATAGAGCTTCAAAAGGTGACATCTCTATACTGGCCTGGTAACTGTTGTTGTAAGCAAACTCTACCAAATGGAGATGGTCCTCCCAAGAACCCCCAAAATCTAGTACACAAGTGCGCAAAATATCTTCGAGAGTCTGGATAGTCCTCTCTGACTGCCCATCTGTCTGGAGATGATATGCAGTACTAAACTTGAGCTGAGTGCCCAAACTTTCCTGCAAACTCCTCCAGAAATGAGAAGTGAAACGACAATCTTGATCTGAGCATATGCTGACGGGAACTCCATGTATCCTAACGATCTGCCTCACATACATCTCTGTCAGCTTCTCCGTAGACAAACCCACCTTGAAAGCAAAAAGTGGGCCGACTTGGTCAACCTATCAACAATGACCCAAATCGCGTCTTTCCCTCCTGGAGATCGTGGAAGTCCGAACACAAAACCCATAGTAATGTGTTCCCACTTCCACTCTGGAATGGGTAATAGCTGAAGTAAACCTCCTGGCCTCTGCCTCTCGGCTTTCACCTGTTGGCACACTAAGCATATGGATACAAACTGTGCTACTTCCCTCTTCATGCCATACCACCACACACTCTCTCGCATATCCCTATACATCTTGTTAGCACCTGGATGTATGGAATACTGAGAGCGATGTGCTTCCTGTAATACTTCCTCTCGCAGCTCCCCACTAGGCACACACAATCTAACTCCATGCCTGAAAGATCCATCCTCTGCAATAGTGAAATCATCCTCCAATCCTGCTCTCACCAGAGCTTTGATACTCCTCAGAGATATATCATCATACTGTGCTGCCTTGATCCTGTCCATCAAATCTGAGTATATTTGTAATCCCCACATCTGCATAGCACAACCAGGAATAATTACCTCAATGCCCAAGCTCTCCAAGTCTTCCAACAAATATCGATCCTGCGTCAAGAACATAGCTACCGGATACCTGCTCAAAGCATCGGCAACTACATTGGCTTTCCCAGGATGATATTGCAAAGAGATATCAAAATCCTTCATCAGTTCCAACCACCGATGCTGCCTCATGTTCAACTCCATCTGCGTGAAAACATACTTCAAGCTTTTGTGGTCTGTGAAGATCTCCACACGCTCTCCGTACAAATAATGTTTCCACAACTTCAGGGCAAATATGACGGCTGCCAACTCCAAATCATGGGTAGGATAGTTTTTTTCATGAGGATGCAATTGCCTGGATGCATAGGCAATCACTTTTCCATGCTGCTGAAGAACACAACCCAAACCCTTCCCCGATGCATCGCTATAAATAGTGAAACCTCCGGACCCTGATGACAACGTCAAAATAGGAGCAGACGTCAACCTCTTCTTCAACTCCTCAAAAGCAACCTGGCAATTCTCTGTCCAAACAAACTCCACATCCTTCCTTATGAGTCTGGTCATCGGCTCGGCAATCCTCGAAAAATCTTGCACAAACTTCCTGTAGTAGCCTGCTAATCCCAAGAAACTCCTGATCTCTGCTACCAAACTCGTAGTCTTCCAAGATTCCACTACTAAATCTTCTTCGGATCTACTGAAATACCATCACCAGTCACAACATGCCCCAAGAACTCTACCTTGTCCAAGAAAAACTCACACTTGAACAACTTCCCATACAGCTTCTCCTTCCTCAGCACATCCAACACAATCCTCAAATGCTCCTCATGCTCCTCCGGTGTCCTCGAGTATATGAGTATGTCATCGATGAACACCACCACGAACTTGTCAAGGTACTGGTGGAACACCTTGTTCATCAAGTTCATAAATACCGCTGGTGCATTAGTCAAACCAAACGGCATCACCATAAACTCGTACTGACCATACCGAGTTCTAAAAGCAGTCTTCGGTATGTCCTCCGGCTTCACCTTCACCTGATGGTAGCCTGATCTTAAATCTATCTTAAAAAATACCTTGGCAACACCCAATTGATCAAACAGATCATCAATTCGTGGCAAATGATACTTATTCTTGATAGTAAGATTATTCAAAGCTCTGTAATCAATGCACATACGTACCGATCCATCCTTCTTCGGTACAAACAATACCGGGGCTCCCCATGGTGAAGAACTCGATCTGATAAACCCCTTATCCTGTAATTCGTCCACCTGTTTCTTCAACTCGACCAGCTCCCTGTTGTTTATTCTATAGACATGTTGCGGAATTGGTTCTGCACCTGGCACCAAGTCTATAGAAAATTCAACATCTTGATCTGGCGGCAATCCTGGCAATTCCTCAGGAAACACATCCAAGAACTCTGCTATTAATGGATACGGCAACTCCTTGTCTTCTACCATAGCTCCACAAATAATGCCTTTACCTTGCTCTACAGCTCCTCTAGCAAACTCGAACTCTGGCACTCCTGGTGGACCAAACAAAACTCTACCTCCTCTACAATCTATGCTAGCATGGTGCCTACTCAAGCAATTCGTCCCGAGTACAATGTCATAGCTCGGAAGTGGCATTACAAGTAGACACACACTCAACTCCGGCCTTCCAAAGTAACTCTCCGATCCTTGCAAATATCATTAACCAGGATAATGCCTCCTCCGGTCATGATCTTGCAAGTCCTAAGCAAAGACTTAGCTACCAACCCATGCTTTAGAGCAAAAGAAACAGATACAAAACTATAGGAAGCACCACTATCAAACAAAGCTAAAGTTGGAATAGAATCAAGAAGAATAGAACCTGCGATGACATCTCCGGTGGGATCCTCCTCTTCGACGGTCAAAGCAAACGCTCGTCCCTGCCGAGCACCTCCCTGCTGCTGATGCTGGACAAAACGCTGCTGTTGTGTCGGAAGCGGTCCCCTCGGCGGTGCTACCGGTGGTCTCGTCTGTGCCCTCGGAGCTGGAGCTGCTCCCTAAACTGCACGACAAGGACACTCCCTCGATTGATGCCCTTCAGTACCATAATACAAACAAACTCCTAGCCTCCTCCTACAAACTTCCCAGATGTGGTCGGGCTTCTTGCAGTAGTTGCATGGAGCTTGTTGTATCTGTCTCTGCTGCTGAGGTGCCTGGTGAAAAGGCACTCTAGCTGGAGTCTGGTTCTGCTGTGGCTGCTGAAAAGGTCTGGACTGGAAATGAGGATGTTTGTCAGATACTGCACTGCCGTTGGCCCCCAGAAAAGAATCACGGTCTCTCTTGGTCTTCAAACCAAAATCTCGCTCAACCTTGCGTGCCTCCGCAAGTATCTCCGAGTATGTCTCATAAAAAGACGGAATGAGAATCTTCACTTCCCAGTTTAGACCCTCACGGAAACGAATAGCTCGAACCTCCGGTTCTTTCACCAAATACTCTGTAAATCAACTCAACCTGCCGAACTCCGCAGCGTATTCCTCCACAGACATGCTCCCCTGAATGAGACTCTCAAATTGTCTCCCCAAGTCAAGCCTGTCTATCCGGGCAAAAAACTTCTTCTTAAAAAGGTCCTTGAATACCTCCCAAGATTGTCCTACGTGAACCAGTACTGGCTCATTCCTGAACCAAGTACGAGCGACGTCGAACAGTTGAAGTCCTACCACCTCAACCTTCAGATCTTCAGAAAGACGGGACACCCTCATAAGACGTCAATGTCCTCGAGCCAATCATTAGCATAGACGATGCCCTCCGTCCCTTTGAAAATCCTAGGCTCCAGTTTCTTGAAGTCCTGAATGTTGCCTGGCCGAAGCTGAGCAACCTGAGAAACAACCTGCTGCTGGACCAGAACTCCTCTCTCAACTACAGCACGAGCAAGCTGATGAGCACTCTCGATGCCCTGCCGTAGAACGTCGTTCTGCCTCTGATGTGCCTCTGACTGAGCCCTCTGTGCCTCGAGCATCTCACGAAATAGTGTAAACATCTGTGACGCCTCTGCTGGTACAGGAGGTAGAGGTGGAAGCCCCTCAGATATAGCTGGCACAGTCCTCTGAGTAGGTGGTGGACCTCCGAAAGCAGCTGACAGTCCAATCATCGAAGAAGTGACTGGTGCAGGCCCTCGGGATGTCGCAGACCTCTCAGAAACTGCTCTCCCCTGCTGTGATCTAGTCTTAGGCGGCATCCTGAGATAAAGCGAAAGAAAGAATCAATATGGCACAAGATGTAAGACATCAAGGAAAGGACATTAAGAGATCAAGTATCAGTATCAAAGGAGAATAGTTGAATCAAAAAAAATTTCCTAGATGTGATTGAGTATCTCAGCCTATTTCCTATATCCTATCGCAGGCCCGCAGTAGTACAACTAAGTTGTCGCACTACCACGATATCACATACTTTGTGAAGCTAGACCTGTATAGGCCACCACCAAAAATGTGTCACGACCCGCACCCGGTGTAAGGGTACTAGTCGGAAATAACGCCCAGCCTACGCCGCAGAATCGGCGGTAGAACGCTGTCTTGATAATCTATCTAACAATATAATGAACCACCAATAATGATAGTATACTCAATCACAGAACTAAGAGAGAAATGAGCATGAATCAGATAAGAATAGAATAGTCAAAATATAACTCATGAGTCTAAAATAATACATCAATGAGTCTGAAGAAATAACAAAATAAGCTGGAGACAAATCCAGTACAAAGAATACTACAAAGCTACAACTCCTGGGTCAACTGTCTCAGTTGGGATAAGTCCCTCTTGAGTCAAGGTCTCAGAATCTAAACCCACAACATCCTGGGGTACATAATAGGTAGGGTACCACTCCTCAGTATCATCTGGAAAAATATATCCAGTCAGGAAAGGAGCAGAGTACATCTCTAACAACAGTTCTTATTAATAATAAAAACTATGTAGCAGTAAATAGCTATGGATAAACAAGATGCACAATAGATACAAGAGATATATGTACAATAAAGAAATACTAGAAATAAATACAATAATGAACAATATGCCAATGAAGCAATAATACTAATGACTAAGTGTGTGAGTACTAGCTTAACATGTGATCGGCTTGGGCAAGATGCAATACGGCCTGGCTAATCATACGTGCGGTGCATGATCAACACTATTCTGTAATCTGTACTTTATTTAATAGGGATATTGATCACATATCTATACTAATACTCTCCACCCCCGACTGATATAATAGATCCAACCACGATATGCTATGGCACGAGATTCCCCAAAAAGATAGGTAGTCTTCCCGAGAATCGGTGTCTGTACATGTACAAGATAACCAATGAAATAATATTGTACCATATACACCATATACCAAGGAATAACATCTCATGACGAGATCCGGATATACCAATCCGTGTAACCATAGTGTCAAAAGAACATGGATATCTACACTATATACAGTGAACATAGAGGATATCATAAATGAGAAACTATCAGAGAATGTACTCGCCTGAATTCCAAAAAACAGTCTCACAGATGTCTGACTCGGTACCTCGAAGACCTAGATATGGAATACAACATTAATACAAGGTCCCGAAAAGAGAATAAGTTAAACTAGTCAACTTCTAGGTCAATAAGTCAATTCTAAGTCAAAAGTCAACTGTGGTCAATTATGAGTCAACTATGGTCAACTATGAGTCAACTATGGTCAACTTAGGTCAACCAAAATCTTGGATCAAAAATACTGAAATCTAAGTCTTAGGAACCAAAATCTAAATATTAGGATACCGTATCTTCGGATACGTGAATCCAAGGTAAATCCTCACCATATATATATATATTAAATATAAGGCATAATAATATAGAATATTAAATTACAATAATTAGGGACCTTGGTTTTGAACCATTTGGTACCCACACAAAGTAATTTTCAAGATACATAGATATATTATTTATCCTTATACATAATATATTATATATAAACTATTATATTATATAATTAAAATTATAACAATACTAGTATTATACCTCACAATAAACACATATATATATATACATATATATATATAATTATCATATATAAAATATAAATTAAAACTGCTTAACTGTCACTGAAAATAGTGTGTTAAAACACTGATTTTCAATAAACAGGCCCTATAGTGACAGTTCTAACTGTCACTACAAAACTGTCGCCAAACTGCTGTATAATAAACCCACTGTCACTTAATTGGTGACAGTTAACAACTGTCACAGAAAACCGTCACAAAACTGTTCAAATCCCGCCCGCTGCTGTGCATTTAATGATAGGATTCTGTCATTAATAGCTACAGCGGCTGCTGCTGCTCACGGTTTAATAATGACAGAATCTGTCATTAATAGCTGCTGTCGCCAAAACAATTAATATATATAAATATATATATAAATATATAAATCAATATATATATATATATATATATATAAAATAAAAATAAATAAATACTTATATATACATAATCCTATACATAGAAATAAATATTAAAAGCTACAATACACATTCCATGTACTAATGTACATATTTTAACATGGCTAAAAGCACACATAAAAATATATTCATTAATATACAATTAATTATATAATAATTATAATTAATAAAATTACTCATTTTAACACATAAATATATTTTATAAAATATTTATATATAATTTATTTTATTAACAAGTTGTAACATATATAAATGCATGTAAAGAAAACTACATATATATTTATACATCATATTAGTACACATAAAAATACATAGATCTATGCTACAATAAATATCATAATAATTACACTAAAATAAATATATAACATCTATATATATTTACTAATTATAATTCAAGAATTAAAGCATAAATAATTAGATCTATACATAAACACACATAATTGGAGAGTATCACACCGTATCCCACTAGATCTAGGATACGCATGCGACACCAGTCCAACACACAACCAATTATACCCCAAAGGACACAAACAAGTTACAAATAATATTTATGAACAAATCAAAGTGTCAAATGTAGATCTATGTGTCCGTGTTAAAATACGACATGTACAAAGTCTCGTGTCGGAGGGAAAACCCCCAAAATGACACGTATCACCAAATTGTTGGGATACGACCTACACGTACCCAATTGTGGACACGACACTAGCCCCAAACACATAAGCACATGCCCAATTGATCTATAGGATCAATTGACACTCACAACAAAATGTCAATTCGGAATTCCCACAAAATTGACACAAAAAGTACCATAACTTTCTCCATGGGTCTCCTATGAACACAAAACCAAGTCCTATGGGTAGTACATACATATGGCTTAATTTTACATGATTAAATCTCAGATTTGGAAGCTATTTTAAGGGAAAAAACTGAATTATACCTATTGGGAGATGGATTCCCAATGAAACCTCCAATTGAGATGGAATTGCTTCCAAATTGTAGATCCTTGCTCCTCTTTGTAGATCCTTGCTTCCTCCTTCTAGATCCTTGATTCTCAACTTTCTAATGATGAATTGGGAAGAATTTGGAATGAATTTGGTGGGAAATTGGAATGGGAATGAAAGGAATTTGGGAGTGGGAAATTCTAGATCTAGATTTGGAATGAAAATGAGAGAAGAGAGAATTCCCCCCCTCTAATATAGGCCGGCCCTTACCCCTTCCCCAAGCAATTATGAAATGTCCAATGTACCCCATGGGGCCTCTCATAAAGAAATAATTAAGGAAGGAAGCTTCTAGTCTAATGATTTAATTAATTTTAATCCATCTCCTTAACAATGGGCTTTCTAAATGGGCCTAGTCTAACTAATTAATTCATATTGGTCCATGGGTCCAAACTAAACTAGTTGGGTCCACAAATATAAGTCCAAATAATTAAATAATATTAAATAATACAACAAATAATTATTTACCATCCACAATAATTAATTAAATAGAAAAAGACTAAAATACCCTTTCCTAGAAAATGTGGTAGTGACAAGTGGCCTTTCCGTTGCGCAGGTTTTCTTGCCCGTTTTCGATGTCGCTTGGTTGCTTTCTTGTTGGTTTTATGACTTGCATTTTCTTGATTGGTTTCAATAGATTTCATTGCCTTCGTTCTTAGGATTTTATATTTCCTAACAAACCCTTGGAGGCTGAAGCAGGAGATATTGATCATCTGTTGGTGCGTACAGGTAATCGGGTAGGCGACGCGTGAGTAGAGTCTTGAAGATCTTCCCTTTTCTCTCTTAATTCACCGACTTGTGAGTGGCTTTATTTCGATTAGTGCCCGTCTTCCAAATCTTCATTCTTAGTAAATTGATCATTCATGCATCCTGATCAAATGATACCAAAACAATACGATTGAATCAGAATAAAGAAGAAGTAGACTTAAAACACTTATAATGCTTGTCACAAAGAATTCTATGCGATCATATTGATGCGTGCATGCCCGTTATACATATAGCTATTTTGTATTAAGTTATAGTTAGAACATATTCATCTATGACTGCTCAATGAATAGTATATAATGTGTGAATTGATCATAACATCTAGTAGACTATGCCATCGTATTGTTTCTTATTGATGTTTGAAATGGTTCATATGTTAACTTAGTGTTCAGATCATCATTGGTCATGGATAATTTTGTGCACAAGGGTCTTGGTTTCTGCGGACAGTCGCGGGGCACCGAGGCCGATTCGTCCCGGGCGGAACATCAGTTAGTCGGGCTAGCAACTTAGCACGGGTGAGATGGGAGTTTGAAGCGGGGCTCGCTACCTGCGCTACAAGAATCGCCGCCTACCCAAACTATAATCCATGATGGCTCGTCAATACAGTGATCTTTATGTATATTTAAACTATATAGACTAACTATGTCTTCATGGCAGGAAAGTTCATGTTAAGTTTTGTATAGGTGGTCCGGACGGTAAAGGTAAAGTCACCGAATGGTGGCACATTTTGTTATGTCATTCCATTCTATCGCATACAAAGAATTGAATTAAGAAAAGACAAAAAAAATCACATAATAAAGATGTTGCATGTTCACATGAATACGATGTTAATTTGGTATATTTGGTAAGCTCACCTTCACCGGTACTTTTTGAAGTACTGACCTTCGTTGCAGCAGGTTCCCCGAGCCGAGACGACACGGAGAGGAGCTGATGCTTTCTCCAACCCTTCCCGAATCAGTAGGCGTGTTCGTGCGATGAATTTTGGAGCTCAAGTACATATTCAAGAAAGGAGCTCGCACTTCTCTTTTGAAGCTCTTAGGCGATGGTGCTGACTCGCACCCAAGGTATTTTGTGATTTTTAAATACTAGTAAAGGATGTAATGTATGGGTCGAATATCTCATTTTGCGTCCAAGTTGTAAGCCTGTGCGGCAATACTTTTGGGTCAAGAGTCTGTAAACAGATGTTCATTATCAATAAAGAGGACTTTTCTATATCTTAAGGTGTGATATCTAATTTGTATACTCTGTTTCCTTTGTTCTAAAGTATATCATTATGCCTAGGCCTTATGCATGCGTGCCTTACACGTACACGACATCACGTCCAGGGGACGATTATCGATTTAGCAAAAATTGGGGCGTGACAAGGGTAAGGGTTAAGTCAAAGTAAATTGTCCATGATACCCTTCTATTTGTCATGATAAAAAATTAGATAAAAGCTTTTCTTCTAAAAAGGTGATTAGCCTAACCTAAAGTTAAAGCACTCGTCTAACTATAGGTCAAATTGGGCTTGTCTAAAGTAGTTAATTGGGTTGGTCATGTCAAATTGGTTGGGTCCAGTAGGGTCCTGACTAACCATGTAGTCCACCTACTAATCATATCACTATATTTATATATAATAAAAAACACATGCACATTTATTTAAATAATATAATATAATTATTTAAATAAAAGAATAAATGACTAAAATAACCTTATTCTAGAAATGTGGTAGTGACACCAACTCCATAAGTTGGGAGTTAAACAGCCTTATCCACCTCACTGGGATAATGTTCCTTTCCCTCCCAAATATAAACCTCAATCGATGGTCTTATTTGACGCAAGGTCATCTCCGCGTCAATATATCAACTACTTAAAAATGATGATAGTTCATCTGCAAAAGAATAATATCCTCCTAACCAGGGTATTCGTTGGATGCTTAGCCGGAGTAGCCTACGACTAGTACTGCAGTTTGTTTAATAACTATAAATTATTATTTAAAGATCTAAAATATCTTTTCCTATCTCGATTCTATGACGGAGGTATGGACATGACTATGTCTTCACTCACTGACATCAAGCAGAAGGAGAAGGAAACTGCTAGCTAATTCATAGAGCGTTAACTCTGAAGTTACCGCTTGTTATTCCTGACTCTGCATTCATAGATACTTGCAAGAAGAATCTATTGCCTGCAATTAGGCGCCGGACAGGCCCCACATAGTTTCAAGACTGGACGACTTTTATCACAGGTGCTGAGGCCATTGAAGGTACAGCGAAGGAAGCCCGTTTGCTGGGATTGCAAATGCCTAGTAGGAAGGATAAGGGGAAATGCCCCTTACTAATGCGAACAATCACAACAATAAAGGAAATGAGGCCTTTGCCATAAACGTCTCTAAACGACCAACTTTTCTGCCAACACAGAAATCTCGGGATTCCTCAAAACCCAAAGAGTAAAATTCCTTTGATGAGAACGACATCATCATCATCTTCGATTGCCTAGTAAAAAGCTATAAACTTCGGCCAAATGAGGTAGAAGGAGTAGCAATCTTCTTGGTCAAACAGATAATATGAAATACTATCTATTTTATCGGTACATACATTATCCAATAAAGGCTTGCTATATACTAAAGAGGATAATTTAGTAGTAGATAGACTCCAAAGCAATCACGTTTCATAATGATGAGAAAATTGTCACTACCAACTTTGTGTCGCTGTAATTTGGAGATTTTCTATCTCAAGAAGTCCCAGATGGTGTTATATAGATACATAAAACAATAATGGAAATAATTATTCTACCACCAAATCAAAGTCAAACAGAATGGTTGGTACCCATTACTACATATCGAGGTGAAGCATCAAGACCTGCTACCAAATTTAAATAAGAAGACAATATCTTCCAATTCTATGTCTAAGAAGAATAAGAGACGTAAGACGAACAAGGTTAGGTCTTATCCATGGTCCTTCTCTCTCCAATTCCTGAAGAAGAAGCCATGGCGACATTAGGTCCAAAAAGGAATATCTTAAAGATTACGAGGTTGTCCAAGAAGATTGCTACTCCTTCTACCTCTTCAACTCTTGTAGCCCTTGTCACTATAGAACCAGGCCCATCAAAACCTACGATAGCTAAGAAAGGAAAAAGAAAAGAGTTTCGCTTCGACAAATCCCTGAAGTAGAATCAACCTCGGGGACTTGAGAAGCCGTACAACTTTGATATACTTGCACTGTTGGCCAACACTCCAACCCGGCTTTCCATATTTGCATTACTTCGTCTATCAAAGGAAACTAGCGAAGCTTTGAGTGAAGCACTAATACATGCAGATTCTTGCCGGACTCAACTCAAAACCCTTGACGAAGAACCTATAGCAAGTCCTCAATGCAACAACATGATCGCAAAAATTCCTAACGTAACCTTCACACAGGATGGCATGCTGCGCAAAGACAATAAACATGGCAGGCCATTGTACTATACCGGCTATGTCGGTTCCATTAAAGTGAGCCGAATCCACGTCGATCCTGGTTTATTATTGAGCATCATCCCTAAGACCTTGCTGCAAGCTATAAAAATACCAGTGCATAACTTGTTGGCTACCAAAACTACCATCTTGGGCTTCAATGATGAAAGAAGTCAGATGTTGGGAAAGATACGCCTAAAAATGCAGATAGGCAACCTTCAAACTGAAGTCACATGTTATGTGATTGATTCAGAGGTATCCAATAATATTTTATTGGTACGACCATGGATACACGAGCATAAAATCATACCTTCCCCCATACACCAGTGCTTTAAGTACATGGACAGATATGGAGAGGTCAAAACAGAGTTTGTCGATATTAATCTGTTCAAAGGTATTAAGTATATTACTCTGATTTCATACTCTATACACGAGATTATATGAAAGAATAAACTAATAAGATTGAAGGCGAGACCTAGAGTGCCCCTAATGAGAAACCTTTCATGATCCGGGTTAAAGGGCGCGCTACTCGTTCAATTACTTTAGAGCATCTTGTTATTAACCTCCGTAGGCCAATATGGGAAGAGAGGTCCAAAGAACTGTTGGTGATAAATTTTCATAATAAGTTACCTCCTTTAGTCATTGACCTGCGACGTAGTAAGCAGTAGACATCAACAAATTAACCCTTAGTCGTTGATCTTATCGAACCTCCGGTTAAAGCAAAAATTCTTGCTGACTATGTAAAAGAGGAAGAAATCTTATATTTTATAAATAAAGAAGACTGTCCTTTGCACTACATTAAAGTTGATCCTTCTACACAAGAATCCTAGAGGCCCTGTCCGCCTATGAACCCTTATCCATATTAGTGCATGTCAGAATGATACAACATACGGTTTGCACGAAGATGCTTGCTTTATAGTTCCAGCAAGGCAGAATGAGGAAAGATAGATACTTTTTGGTAAAGCTAGAAAAAAAAAGGGTAACACAAATCGGTGATTCCGATAATGACAATAGAAAAATACAGGTCTATCGCTACAGCCGACAGACTAAAAATATTATCCAAATGATGGGTTATGACTTAAAGTCTGGTGGAGAACTCAATTAGGAAAAAGGTAGACGTACTCTTATACGTTACCGCTATCCAAAGGGCAAACCTGAGACATAATAGCAGAACATCGACCACTGTTTACGATATGTCACACCACCAACAATGCCTAAAATCTCAGGGTCAGAAGAAGAGACGCATTCTAATTCTTCTGACTTATCATCCTGGGACTTTGATGCAAGCGTTGGAGATGTATTCAAGCATGCTATTATTGTCAACATGGTGTCAGCAGACTCAGATGATGAAGGCGATTCAACTTTAGAACCCTTTAAAAATGATCCATGGGCCCAACATATGTATTCACAATGGGAGCTTTGGTTCGAGCAACGCAAACCACCTACGAAAAATGTGATCATCCGAGTGACATTTCCTTTCATAAATCATCACATTCTTGAAGTTCAGTTACTTTAAGGATATCCTACCTCCATTCTTTAGTCAACACAAAGAAAATGATCATGTTTGTATCACCTCTGTAGTTTTTTTTGTAAAAGTTAAACCTGCAAAGTTATTCTGCCATGTCCATATAACCTCTAAGCATATATCTTCAATATGAAGTTGAATAGAAGGTTTAACATGTTACTATAACCTTTGAGCAAGAGTTCAACTCCAATGTGTCACCCTAGGAAAATTATAACTTATCACATTCATATCACCTCTGATTGTGTTATCCCATTCCGACCTTATTACTCGTGCTTAGTTTTAAGTACACAATGGGTAATAGGTCCTCAACACACAACCATCTATCAAGTCCATATTACATCTGATAGTATTGCATCCACAAACTTGTTGTCCATACTCATCACAAAATTATATCATATCATGTCCATATTTTCTCTGAACAAATATATTCGGCAAAATCCTATTTGAAAACCAACTACGTATATATTACTTCTCGTATTGTTTTCAACCACAACCTAATAATTCATGTCTAATATTATATATTCAATAGATAATGGGTCCACGACGAACCATCATTGTTCTAAAAGCTAAAAGTTTCTTACAGATGCGATGGAGACAAATGAAACTACAAAATAAATTATTTTACTAAGGCGGGGTAGAAAGATCAAGGATGATTTGTCTCAGTCGAGCAAGTTACTGGTCTTTATTGGACGCTGCTATCTCTCTCGTGCGACGAGCATTCTTGTATCATCCACGACAAAAGGAGCGTATGATTCTATCATCTTATTTTAGGCCAGATCGAGTTCGCTCTTGTTCTGCTCAAGCTCCAAGAGCTGTTCAGTCGCCAAATTGCAGTGTATTAGCTCTTTTTGACGCTGATCTACGGTCATATTCAACTTCTTTTGGGCTCTTATAATTTGAGTTTCAATCTCTTAGATCTGAGTCCATATTTGTAATGCCTTGACATTATATTCATTACAGGCAGAACAATAAAGAGCCAACGAAGATGCAACATCTTTTATCGAAGTATTTATCTGGATAGTATTCTCAGCATTGGTCTTCATACACTCCAAAAAATAGGTCTGACGCTCCATTAATTGAGCAGTGATCGACTCATATTCAACTTCAATTAAAATTAAAATATCTACGCTGTCAAGTTGTAGATATTTATTAATAGGCTGCTCAAGTCCTGATAGAATATGCTTCAGTATGACGGCTCTATCTTCTGTCACGCCCCAATCTCCCACGAGCTCGATCGTCCCTGCTGAACGTGAATCACCACGTTGCAGCTCTCCCGCAGGACAATAGTTCTCATCGGGACGTGATGCTGTGCAAGCCTAAAGTACGCTTGCACAAGGCCAAAGCTTTGATACAAGGGCAAGTAAGCTATTCGATACTGAAGCAGCGACACATAACATTGCAGAAAAGTAAAGAACACAATGGCGTAAGACAACAGGCTCTTTTATTGATAATCGAAAGTGTTACAAGCGGTACATGGCCGAGATTATAATTCGCTCAAGCACTCTTCTCTCGATTACAATAATACCATTCCATACATTATGTCCCTCTATACAAAAGCAACTCAAGCAGGCACAGCTCGATGCGGCATCAAGGCATCGACTCCAGATTTTTGGTTCCTTGGGATGAGGCACGGCTATCGCTTCCTCGGACGAACGAGCACCTGAGAACAAGCAGACTGTTGGTGGGTCAGCACTTTATGCAAGTACTGGTGAGATGAAACAACTGAACAGAAGCTACACCCCCTGAAACCCACACTAAGTAATCATGTGGCAAAATATTACATTACTAGTAATCTTACTACTTTTTACCTAAGTTCATTTCATGCAGTTCAGAACTATAGTCAGATTACATCTTTTGAAAACATAACTTTGAAACAGTTTGCAAATTCAAACTTACAAGCATACGAATCGGGACAGTGCTCTATCGTGCAGTGCGCAGCATGTATTGTGCAACACAAATCTAACTCTTAGGGGCAAAGCTTATCTAGCAGACTGATTATATCGAATCAAAGCAAACTTATCAAGTGGACTATCATTTATTCATTAGCACACAAGCAGACACATCTATATGATTTCGGTCCCCGAGAAACTCAGGATCGGTAGCGGTAGTCCAGCTAACCAATGACTTACATTCTGATCCTATTAGCAACTGTGACCGAGGTTCAGCTCTGCACTAATAGTCATTGTCTGACCGATGCAATGCATGAAGCTCTATCAGATAATCTCTACGATGTAGATAAAATGAATGAGCAGGCTTATACATAAACTTATATTTTTTACCTCATAGCCGAACGGTTATCCCTGCAGCAGATACATAAGTTAGAAACAATTTGCTTATTCAAAACTTATGTATAAATCTCTGGTGTCATCAATCGATAGGTATGCAAGAAGGTAAACCTAGCATGCGCCCTATCTATATGACGGTCCATGGGTCGCCCCATGATTAGCAGTTGGGACATATAAGCCCATCTCACTAATAGACATATCGCCCCACTAGACCCCCTTACGGGACCGTATACCTCAGGGCGATCCAAAAATCTCTTCCGGACCTAGCGATTCCCAGTGCCCTAGGAATCGTTCGAGAGACAAGACCTTGTGTACAAGTTGTCCAAGACCAATGCAATAACGTAAACACATAGTTCAAGCAAAACAATGATCAAGCAAAACATATGCAGTCTAGCGAAACATATCTTATCGAAACGAAGCACATCTTATCACAATACTAATAGCACACCCCACTAGACTCTTGCGAGCCATATCCTCAGGTCGCACTATTAGTCACTGCATTCACATATTTTACTTATAGCAGTTTGATATAGCAAACAGACAAGCAAAACATATTAAGGCAAGCACGATCGATTTCATATTTAACATGCAATAACTAACTCTTCTTAGCATATTCAAAAGGACATATTTGAGGCATTTATTTACTTAACTTTCTTAGCATAGCAAATGTTCGTTCGATAGCTGTGTCGGTGTTTCTAAGCATGCAACATTTCTTATTCTCTTTAGCATAGCAATGATTCTATCTTATTCTGACAAGCATTCATATTCTCTTAGTTAGGCAGCATATTCGTTTCAATGACAAGCTATGTGAGTTCTCTTATTAGCATATTGAGTCGGTTCTATCATCTTCTTATGAAACAATCTTCTTAAGCAAACAAGCATTCAAAAACTCAGATTCATTATTAAGTCGTGCAAGAATCAGAGAATGCAGTTATGCCCACCCATATTGATTAATCGGTCGGGAACTCTCTGAGAAGACTTCCGTTCGAGCAAGCAAGGCGATATCACTTGTACATAGTGCCTACGCGGAGCGGGGCACTACATACTTACCCACCAACAAAGAGTTTCGTCCTCGAATGTCATCTATCCAATCGTCAGCATAAATAATCCCCTCAGTGCCTTTAAAGTCCTTCGGCTCTATCCTCTTGAAATCTATGATAGTCCTCGGCCTCGGTTGCTACAGGGTGAACGGTGGTGGTGCCGTCTGTGGTTGGACTAAGGTGACTGTCTCGACTGCGACGAGCATAATCTGGAGGGCATTCTCAATGCCATGCCTCATAACCTAAGACTAGCGTTGTTGTGCCTCCATCATCTGTTGAAAGAGGGCACACATCTGCGTCTGATCGACTACGAGTGTGGAGGTAGAAGATCCTCTCAGACTGTCGGAGATGTACTATGCACCGGAGGTGGCGCACCCCAAAAAGCTGTTGCAAAAACGTCCACCTGGATCGGTAAAGAGGACCTCTGAACTGAAGCTGCTGGAATAGTGTCTGCTGGTGTTGCCCTCAAAGGCGACCAAATGACCGACTTCGCTGACACTGTGCCTGAGTGCTAGGAATACGTCTTCGGTAGAATCCTGAAGATAGATTGAAATAAAAAAATCAATATTAAATATGATACGATATCATCAAAGAAGGACAGAACTTTATTCAAAATAAAGCAAATATTCAATAGATAAGGATTTGCAAAATAGATTAAAATTTTTCTTGGTTTGATTGAGTAAACTCTCAGCCTAATTCTTATTTCCTAAAGCAGGCTCATAACAGTACTCTAGATGAGCACAACTATAATAAGAATCTAGACCTCCATGGGTCACCACTAAAAATATGGTACGACCCGTACCCGGATAATCGGGCATGAGTACGTAGTTACGCCCAGCCTACGACGCAGAATCGATAGTAGAATGATGTCTGGGTCATTTCTAACTATCTAACATCTCAATAATATAATATGGTACCTGTCAAACATCTCAACTCTAAACGGAGGAGCAATATGGTATCTCGCAAGTATAACTAATCTCAATCACAAAACAAACTAAGAAAGAATAATGCACAAATGGAATAACGAAGGAAAGAATAAGATACAATCTACAATATGAAATAATATACAAGATGTGAATCTCAACAAATAATAGTATATTATAGGCCAACACAAATAAACTAGACCTCCTCGGGTTCTGCAACTAAGTCCTCCTGGTCTATAGGAGTATCCTCTATAGGTCCGTCGTCCTACGACGAGTAGAATATGGGACACTTCTCTATAAGCCAGTCATCTAGAAAAATATATCCTGTCATGATTGGAGCGAAGTATATACCTATGAAAGCAGTTTCAATATCATAATCGAGCATATAAACATATAATAGGAATGAAATACAAGATCACTAAATATATGAATGATGAACTATAGATATATATGTAATATATGAAAATACAGATCAACAATATGAATAGCAACAATATGATGAAGTAACTGCAATCTAAACTAATGTGCCTCAGAATACAAGTTCATTTTATGATCGGGTTGGATGAACATGACCAAGTAAGATGATTACAAGTGAGATATGTAACCAGAATGCACACGATGTAACAATGGGCTTTGATCACAAAATCAACTCCTACTCTCCCACCCCCAACTAATACCGATGGATCCAATCACGACACACTACGAACACAAAATATAACCACTGAATACGAGCAATGGGTGTACACGAATATAATAACCACCAAACATGAGCGGTGGATGTACACGAATAAGCACACTGAACACGAGCAGTGTATTAACACAAAATATAATTAATACCCAATATACACGATGAGATACATGTATACGAGTACCCGCTGAACACGGTAGGGGATAACATCTCCTCACGGGATCCATATAGTACCAGCCCTTAAAATCACTGTGTCAGGATCAAGTATAAAATTCTGGAACATGCATATATATAATATAATAAATTGAAAACTATCAGAGAAATGTACTCGCTTGGAGTCCTGAGCGAGGTTTGTCTCTCGATGCCAAGCTGGTGTCATACAGACCTATATATGGTATATTGCATCAATACAAGGTTCACGTATAAAAATTAATTAAGTTGATGTAATTCTAGATAAATAAGCCATTTCTTGGTTAAACCAAGAAAATCTAGGTTGCAAGAGTTTAACACTAAGTCACTAAGTCGATACACTATGAAACTAAACTATACTAGCTAAGCAATGATACAACAAGGCACTCATAGAGCCGTATCCTAAGATATGCAAGTTTTCATATGTGAAAATAGTATTTTAGATATATATACAAGTCAAACATATAATATCTATATTAAAACAAGGAATTTAGGATACCTTGGGCTTGCACCAATGCGTATCACACCTATATCGATACCCAAACTCAATACCTTGTGTATCTGCCCAATACCTTGGTATCACGAGGTAATACTAAACTCCAACATAATAGCTATTACAAATAGATATATAAAACCCCAACTAATATATACTAACTATAAGCTAACAATATTATATATACCAATTCTACATATATACATAATGCATACAGCTACTATATACTAAGCTAAGCTACTATGATAGATATTAACTTAC
The DNA here is from genome assembly GCA_036927795.1 of Iris macrosiphon. NCBI lineage: Eukaryota > Viridiplantae > Streptophyta > Magnoliopsida > Asparagales > Iridaceae > Iris > Iris macrosiphon. Next base: position 99,609,602 of record JAYESA010000013.1, on the reverse strand, counting down.
CAAAACACATATCTAACTAACAAGATATAAATACTATACACTAAAATCATAACTAACTAATTACATAATCAAGTATATATATATATATATATATATATATATATATATATATATATATATATATATATATATATATATATATATATATATATATATAACTAAACTACTAATAATATACATACCAAATACCTCATAACTGAAACTGATACTAACACTAAAATACCTATCTCATTAACTAACTCTAGCACTATAAAATGCTAACCAAATATAAGCTAACTACCCAAAACATCAATACCTTGTAAATCCCCAAACCCAACTAATAAACTAAAACTGACTGGACTGAATCAACTAATACTTGCTGAACACAGTACTCGGGCTCTTCTCTTTGCTGAGCACCGTACAGTTGAACTGATACACAAAACCTGACTAATACACTGAATCAAAAGACTGAAAGTGCTCGGTCACAGTGACTGAAACCCAATTCTATGCAAGCTCGAGTGATGCTCCATCTTTTACATGCTGCTGCGCACAAGGTGCTGCTCACCTTCAGGGCGGCACGGGTTGCAGGGATGCCCGACCTCCTATTGTGCTACTGAAGTATTCCACACACAAAACTGTGTGCAGAACTTTACATTGAACTGACTGTGCTGCCCGATCCTACTGTGGCCTCGAGTCCCTCTTCATGCTGTGCTGCATCTATTGAGCTCTCCAGAGTTGCTGCTGAACTCCTCAGCTGAGTTTTAGTGCATGAGCTCCTCCTTGCAGTGTACGAGCCCGCTGTGCACTGCACATAGTTCCTGACTGCTCTCCATCTCTTTGAGCACTGTGCTGCATAGGCACTGCTCCTTTAAATTGCTGTGCAATTGAACTATTACCCGAAAACTATCTGATACACTGAATGATACACAGCTCCCCTAGCTACTGCCCTCTCAATTCTCAGTCACTGCCCATAAAATAACTCTCACAACACAAACACAAACCACCACATCTATGTATAACAATATATATATATATACATCTATATACACCTCTCTATATACATAAATCTATATGCATATCAACATATACATGGATATACACATAAACACTAATACACACACACACACACACACACACACACACACACACATATATATATATATATATATATATATATATATATATACATACACAAGACATATATATAAACATATATATATATATATATGAGTAATTCTACACTTACAACCAAATGCTTACAACCCTCTTACAACCAAGGTCACTGACAAAGTGGGGCCGGGTGGGGCCCACCTGTCAGGGTGGAAGAGGGAGGTTGTAAGAGGGTTGTAAGCATTAGGTTGTAAACTTAGCATTATTCATATATATATATATATATATATATATATATATATATATATATATATATATATATATATATACATATATATATATATACATATACTCTATTATATACACACATAGACACACACATATACACACACTTATATACACTTCTATATATATATATATATATATATATATATCACATACATATCATCTAGATATATAAATACACATGTACGTATAGCAATAAGAGCAAAACACCAAACACGTGGAGTGCACCGCACCCGTATTACATTAACTCTATGATAAAATTATGATACGTCCCCAACACACAACCAAACGTATCCTGAAGGATATAAGTAAGTATAATACACTAATTATGAACAATATATATAGTAATTAGATTAACTATGTGTCTGTGTCACAATATGATATGCACAAGGCCCTGTGTCGGAGGAAAACCCCCAAAATTAACCCGTTTCGTCAAATTAACTAGATACGGCCTATACGTATCAAATTATAGATTTGACACTAGTCACAAACAAACAATCATATATCAATTTTATCAATTAGATCAATTGACAAGCACTACATGTGTCAATCTCGGAATTCCCCCAAAATTGGCACCAAAATGCACATAACTTCCACCGTAGGTCTCCGATGAATAAAAAACTAATTTTTATGTGTAGCCTATGCATGTGGGTTAGTTTCTCATGGTTAAATCTTGGATTTAGAGTCTATTAGAAGGAAGAAAACTGAATATACCAATTGGAATATGGATTTCTAATAAAAAGTTCAAAAATGCAAAGTAGCTCCTCTCCTTGTAGATCTTGGCCTCCTCCTCCTTGCTCCTTGCTTCATTCTTGTAGATCCATGAGGTAGAAGCCTCAAGGAAGAATTAGAGAAGGAATTTGTAAAGAATTAGTGGAGAATTGATAAGGGAATGAAGTAAATTAGAAAAGAGAAATTGTAGATATAAAGGAATTAGGAAATTGGTGAAGTAAAATGATTTCTCTCTCCCAAGCTATATGAAATATCTCAATAACCCCTTGTGGCCTCTTATGAAGAAATTAATTAGGGAGGAAAGGTTCTAGTCTAATGGTTTCACTAATTAATCCAACCTCCTAATCCATGGGCCTAATTCATGGGCTTAAATTAAAATAATCTAAAATGTTGGTTCATGCATCTAATAAATTAGTTAGGTCCACTATACAAGTCTAAAATAAATCTACAACAAGCAATCAATAAATAATACAATAATTAAATAAATTATGCATGCACAAAATTTAAATACAAATAAATCCTAAATTAAAAATACCCATGTAAATTACGAAAGTACCCTTGAGTGAAAATATGAGGGTGACAATCCTACCCACCTTAGAAAAATTTTGTCCTCGAAATTAAGGAATAAACTAACTACCAAAAGCAAACAATATAATGCAAGAAAGAATTATACCTCATGGCTCGAACAGATATGGATATCCCTCTCGCATCTTGGCCTCTCACTTCTAGGTACTCTCTCCTGGCGAGTAATGCCTCCACGTGACGAGCACCAAAGGAATCGTCTGGTTCCTCAATACCTTCTCTCTCTGATCCAGAATCTCCACTGGCTGCTCTTGAGAGCTAAGAATAGGGCCCACCTCTATCTTCGAGTGATCCAGTACATGATTGGGAGCTGCCACCTACCGTCTCAGCTGTGACACATAAAATACGTTGTGCACTCCCTCCAATGTTGGTGGCAAGTCTAGTCTGTATGCAACTATACCGACCCACTCAAGAATACTGAAATATCCGATAAATTATGGACTAAGCTTGCTGCCTCAACCAAAACGAATCATGCCACGTGTCAGAGAAATTCTCAAAAAAACCAGACCGCCAACCTAGCACAAAGCACAACCTTCGAACTCTAACAAACAACAATTAAACACAAGCAAAATAAAGCTAAAGCTATACCTCAAACTTCAAAGGTCTCCGGTGGCTATCGGTCCAATGTTGTTGCCTGTCCTGCGCTACTCGAAGTCTGTCCCTGATAAGCTTCACCTTCTCGGCTGTATCCACTACCATCTCTGGTCCCAATAAAGCTCTGTCACCAACATTATCCCAGGACAACAGAGTGCAGCACCTCCGTCCATACAATACCTTGAATGGTGATATCTCAATGTTGGGTTGGTAGCTATTATTGTATGAAAACTCTACCAACTAAAGGTAATCCTCCCAAGAACCTCGAAGATCCAAAACATAGGTACGTAGCATATCCTCGAGAGTCTGAATAGTCCTCTCCGACTGTCCGTCAGTCTGAGGGTGTTAAGCGATACTGAACTTGAGTTGAGTGCCCACGCTTGCCTGCAAACTCCTCCAGAAGTGGGATATAAAGTGACTATCCCGATCCAAGACTATGATCACTAGAATACCGTACAATCTGATAATCTGGCGTACATACATCTTCGCAAGCTTCTTCTTAGATGTACCCACTTTAAATGGTAGAAAGTGGGCTGATTTGGTGAACATGTCCACGATGACCCAAATCGTATCTTTTTCTCCTAGGGAACGTGGAAGTCCTAATACAAAATCCATAGTCATATGTTCCCATTTTTACTCCGAAATGGGTAAAGGCTGAAGCAATCCACCTGGCCTTTGTCTCTCCGTCTTAACCTGCTGGCAAACTAAGCATCTGGACACGAAGCTAGCTACCTCCTGCTTCATGCCATACAACCATACATGCTCCCTCATATCTCTATTAAATCTTATTGGCATCTGGATGCATAAAGTACTGAGAATGATGCACCTCCTGCATAATCTCCTCGCGCAATGCTTCTCTCGGTACACATAACATGGTACCATATCACAAAGATCCATCATTTGCAATGATAAAGTCCTCTACAAGCCCCAACTGAACCTGTGCTCTGATGCTCCTGAGAGAGTCATCCTCATACTGTCCGGATCTAACCCGGTCCATCAGCTCTGACTGTACCTGATGTTCCCACATCTGTGCGGCGACTCCAGGAATCAATACCTCAATGTCCAAACTGTCAAGATCTGCCAATAAATATATGTCTCTCATCAAGCATATAGCCTCGGGATACCTGCTCAAAGCATCCGCGACTACGTTGGCCTTGTGGTCTGTGAATATCTCAACTCCAACCATCGGTGCTGCCTCAAGTTGAGCTCTTTTTGTGTAAATACATACTTTAAGCTCTTGTGGTCTGTGAAGATCTTAACTCTCTCTCCATACAACTAGTATTTCTATTATTTGAGAGCAAAAATAACCGTTGCCAACTCTAAGTCATGGGTAGGTTAGTTTTTTCATACGGGCGTAATTGCCTAGAAGCATAGGTAATCACCTTCCCGTGGTGCTGTAACACACAACCCAAACCCTTCCCTGATGCATTACTGTAAATGAAAAATCCTCCTGCTCCTGATGGTAATGTCAAGATGGGAGCTGTAGTCAATCTCCTCTTCAGATCCTAAAATGCTGACTGACAATCCTCAGTCCAGACGAATTCTACGTCCTTCCTGGTTAGTCTAGTAATCGACTTTGCAAGTCTGGAAAAGTCCTGAATAAACCTCCGGTAGTAGCCCGCCAATCCAAGAAAACTTCTAATATCTGCTACTGAACTTGGGGTAGACAACGATTCAACTACGAAAATCTTCTTCGGGTCCACAGAGATTCCTTCTCCTGTAATAACATGCCGTAGGAATTCAACCATATCAAGAAAAAATTCACACTTCGATAACTTGCCATACAGCTTCTCCTTCATGAGTGTCTCCAAAATAATCCTTAAGTGCTGCTCATGCTCCTTTGGTATCTTTGAATATATTAGAATATCATCAATGAAGACTACAACAAACCGGTCCAGGTACTGATGAAATACCTTGTTTATCAGGTTCATGAACATTGCCGGGGCATTGGTCAACCCAAACGGCATCACCAAGAACTCGAACTACCCATAACGAGTCCTGAAAGCTGTCTTCGGGATATCTTCCCTCTTCACTTTCACATGGTGGTACCCTGACCTCAAGTCTATCTTTAAGAATACCTTCGCTTCGCTCAACTGGTCAAACAAGTCATCAATACGCGGCAACGAGTTTTTATTCTTGATAGTGAGGTTGTTAAGTGCCCTGTAGTCGATACACATACGTACCGACCCATCCTTCTTTGGTATAAAAAGTACTAGAGGTCCCCATGGTGATGAACTGGAATGGATAAAGCCCTTGTCTTCTAACTAATTTACCTGCTTCTTCAACTTAGTCAGTTCCCTGTTGTTGACTCTATAGACGTGCTGAGAGATCGGCTCTGCACCTGGCACCAAATCTATAAAGAATTCCATATCTCTGTCCGGCGGCAACCCTGGCAACTCCTCTGGAAAGACATCCAAGAACTCTGCAATCAACGGATTTAGCGACTCCTGCTATTCTACCAAAGCTCCACATAAATCGCCTTCGCTCTGCTCTACTCCTCGGACGAACTCAAACTTCGGCTTTCATGGCATGTGAAATAAAACTCTGTCTCCACGACAATCGATACTAGCATTATGCTTACTCAACTAATCCATCCTGAGTTTTATATCGTTACTCGAAAGTGGCATTATGAGTAAACATATGCTCAGCTCTTGGCCTCCCAAATAAACTCTATGGTTCTTGCAATCATCACTGATCAGGATAATGCCACCCCCGATCGTGATCTTGCAAGTTCTCACCATTGGTTCAGACTCAAGATGATGTCTCAGAGCAAAAGATACAGAACAAAGCTATGAGAAGCCCCAGAATCGAATAAAACATGAGCTGGAATGGAACCGAGATAAATTGAAACTGAGATGACAACGCCAACCTACTCCTCCTCCTTGATAGTCAAGACAAAAGCTCGCCCCTGTCGTTGTGCTCCTCTCTGTTGCTAATGCTGGGCAAACTGCGACTGCTGTGGTAGAAGAGGTCCTCTCTGCTGCTGTCCCGCAGGTAGTCTAGTGGGTGCCCTCTGTGCTTTTCCTCCACCCTGAGCTGGACGAGTTAGGACTTTAGGACAAGCCCTCAATTGATGATCTCCCGGTCCACAGAATAAGCATTGGCCTAGCCTCAACCTGCATGCGTCCATCTGTGTCCTTTCTTATTATAGAAAGTGCCAGAAACTGCTGCCCTCTGGATCTGATGCATCTGTTGTGCTGGCACTCTAGCTTGCACGTGATACTGCTACCTCTGGTACTGGTAGGGCCTATGGTGCTCCTGCTGGAAGTGAGGCCTCTTCGTTGGACACATGTTGGTGTTGGATCCTCCTGTGTCCCTCGGCCTCTTAGAGCCAAGCTCTAAGTCATCTTCCTTTCTCTGCGCCTGCCTGAGAATCTCCTCGAAGGTGGCAGTAGGATCTCCGTTGGTGTAGGATTTGACCACCCGGTTCAGGCCCTTCCTGAACTTCCTGGCTCTGCCTCTAGGGTTCTACCCCTCCACGAAGTGACCTAGTCGGCAATACTCCGTCGCATACTCATCCACTAACATACCTCCCTGGACGAGGTACTGGAACTGAATCTCCAAAGATGTAAGAGCCATTTCAGGAAAGAACTTCTCTTTCAAAAGCCCTTTGAAGGCTTCCTAAGTGAGTCCGGGTACTGCAATCATGGGGTCTGTCTGAAACCATGTCAAAGCAATGTCGAACATCATACACCCCGCTGCCTCTATCTGTAGCATCTCTGGAATATGCGCCAGCTGCAGGTTTCGTTTGATGTCCTCGATCGAATCGTCTACCTAAAGAATCCTCTGTGCTTCTAAAGTCCTTTCGGCCCATCCTCTTGAAGTCTATGATGGTACCCGGCCTCGGTTGCTGAGGAATAAACTGAGATGGTGTCGTATGTGGCTGGACTATGGTAGCTCTCTCAACTGCTGCAAGCGCGATCTAGTGAGCATTCTCCACGCTCTGTCGTAGGACCTCTGACTGTCGCTGCTGCGCCTCCATCATCTGTTGGAAGAGCGCGAACATCTGCGTCTAATTAACTGCAGGTGGTAAAGGTAAAAGATCCTCGGAAACTGTCTTTCCTGTCTTCGGCACTAGAGGTGGAGCACCTCCTAAAGCTGCTGCCGATACGCCCACCTAGACCGGTAAAGATGACCTCCTGAATGTAGGTACTAGAACATCGTCTGAGGGTGCTGCCCTCATGGATGATAAAGTGACTGATCGTGCTGTCGTGGCACCTGATCGTTCGGAACGTGTCTTCGGCGGCATCCTGAAGATATATTGAAATACGAAATCAATATTGAATATGATACGATATCATCAAAGAAGGACATAACCTTATTCAACGTAAATCAAATATTCAATAGATAAGGATTTGCAAAATAGATTAGCATTTTCCTAGGTGTAATTGTGTCATGCTCCAGTCCCAAAAATACGTAGGACTAGGACACGTAAGCACGCCAGCTGCATGTATATGGTGTTTGTGGTATTAAATGAAAGAATGAAAGTGTATTTCAATGACAGGGTTTATACGAGACCCGTGCCCTTTGGTTTAAAAACAAACTTGTATAATTCGATCCTATACGAGGATACGGGAGTACAATTTATTTAATCTGGGTATAAATTGCTATAGGTGTCTGATCTGCAGTCGATCACTTTAGCCCTTGGACTACGCGATGTTGAAGAAGTGCCGTGGAAGACGGGTAGCGGCTCCGAAGGCTGCGAAGGAGGGTGGATGCACGGTGCCAGAGCCGTCGACCCCTACCCTTTGCCTGAGCTCCGGACTCTTCTCTCCTTCTCCTTCTCTCTCTCTCTTTTTACCAATTCTCCGACCTGGTTCGATCTTCCAAATTGTTGACCTTGTTCCCCATTGATAGGGGTCTTTATTTATAGAGTTTTGGTGACAGTGACCACTCCGTCGGTGTAACAACCGAGGAGTGGACAGTACAGCATCCTTTTACACAATGGTTAAAATAACTAATGCCTGCACATAAATGACCTTTTGAGTGAGTTTGTGACACGTGTCCAACTAAGGGGACAAAATACGTATATCTGCTGCGAAGATCACGGCGTAGAAGCCACGTAGGTAGGTATCCCTTGTGTAGAAGAGGTTGGCGTAGAAGCCAAATGACTGTCACCCCTGGCGTAGAAGCCAAAATAGACATAGAAGCCGAACAAGCGTAGAAGCTGAATGGGCATAGAAGTCGATCAGGCATAGAAGCCGAATAGGCATAGAAGCCGAATGGTCATAGAGACTGAGTGGGCGTTTGAAGCCGAATGAGCACAGATCCTGGATGGGCGTAGAAGCCGCTGCGTACCGTGCCAGAGTATTGATGTGGACATCTTCGTCTGAATTACGGCTTTCAAAGGTGTAATCAAATCTTTTATAGAGATTTGCCACCATCCTGTGCATTAAATACGGAGACGTATTTTGAAGGTCTGCAGCCCTTCTGTGCATCCGTCGCAGAGACGTGTCTTGAGGGAAACTGTCACCGCTCTGTGCAATTTGACGTAGAGACGTGCCTCGGGCCCTGTACGAAGTATAGCTTTTGACGTGGCAGGCGGTTTGTCTACTTCGGAGCGTAAAACAGCTCATGTTTGCCTGTGTTAAACAAGGCGGTGTATTCCCTTGTACGCGAAAGAGCGGTTTACGCTGGGGGAACTTTGGTAACCGACGGTTTGGTGTTATTTTAACCAAATCCTCTGCATTAAATGCCGAGATCCGCCATCATACTGTGTGGCTCGTCCCGAGGGGTCTGCCATCGTTTCCAGCCGTCGTCTGGGTAGCCATGCAGCACTTTTTGTCAGGAGTCAGATGCCAGGTTCACTGCATGACTTGACAGGTTCATTTTGAGAAAAATGAAGCGTTCCTCGTACGCATTAAAGCTGATTTGAGAGCGGCTGAGTTTTACGCCATGGAGGCGATGAAGAACTCTATCTTACGCTGGAGCGGCCTGGACGTACTGCACTTACGCGGATGGTCCTTTGAGCTTTATACTTCATGCTGTGTTTTTTGCGGAGAAAGCTCTGTTGCACGTTTGATGGCTCTGAAGTCCTCTGTTTTATGCTGCTCTGCATCAAGAGGCTGCGTAGATCCTCCCAGCATATTTTTCATGCTTCTACAAGACCCCCTTCAAAGCTTTTTAAATTCTTCAAAATTTGAAACGCTTTGAATGAAGCATGAACGGCCCCTCGTAACTCGAAATGTTTCTGAATGGAGCGCTGAAACGGTCGATGCGAACTTTATGGCGGATTTATTGGGGACCGCTATGATCTCTTTTGCCTATAAAAAGGCTGGGGGGTGAACCTGTTCTCACCATATTCCCATCACCATGCAGAGATGATCGCCGGAGTTCGTCGGGTCGACCTGAGGAAGAAGGAGATCATGTTCTTCCAGCATGTAGGGAGCCGAAAAAGATGGCATCTTCGAGCAAATGTCCACTGCAACGATGGATCATGGAAGGATATCTTAGCCTCCCTTGCTCGGGATAATCAGCAACTTTATGTGGCTGTCCTTTCAGGAGAAGGGAAGGGTCATATTAGACCACACTGCTTGCAAGCGGTGTCTTCTCCTATTATACTCTCGGGGATGAGAGAGAAGACAGGCTGTAGCAGCCATCTCCCAGGACTGAGATGGGTTTAATACCTCAACCCAATCTGCCGTGGCGCACGGAGCATGGGATCTGCATAATCTATGCAAGCCCCAACTCTGTCGTTCTCTCGCCACTGATCATCTCCTTCGAAGGAGAGAAAGACCTGCACCGATGCGAGAACCCGGTAGAACGGATTCTGGGGGCGATCTTCAGACGACGAGGGAGTATCTCCTTTGTAGACGGAGTTTCCCTCAGATGTAATCATGAAAATGAAAAGAAAACCCTTGTAGATTGGATTTCCCTCATATGTAATCATGACTTTGATCTTTTAATAAAATCGTCTTGCTTCTTCATATGATCATCTTGCCATACGTTGCTGTGAAGTCTGAATATGTGTAGCTTCAACACGTCTGAATCTTTATGCCGACTCTGTAGAAAGAGTGCTAGGTCCTGTCCTTTACGCACAGCGAATAGTCCATAGAAAGTTGTAGAGCATTTTTGAACATCTTTAGAACTGTCCTGTTGCTAGGACTGAGGGACCGCGTAGAGCTCTGAACTTCTAATAAACAGAATTTTTTGTTCAGACTTCGTCTTCAAGAATGACTTCCCGAGAAATCCCTTGGAACAGGGTCGAGAAATGGCTGTCTAACTGGGTTGCCATCTTTTGATAGACGAGATATTCAGACTGGAGTCTGGATGAACCTCCAATTTTGGACCCGAGAAGAGTAATTTCTCAATGTTTGAACTCTGTATACTTCGGGTACTTGGGATGCTTTGGGTCAAGAATGAGTATCTTCTGTGTTGAACTCTTTGCAATTGACCGCTTTGGGGACTGTTTCGAATATACGGAAAGTAGTGGAGCACGAAATCATCAATCTATAACCTCTGGGCGTAAAACACCATCGAGCGCGAAATCGTAGACTTGTGGTTCCTGAGCGTGAAGTCGTAGGTTTGTTGCCTCTCGAGCATAAAATCTACCGAGCACAAAGGCATCCGGGCATAAAACCATAGACTTATAGCTGTCGAACGTAAAGCTGTAGATTCGTAGCCGTCGAACGTAGAAAGCTCCTTTAGCATAGGACTGGAGATCTGTAGCCTGTGAGCGTAGAACACCATCGAGCGTGAAATCGTAGACTTGTGGTTTCTGAGCGTGAAGTCGTAGGTTTGTTGCCTCTCGAGCATAAAAGCTATCGAGCATAAAGGCATCCGGGCATAAAACCATAGACTTATAGCTGTCGAACGTAAAGCTGTAGATTCGTAGCCGTCGAGCGTAGAAAGCTCCTTTAGCGTAGAACTGTTTGATTTGTAGCTCCTGAAAAGAAAGTTTTTTCGAGCGTGAAGTTTGCGGATCTGTTGCCTCTGAGCGTAAACTGAGCGCCACCGAGCGTGAGATCGACGATTTGGTATCTGCTGAGCGTAAAGTCGTAGGTTTGTGGCCTCTCGAGCATAAAAGCTACCGAGCACAAAGGCATCCGGGCGTAAAACTATAGACTTGTAGCTTGCGAGCGTAAAAACCGTAGATCCGTTGCTGTCGAGCGTAGAAAGCCCTTTTAGCATAGAACCCGCTGAACCGTTTTGCACGAAAAATCTTTCGAATTCGCTGACTGTCCGTCTTCCAAGGGTAGTGGGCTGACGTAGCATCCAATCATAACCAATCTGTGAGATTTGGTTAGGGTCTCGAGGAGTTCGTCCGAGGATTCGAGGAGTCGACCCGGACTATATATATCCCAAGTTTTTGAGAGAAAAACTTTTTATCTGTCTTCTGCGAAAGAGAGCTTTCGACTGTTCGAGTTTTTCTTCGTTCCTTCTCCGAGTACTTCGAGTCTTTCAGAAATGGCGCCGAAATAAACCCCCTCCGCTAAGGGAAAGAGCATAGGTTCTTCCTCTCATTCTTCTGCCCTAGCGAGGGAGTCTCTGGTCGGGCAAGGCGAACTTCCTTCCGAGCAAAGTATTCCGCCAACGAGTAGCGCACCCGGCCTTAGAGGTAGAGCCTTTGGGGTGACAAAAACGACGAAAAATTCTTCGCACACGTTGAACGTGACCGCGCTAGGTCGTCTTCTGTGCTGATGGCCTCTTTGGAGGAAGATGATGCACGGAGGCGTTTTTATCTTTTACACCCACATTTCTAATGTGCCAGCGTAAAGACTCCATATTTTCGTAGCCCTGAGCGTAAAAGCTCTGGCTACCGAAAGTTGGCGTATATCATAAATTTTGAGTTTTACGCTTGTGGAGGGGACTTTCGGCGTAAAATAACCAAATTATTACGATCCTGCGTAGAGCACAGACTGTCGTTTCCTTGGTCTGTACGTTTGTGCAAGATTTGTAATGACATATTTCCCTTGCACTTTTGAAGTTGATCTGGACGAGTCTCCACTGGCCGAGGTGATGGGCTCCGCTGCTGGGATGCTGCACTCGAACTACCTGGAGGATCTGTCCCACGTGGCATTTCCCATCTCCGGACCTCAGTATCCTGAGGGAAAGGGGTTTTTGATATCGTTTCAGGGCGAGCGGACGCTGCTGAGCATGATTAATGGCGAGCCCCTGACCTACGTAGATGGGGAGCAGTACATAAAGCCGGCTTTCCTCTTTGGGGACATGATTGACAAACAGTCCCAGACGAGGCCCAAGAGGGAGCCCTGGGTTTTCTTTGTCGGGAATTTGGTTTTGTATTTGCCAACGATGCCGAGGGATTATCCTATCTCGGCCTTCTTCCATGCGACGCATCCCAGGAAGATGTCGTGGATGCTGACTCTTGATCTTCACGGTAAGCCGGGAAAGATCTTTCATCTCAACGGAGCTGACCGGGGGTCGTTTGTCAGTCGCCCTTCTGGCTTTGTCACGTTGTTCCGGGGACTGTGCCCGGGTAGTGTCCCAAGTAAAGACAGCTCGGTGGTCCAGCCGGTCCAATTGCCGACCTTCTGCAACGACTTTATGGGACGAGGCGGGATATATCCCAAGGAGAATCCTCGATATAATGGGTGGATCACCCCAACAAACTCCCGATGGACATGCCTAGTGGGCTGGGCCTTGAAGCACTTCCGGAGAGAACTGGAGGTCATTGGGCTATATGCCGCTGTGAGTGCGATGAGCGTCGGGTTGCCTTCGAACCCTAACTTGTTCCTGGCGTTGATGCAGCGGTACATTCCGCTCACTGGGACCTTTGCCACTCCACTGGAGGAGTTGGGATTGGCACTCCACGAGATGGCAGTTGTCTCGAGACTGCCGATGGGGGATACCCCCTATGAAGAGTATGTTCCCACCAATCAGGAGTTGGGGGATTTGGACCCTCGGGTGGCGGAAGTATATCAGGAGCTGATGTGTCAATACTTTGCGTGCACCGCTTTTTATAACGAGCCTTCTGATTTGGCTCATACCACCAAGTGGATGTCCTACCTCTTCTTTCACCGAGCTAGGGCTGCCAAATCGGAGAAAGCCTCGGGGGGCAAAAATGAGCCCGTGAACTGTTTGGGAGTGCTTAGCGCCCAGGTCGTCGAGGGTCTTATGGAGGAGGCCGCAGCTCCGGATCAAATTCTCGTCGAGGGGGTAGGAAAGTACCCCGAAGGCACAAAGGCCTGTAGTTACTTGAGGCGCTGTCGCCGGCCTCTGTCTAAGGAAGCCCAGTTGGCTGGTTTCCTCTCCATATGGCTGCGTCGAGTAGTAGTGCCCGGCACAGCGTCCGCGGACCGTATTCACCGGAACATCCTGTGGCCGGCAGTGCGCCTAGTGTTCGGGGCAAGACTGGGCTTGCTTTCCCCCATGGTGTGCCGTATACAGGCTGGCTTGAGAGCCATAACTGATGGGTTGCTCGTCGACAAAGTTCGGCGTAAGAGTTTTCCCAGGGTGGAGTTACCATACCTATACTTGATGGGATGGTTAATTTTCTATAATCCTCGGGTGATGTCTCCTGGCTCCGATAGCAGCTCGGGGGGTATATTCTTGCTAAATTACAAGGATTCCTCCTGGAATGTGAATACAGTCTTAGACTGTCGGCTGGTGTTGAACCTCAGCCACGGTTGGAAGATCCTCTGCATTGTCCCCTCCGTTCATCGCAATCAATCAGGGCTGCGGCTTGAGGATTCCGGTGGAGAGAAGACTGACCTTTCCCCGGAAGCTTTTAACTGGTTGGTCTGTATTAGACCCTCCTATCTGCTGTATAGGAGCGAAGACCATTGTTTCTTCGAGCCCTACTTGCCTAGTCGGTTTGTCCGGCAGTTTGGGTACGATCAGTTGTACGTGGGCCATGCCGTCACCAGCTTTAGGTCCAGGGGCGGACTCATTGATGGAGCCAGAGGGTGGCGGTATTTCCTCATGGGTTGTACGGGGGCAATCTTTATCGTGCAGGTCGTTACAACCTCCACGGAGCTCCTCATTCTCTATTCTTATGCCTAGTTCTATGTGGCGATTAACACCTTCCATCATGATTTTGACACGCGTGGAAGCTTCAGGGTGCCTTCTTCCAAGCCTGGGGGAAAAGTTGACGTCCCCTCGGTTTTTTCGGACGAGGGCGGGGAGTCTGGTACTCCGGATGAGCCTCTGGTGTCGGTGCCGAGGTGCGAAATGCCTCCGCCAGCGGGGGCTTTGGTAGTCTCTTCTGGGAAGCGACGGGCTTCTGCTCCGAAGAAAGTTTCTCTTCGTAAGAGGGGGAAGGAAATGGTTGCTCGTCCTCTCCGCATTCTTGGTGTTGAGGCTCCCGGGAGTGAGCCTGCCTCTCCCCATATCAGGGATGATTCTTTGGCTGAAGGTTCCTCGCCTTTTAGAGAGGGACCTTCTACAGTTCCGGCCGGCGGTACCGGAGAATCCTCGCTAGAGGTCGCTATCGTGGCTGCTGCTCCAGGTAGCGGAGCGAGGTTGCCTGTGTGGCCGAGGCAGATGGGAGAATCTTTCCCGAGGTCAGCAGCAGGAAAAACTCTCGTCGTGTTAGCGAGCACGTCTGGCGAGATTCCAACTGATGAACCTCGACCGCGTCTCGGTGGAGGCTTGACGAAACTCTTGGTGATGTCGGTCGGCCCACCTCCTTCTCCAGGTATGACGGTTCGCATTGCATCATTAATGCGTGGTTTAGCTACCTCGAGTGCGGATGCGTCGTATATGCCGTTGGCTACAGTTAAATATCGTCTTTATGTCTCCCTTTAGAAAGATTATCATCATACTGATATTAACTTTCTTGTCCTCTTTTCAGAGGATAGCGCCCACGGGGAGTATAGCGTTGAAGCGCATTCTGGCTCCTCTCGGGCTCCTAACGATGATACGAAGGCGTCCGACTTCGATGAGGAAGTGGCTTCGGGGGCCAGTACGCCCGAAGTAGTTTCGTCACCTCAAGAGGAGGATGAACCCGTCGTCGTGACCTTGCCTCTTATGAGTGTGGCGATGACTTTGACCGCCGTTGTCGCACCTTCTTCGGTCGCGCCATGCGTCGATGCGACGGCTGTGGCCACCTCATCTGTAATTATCCCTGGAGAGGGACTTGCTGATATTGCGGCCGCTCCCGGCGTCCAGTCGGATCTAGTTGCGTTGACCGAGCAACATACCAGCCTCTTCTACACCGGTTTGAAAACGATGATATTAATGGTGTTAGCGAAGAGTCTAGATTTCGAGCGCCTGAAGAAGACTTCTCTTGCTTCGATCGAGGTAATCAGGGAGCTCGGCGATTCTGGGGTAGCTGACGCCCTGGAGGCGGTGGTTAATGGGTTAGAGCAACCCATTACCGAATACTTGCAGCTGACTCGGGGCAGCCTCGATGCTGATGTCCAGGCTCGGTTCGACCTCATGACTGCGCGGCTTGCTACAAAGCTGGAAAGCCTAGACAACTCCATCCAGAAGCATAAGCTGGAGATGGATAGGAGAAAAGCTGTCGTGGAAAAGGCTTTTGCTGTTGAGACGCAGTGTCGATCCGAGCATGAAGGGAATGCGGCGAGGGTCTCCAAGCTGAAGGAAAAACTCGCTCGGGCAGAGGAGTGGGCTTCTCAGTCGCTGGCGGTTCTAGAGGTAGCAGCTGGTCGTCTGAGTACAGTGCGACAGGATTTGGACCGTGCAGAAGCTGCTCGTGCGAGCTGTCTTCGGGCAAAGGCCGATCTGTCCCTTACGAACACTCCCGAGGCACGGCTGGAGCAGGCTCGCATCGACACCTTGGCTCTTAGAAATGAGAGGATAGCCGTACTGGAGCGGCTGATTCGCAATCTGACTACTTCGCCATCATGATGTATCCTTTCCCTTTTTGCTTGCCCAGATGTAATTCTGCCTCCCTTTTGGGAATAAATAAAGTCGACTCCTTTCTGACTTTTATGGACCTGTCATTTCGGAATGTAAATGACAGTTTTTAGGCGAGAGTAATATCAGAGGTAGTATGGACATGATAAACTCTCGATAACCTTTTAGCGGGACATCTATTCAGAGGTCTTACGGACATGATAGAGTGTAACCCAACTAATTACGTTCTGGAAGTAGTTTTGTCAGAATCGAGATCCTCGCTATATTCCACTCGAGCGGGGGAGATTAAACATAGTACCTCTTCAAGAATTTACCGTTGATAGGAGCCATTAACAGGTCTCCGTTAGGCTGGGCTAACCTGTAAGCGCCATTCGAGAACGTTGTCTCGATCACATAAGGGCCTTTCCACTTGGGCTGGAATTTGCTTTTACTTCTGTGAGTAAGAATCATTGGCCTTCTTACGGCTAGAACTAGCTCGCCGAATTTGAACACCCTTTTCTTTACTTTATGATTTAAAGCTTTGAAAATGCGTGCTTGGTAGAGCGTGATGCGCTGTTGAGCTTGGAGGCGTTTCTCGTCTAATCCTTTCAGCTCTTAGAGCCTTAACAGGTCATTCTTTTCTCGAGTCAGCTCATTAGTTATGGCTATCCTGAGCGACGGGATCTGGATTTCAATGGGGAGAACCGCTTCGCTCCCGTAGACCAGCAAGAACGGGGTGCAGCCTATCGACGTCCGTACTGTTGTGCGGTATGCCCAGAGACATTCGCCCAGCTTCTCGTTCCAGTCTCTTTTGTTTGAAGAGACGAATTTCTTCAAGAGTTTGATAATGATTTTGTTGAAAGCTTCTGCCAAACCATTAACAGCTGGATAGTATGCCGTAGAGGCAATATTGCGTATCCGATTTTTATCGCAAAATCGATGAAACACTTGGCTGATGAACTGAGGCCCATTGTCGTGAATTATCCTCCGGGGTACCCCAAAGCGATAAATAACGTGATGCTTGATGAAGCTGATCACATTAGATGCCTTTACCTCAGCGAGAGGGATTGCCTCTGCCCATTTGGAGAAGTAATCTGTGATGGCCAGTATGAACTGGTAACCCCTTGAAGAAGATGGGTGAATAAGACGGATGATATCCATACCCCATGCTTCGAAAGGCCAGGATGCGACCGTGGGATGTAGATGTTTGGACGGTTGATGTATGAAGTCTGCATGAACCTGACAGGCTCTGTAATGTCTTGCATACCGTATTGCATCTGCGATCATAGTAGGCCAGTAATAGCCCATTCTCCTGATGCGATCCTGTAGCTTAAGACCGGGTTGATGCGCTCCGCACACGCCGTCGTGAGCCTCACGGATAATCTGCTGTGCTTCGTCGTTAGAGAGGCATCTCAATAGTAATCCGTCGTAGGTTCGGCGATATAGGCTTTGTGAAGATGCATCGAAGTAGAAGCGTAGTGATCATCTCTTGACAGATACTGCTTCTTTGGGGTCCTCCGGCAAGATTCCGTATGCCACGAAATCTATGAAGGGACTTGTCCAATCTCTCATAGGAGGATCGGTGTTGACAGCATAGCTGCGTTCTATGTGACAACTGTTCTTCACACAGAATAAGTCTCTGTTAAGAAGGATTACCGAATCCTGCCTTCTTACGGGAGTAGCTAAATCTGCGCTAGACTGGCTAGGGCATCAGCTTCCAGATTCTGAGATCGAGGTACATGCTCTAGGAAGAACTCCTTGAATGTCATGGCTATCTCGACCGTCGCTTGGTGATAGGGGATGAGGTCTGGATTCCGGACTTCATATATTCTCCTGACTTGATTGACGATAAGCAGAGAATCACCGAAAGCTTCCAGGGACTCTACCCCCAGCTCTTTAGCAACTTGGAGCCCTATTAGTAGAGCGTTGTACTCCGCCACATTGTTGGAGCAGGGCTCGCTAAGAGAATATACTCGATAGATGACGAGCTGATCAGGGGCGACCAGGACGACTCCCACTCCCGAAATGATGTTTCCCTTAGGACCGGTTCTGGAGGCACCGTCGAAGAACAGTTGCCATGCGTCACCTTTCATTGTGGAATTATATTCTGCAACTTTGTCGGAAATGTCTTCGTATAATTTGGAGGCCTCTGGGATCGGGTGAGCAGCTAGGAAGTCGGGCAGCGCTTGGCCTTTGATGGACTTCTGCGGTACGTATACCATGTCATATGGTGTTAACAACATCGCCCAAGTTGTGACTCGGGAATTAAGAACGCTCGGCTTGCTCATCAGTACTCGAAGAGGGTTAATCTTGGAGATGATGTGGATAGTCTTGCCGGTGATGTAGTACCGCGTCTTTTGGATAGTGAACATCAGAGCCAAGCATTCTTTCTCGACTGGGTTGTACCGGTGTTCGGCTCCGACCATCATCCTGCTGAGGTAGTAGATTGCCTGTTCATGCCCTACATCGTTCTTCTGTGCGAGAAGAGCTCCTAGCGAATGATCCATTGCTCGGACGTACAGCAAGAACAGTTTTCCCATAACAGGAGGCACCAGAACTGGTGGACTGGTGAGGTAGCGCTTGATATCTCCAAACGCTTGCTGGCAGGTTTCGTCCCATACGAAGGATACACCTTTCTTCATGACATGAGAGAAGGGCTGACATCTCCCCGAGAGATTGGATATGAATCGCCGGATGTAAGCCAGACGTCCTTGAAATCCCCTGAGTTCCCTCAGATTACGGGGCGGTCACATTTCTACGATTGCCTGGACTTTATCAGGGTCCACTTGGATGTCTTTGGCGGTAATGACAAATCCCAGAAATTTGCCACTAGATACACCCAAAAATGACTTCGTAGGGTTCATCTTGAGTTGATGTTGGCGCATTAACTCGAATACCATCCTCAGGTCTTGAATGTGATCACCTTTGAGGCGGCTCTTGACGGCTATGTCGTCCACGTAACATTCTACTGTTTTACGTAAATGCTCGTGGAATATGTTACTCATAGCTCGTTGGTATGTAGCCCCAGCATTCTTCAATCCGAAGGGCATGACCGTGTAGCAATATACTCCCAATGGTGTCCGGAAGGTGGTGTGCTTCTCGTCTTCAGGATGCATATTGATCTGATTGTACCCTGAGAACCCGTCCATGAAAGACATGCGTTCAAAGCCGCAGGTGTTGTCGATCATGATCGCCGAACCGTAGAGAGATCATGTTGGCCATGACCGTCTTCTCGGTGTTTTGCAGAGTGATAGCCTTAGCATCGATCAACCCCTGGATCCTCCTCTTCAGTATGTAACACGCCTTTGTTGGGTGGTGTACGTATCTATGGAAGATACAGTATTTGGGGTCGTCAGTACTGCCGGCTTCTTGGGGCCGCCTTAGCTCTGGAAGGGTGATCTTGCCGCTTTTGACGAGACATTCGAATATACTAGAGATATCGTCATCGTCGAAAGAGTAGACTTCGACGGGCCTGGAAGTTTCGGGCTTCGTCTGCGTGGTCGCCGCCGTCTTTTGTCTAGACGTATTGACTGTCAGAGCTTCTTTTTCCCTTGGAGCTGCGAGGATGGTCGCTGCTGGGAGATGACCTTTTGCCTCTATCGGAGGCGGAGATCATGATGCCATTGTCGCTCGCCTTGCGACTGTTGTCTTCGGCGGCCACTGCCGAGACGATGAACGAAGGCCACTCATGGAACTGATATGGTCCTGTAAACACCGAGACTACAGGAAGGAGGTTCTTCCTGCAAATGTCTACTAATGCTGAGTCCGGAACTCCTGGAGGCATTTGTAAGGTGGCCTGACGAAAATGTTCGACGAAGGTGCGAACGTCCTCCTTTTCCTTTTGTTTGACTTCGATAAGAGAGGACATAGACATGTCCATCCCACCCTCGTAGAATTGCGTGAAGAATAAAGCTTTGAAGTCTTCGAAGGAAGTAGTGCAGTTGTCCGCCAAGCTACGGTACCACTGATAGGCTACTCCTGAGAGGCATCCTTTGAACACCCGAGTGAGGAGGGCGTCATTCCCTTGTAGCAACACCGTCATCATACTAAAATAGTTCATGTATTGACTGGGCAATGTTTTTTCTTCGAACAGAGCCATAGTCTGAGGCTTGTACTTCGAAGGAAAAGGGACTTCTTCCCAGATAACTGGGTAGGGTTGGTTGATTCCCAGTTTCTTGAGCTGATCTTTGTGCTTCAAGGCATCAAACTGGGCTTTCAATTCCCGTACTGCCTGCATCAGATTTTTGGTCGGAAGCGGGGCTACGGAGTGGTACAGAGTTGGTTGTATCGTAACTCCAGCGGGAGGTAAGGCATTCCCTGAGTGAGGAAGCGGAGGAACTGCTGACTCTTGATCTACGCAGGCTCTTGGCTCGGGTTGGATGGTGGTAAGTCCACCCCCACACGTATCTGAGTTGGCGGGACCGATGCTTGAGCCATGGCAGTTGCGTGCTGAGCTAGCATCATCCGGTGCATGTTCTCCATCGTGGATTGCATTTGTGTCAGAGATGTTTCCAGCATAGTGATACGTTGTTCCGCATTTCCTGACGGTGAAGCTTCCTCGCGTTCGTCTTCAATGGCGTAGACTCCCATTTCCCTGGGCGTCCTCGAAGGATAAGTATAGGTCGCTGCAGAAGTCGACTCTATACTCTCAGCATCTGATCTGGGAGATTGGCGACCCCCAGTGTCAGAATCAGATGAGTATGAAGCCGGTTGCTGTGACCTTGCACGGGTGTTTTGGAACACCCCAGCTTCAGTGTTCCTGAGGAGGTCTTCGAATCTTCTTCGGCTCGGAGGCACCTGCGGGATGACGTCTTGAGCTCGGCCCTCCTCTAGGTATGTGAGAATCCATGTTCACGGACGCATACGCGGGCTCTTCTTCCGGAAAAGACTGAGAGTAGCTCAACCGGTCGAAAACCGGCCGGTTTGCCTTAGAACAGCAACAGTCGATCACAATTTTATGACTATTACAACATTGCTCGCTAGGGGGCGTAATAGACATGTTGGAAGGTCCCCTCTCCTTACGCTTCTGGATTAAGTATTTGCGCAGGTCAGGGGGAGTAGCAACTTGAGCTTGTTTTACGTCGTTGGACTTTGCCTGGCGTAAATTGGAGATTCGCTCAGAGTGGCATAAGGCTGAAGAGGTCCTCAGCTGGCCGTCGGCTTCCCGCGTAATTCGAAGGGTAGGCAGATTGCTCCTTTGCTGGCGTAACGGCCGAGGAGTCGAGTATTCCGCTGCCTGCTTCCCTTCGCGGAAATCACGGCGTTCATCTGGTTCCTCGTAGAGGTCATATGTTGTCTGTCCTGGCGCTGAGGCATCACCAGAAGTTTGGTCTGTACCGCGCGTAGCGGGAGACTAGTTCCTACGCGTAGAGCGCAGCGGAAACTTCTGGGTTAGCGCTGAGGCTTTGCCCGAAGTTTTGTCTGTACCGCGCGTAGCGGGAGACTGATTTCTGCGCATAAAGCACAGTAGGTACTCCTGGGTTAGCGCTGAGGCTTTGCCCAAAGTTTTGTCTGTACCGCGCGTAGCGGGAGACTGATTTCTGTGCGTAAAGCGCAGTGGATACTCCTGGGTTAGTGCTGAGGCTTTGCCCGAAGTTTTGTCTGTACCACGCGTAGCGGGAGACTGAATTTTACGTACGGGGCACGGAGGGAGCGATGTTACCACCTCATTGGTCGGAGAGATCGGAGAGTCCACAGGAACGGTGGAGGATGTCTTGGGCATCCACACTTTGCGCAGCTTCCTGTTGTCTTGGACGGAGAGAGAGTGAGAGCTACCCCCAGTCCGAAGCATATCTTCATAGGCAGACTGGTCGAATTGGACGACCAGTGTCTTCTTTACGGATCCCACGGATACCGCATCGTATTGAGCAATTACTTCCTCATCAGAAGAGAAAGACGTCCCCAGCAGAGTCACCATCTTGTTTGTGGTATTAAACGAAAGAATAAAAGTATATTTTAATGACAGGGTTTATATGAGACCCGTGCCCTTTGGTTTACAAACAAACTTGTACAATTCGATCCTATACGAGGATGCGGGAGTACAATTTATTTAATCTGGGTATAAATTGCTATAGGTGTCTGATCTGCAGTCGATCACTTTAGCCCTTGGACTACACGATGTTGAAGAAGTGCCGTGGAAGATGGGTAGTGGCTCCGAAGGCTGCGAAGGAGGGTGGATGCACGGTGCCAGAGCCGTCGACCCCTACTCTTTGCCTGAGTTCCGGACTCTTCTCTCCTTCTCCTTCTCTCTCTCTCTCTCTCTCTCTCTCTCTCTCTTTTTACCAATTCTCTGACCTGGTTCGATCTTCCAAATTGTCGACCTTGTTCCCCAGTGATAGGGGTCTCTATTTATAGAGTTTTGGTGACAGTGACCACTCCGTTGGTGTAACAACCGAGGAGTGGACAGTATAGCACCCTTTTATACAACGGTTAAAATAATCAATGCCTGCGCATAAATAACTTTTTGAGTGAGCATGTGATACGTGTCCAACTAAGGGGACAAACGCGTATATCTGCTGCGAAGATCACGGCGTAGAAGCCACTTAGGTAGGTATCCCTTGTGTAGAAGAGGTTAGCGTAGAAGCCAAATGACTGTCACCCCTGGCATAGAAGCCAAAATAGGCATAGAAGCCGAACAGGCGTAGAAGCCGAATGGGCATAGAAGTCGATCAGGCATAGAAGACGAATAGGCATATAAGCCGAATGGTCGTAGAGACTGAGTGGGCGTTTGAAGCCGAATGAGCACAGATCCTGGATTGGCGTAGAAGCCGCTGCGTACCATGCCAGAGTGTTGATGTGGACGTCTTCGCCGGAATTACGGCTTTCGAAGGTGTAATCAAATCTCTTATAGAGATTTGCCACCATCCTGTGCATTAAATGCGGAGACGTATTTTGAAGGTCTGCAGCCCTTCTGTGCATCCGTCGCAGAGACGTGTCTTGAGGGAAACTGTCACCGCTCTGTGCAATTTGACGTAGAGACGTGCCTCGGGCCCTGTACGAAGTGTAGCTTTTGACGTGGCAGGCGGTTTGTCTACTGCAGAGCGTAAAATAGCTCATGTTTGCCTATGTAAAACAAGGCAGCGTATTTCCTTGTACGCGAAAGAGCGGTTTACGCTGGGGGGACTTTGGTAACCGACGGTTTGGTGATATTTTAACCAAATCCTCTACATTAAATGCCGAGATCCGCCATCATACTGTGGGACGCGTCCCGAAGGGTCTGCCATCATTTCCAGCCGTCGTCTGGGTAGCCGTGCAGCACTTTTTGTCAGCAGTCAGAGGCCAGGTTCACTGCGTGACTTGACAGGTTCATTTCGGAGAAAACGAAGCGTTCCTCGTACGGATTAAAGCTGCTTTGAGAGCGGCTAAGTTTTACGCCATGGAGGCGATAAAGAACTCTATCTTACGCTGGAGCGGCCTGGACGTACTGCACTTACGCGGATGGTCCTTTGAGCTTTATACTTCATGCTGTATTTTTAGCGGAGAAAGTTCTGTTGCACGTTTGATGGCTCTGAAGGCCTCTGTTTACGCTTCTCTGCATCAAGAGGCTGCGTAGATCCTCCCAGCATATTTTTCATGCTTCTACATATGGCAACTCCAATATATGGAAACCATAACACATGCGTACGTTGTAATATGAATGATAAATCCACAAGTGGTATAAACTATCTTAAGTCACAGGCATAATCTAAATCTCATCCACATAAATCAAATAGAAATAAATAACCAGTATCTATGAAACTAGATCTCAATACAAAGAATCTAAAGATGATAGTTGGATGGAAACAAATCTACTACCAACTCGAATATATAAGTGCAACACAACAAACATAATATAAGAATATCAACTAACAATCATGGGGCTCGAAGAGAAGACCCCCTCAAAACATAAGGATAACCAGTCCAGATCTGCGCTCCTGCGAATACTCATGAACATCTACACCTGGAAAGGGACCAGGTCCTCAGAGAGACATAACAAGATACATTGAAGCATGCCAATAAAGTACTGAAATAAATATCTAATGGGTCGCCTAACCGTCTAAGTGAATGCAGTTTGAGAACAACTTTCCAATACGTGGGCTATCTGGCCATAAATGGGATTGGCATGATTCTCTCGGAGAATCAGGGGCCTAAAAAGTTTGTCGTCTTTCGAACGCCAGAGGCCGTCGGTAATAAATGGGGTCATCACCACCCGTCGCTCCGGCGGAGCGTCCGTACGAACAAAGGAAAGTGCAAAGGAGCCCAAACGTCTTACTTATTGTTCTTCCCACCCTATGCTCTAAGAATGTCACATCCATGACACGATTTGGCTCATAGCCTATCTTTAGTGAAATAGCCCAACCCTGCAACCAAACAAGGACAAGAATTTGACCGGTGTACTACAATAGGCTATGTCCACGACTACTAATAACTGCTAAGTCTTCGAGCATGCAAAGTTTCTAACAACAGTTATCCCTAACGCACGGCCCACACGTACAGGAGGCCAACCTGCACGCAAGTCTGTGATTTATATGAGACTCACACTCGTGTAACAGTTTTGTTACGGCCAATGAAATCTAATGATGCTTCATGATAATGGGGCGGTCTCATAAACAAGGTCAATGCATATACATAATAAAAATAATCACGACGACACCATCGTTGCACCCAAGTTTCCTTGGACGCACATTTTAAATAGCAGTTAAAATATATTAACTAATGACAGAAAATAAAGATGTATGCAACATATGAAATATAAATAACAATACAATGGCAAGGTATACTTGCCTGGCAAGAGACCTGCAAAATGTAACGTCCAGATGTAAAACACTAAGAGTCAGAAACTATGTCCTTAGAATAAATGTCTCCGGATGCTGAAATAAACATCACCAACGTTCCCAGAATAAGCGAAAAAGCTAGAAAATACTACCCTTTCGTCCAATTTGGACACAGGGATAAAACAGTAATTTCGGATCAAAGTGGGGTCCACGGGTGGCCCATTTTGCACCTAAAAGCGTGCCAGGGGTAACGGTCTCTAAATGGGACAAATTAGGTCAAAAAAACTCTAAATGTCAGTATGAACTCAACGGTATGTCCAAATGTGGTTTCCGGTGAGCCGAACAAAATTTTGCCCAAAAGTCAACCGTGGGGCCCGCCAATAGGCGACATGGTCAACTATCTCAAAATTGCGCAAAAATTGGGTCACAGGACCAGCGCGATACCATGAATCCAATGACGTAAATTTCAACGCGTTCTGACGAGCATACACTAAACGGTACGGTATTTTACAAAAGTCGCGATATAGGGAATTTTTGCGGATACGGGCTGATTTCGATGCGCATACGCGTCCAAATCAGTTTTTGCGAAAGCCCACATATTTGGTTATACTGTGCGCATCTTTTGGTACACTCGATACACGATGGGGCGGTCCCGTTTGGCGGGGCACGCTCCGTATCGCAAATTCTGAAGGTTGGAAAAAGTAGATTTTTCGAGATTTTCTATCTGATTTAATTTAGCATACAACAATAATTAAAATATTATAATTGACAGGAAATAATCTAGGATAGGTGGTCTTCACATACCAAAAAGAAAAACCAAATTCGGATCTCTGTGGTGGGAGATACGAGTCCGTGAACATGGGTAGTTACCGCAGTTTTCTGCGATCCCAAAAGTTGTTGTTTTTTGCCAACTTGGTCGTTATTTTCGCCTAGGATTACGCGATGTTCGAGATAAACAAATACGCAGATATAGAAGGGGGTTAGGTCATGAACATACCGGTGAAGACGGGATCGAGTTTGGTCGAGCGGGGGCACGAGAATCGAGGTATGAACAAAGGTAAGTTGCTGTTCAATTTGTGCTGTTGTGGGTGCACGGTCCTCGCGTGGGGCACGGGGGTGGCTGTCGTGCAGTCTTCGGCGGCGGCACAGGAGCTCCGAGCGGCAGCGCGGCTAGGTCGCAGGGTGGAGATAAAGATGGGATTTAGGTTTAGGGTTTTTGTTATTGTATTTATAGAGAAGCGGTGCGGGGGGGTTCAGCTTCTGCGCGCGCGTATACAGCCGCTACTGCTGCTGCTTAGTCTTTAGGAACGCGGGCGGGTTAGTGTTTAAGGCGGGTAACGGGTAGGTAGGTTGCTAATGGGTAGGGCTTTTGGATCCATTAACTAATTTCTTTTTCTTTTCTTTTCTTTTTTTTCTTTTTCTTTTCTTTCTTTTTCTTTCTAATTCCCTTCTCCATTATTCTTTTCTATTTAAACTATATATATATATATATATATATATATATATATATACACACATATACATATACATATATATATATATATACATAAAAATTCTAGAAATTATATTAGTGCATACCATTAAGCTATCAACTATCCACAGGGTCTCCTACATGGAATAAATTAGAAAAAAATTATAATTGCTCCATAAATCCCCTAAATGCACAAACACATAAAATAAAAATTAAATAAAATCTATTTCTTCTAATTAGCTACTAATTACTATAATTTGAATAAATAATTAATTAAATACTTAATACGATTTTTAGAATTAGGGATTTTACAGATTGAGTAAACTCTTAGCCTAAATCCTATTTCCTAAAGCTCTAGACGAGCACAACTTTGATAAGAATCTAGACCTTCATGGACCACCACTAAAAATGTATCACGACCCGCACCTGGATATTCGGGCACGAGTACGTGGTTACGCCCAGCCTACACCTCAGAATCGGTGGTAGAACGTTGTCTGGGTCATTTCTAACTATCTAACATTTTAACAATATAAAATGGTACCTTTCAAACATCTCAACTCCAAACGGAGGAGCAATATGGTATCTCACAAGTATAATTAATCTCAATCATATAACAAACTAAGGAAGAATAATGGACGAATGGAATAGCGGAGGAAAGAATAAGATACAATCCTCAATCTGAAATAATATACAAGATGTGAATCTCAACAAATAATAGTCTAATACAAGCCAATAGAAATAAAGTAGACCTCATCGGGTTCTGCAATTAAGTCCTCCTGGTCTATAGGAGTATCCTTTATAGGTACGTCGTCCTACGGCCCGTACAATATAGGATACTTCTCTATAAGCCGGTCATTTGGAAAAATATATCCAGTCAGGATTGGAGCAAAGTACATACCTCTGAAAGCAGTTTCAATATTATAATCGAGTATTTAAACAGATAATAGAAATAAAATATAAGATTATTAAACATATGAATGATGAACTATAGATATACAGGTAATGTACGAGAATACTAATCAATAATATGAACAGCAACAATATAATGATGTAACTGTAATCTAAACTAATGTGCCTCAGAATACAAGTTCATTATATGATCGGGTTGGGTGAACATGATCAGGTAAGACAATTACAAGTATGGTATGTAACCAGAATGTACACGATGTAACAATGGACTTTGATCACATAATCAACTCTTACTCTCCCACCCCCAACTAATACCGATGGATCCAATCACGATACGCTACGAACACGAAATATAACCACTGAACACGAGCAGTGGGTGTACATGAATATCATAACCACTGAACACGAGCGGCGGTGGGTGTACACGAATAAGCTCAATGAACACGAGAAGTGTGTGAACACGAAATATAATCAATACCCAATATACACGATGACATACATGTACACGAGTACTCGCTGAACACGGTAGGGGATAACATCTCCTGACGGGATCCATATAGTACCAGTCCGTGAAATTACAATATCGGGATCAAGTATACATTCTAGAACATGAATATATATAATATTATGAATTAAAAACTATTAGAGAAATATACTCGCCTGAAGTCCTGAGAAAGGTGTGTCTCTCGATACCCAAGCTGGTATTACAAAGACCTATATATGGTATGTTATATCAATACAAGGTTCTAGAATAAAAATCAATTAAGCTAATGCAATTATAGGTCAATAAGCCATTTCTAGGTGAAACCAAGGAAATCTAGGTTGTAAGAGTCTAACACTAAGTCACTAAGTTTATACACTAAGAAACTAAGCAATAATATCTAAGCTATGATACAACAAGGCACTCAAAGAGCCATTTTCTAAGATACGCAAGTTTCCATATATGAAAATAGTATTTTAGATATATATACAAGTCAAACATATAATATCTATATTAAAGCGAAGAATTTAGGATACCCAAACTCAATACCTTGGGTATCGGCCCAATACCTTGGTAATACCTTTGTATCCAGAGGTAATACTAAACCCCAACATAATAGCTATTACAAATAGATATATAAAACCCCAACTAATATATACTAACTATAAGCTAACAATATTATATATAACAATAATATATATATACATAATGCATATAGCGACTATATTCTAAGCTACTATAATAGATATTAACTTACCAAAACACATATCTAACTAACTAGATATAAATACTACACACAAAAAACATAACTAACTAATTACATAATCAAGTATATATATAACTAAACTACTAACAATATACATACCAAATACCTCATAACTGAAACTGATACTAACACTAAAATACCTATCTCATTAACTAACTCTAACACTATAAAATGCTAACCAAATATAAGCTAACTACCCAAAACATCAATACCTTGTATATTCCCAAACCTAACTACTAAACTAAAGCTGACTGGACTGAATCCACTGATACTTGCTGAACACAGTGCTCGGGCTCTTCTCTTTGCTGAGCATTGTACAGTTGAACTGATACCCAAAACTTGACTGATACACTAAATCAAAAGACTGAAACTGCTCGGGCACAGTGAACTGAAACTCGATTTTGCACAAGCCCGAGTGTTGCTCCCTCTTGTGCAAGCTGCTGTGCACAAGGTGCTACTCATCTTCAGTATAGCTCGGGTTGCAGGGATGCCCGACCCCCTGTTGTGCTGCTGATGTCTTCTGCACACAAAACTGTGTGTAGAACTGTACAGTGAACTGACTGTGCTGCCTGATCCTGCTGTGGCCTCGAGTTCTTCTTCATTCTGCGTTGGAGCTACCAAGCTCTCTAGAGCTGTTGCTGAACTCCTCAGTTGAGTTTCAGTGCAAGAGCTCCTTCTTGCAGTGCACGAGCCCACTGTGCACTGCACATAGTTCCTAACTACTCTCCCTCTTTTTTGAGCACTGTGCTGCACAGGCACTGCTCCTTCAAATTGCTGTGCAGTTGAACAGTTACCCGAAAATTGTCTGATACACTGAATGATACACAGCTCCCCTAGCTGCTGCCCTTTCGATTCTCAATCACTTCCCATAACAGAACTCTCACAACACAAACACAAACCACCACATCTATGTATAACAATATAAATATATATCTATATACACCTTACATCTATGTATAATAATATATATAGACATCTATATACACCTGTCTATATACATAAATCTATATGCATATCAACACACACATGAATATACACATAACCACTAATTCATATATATATATATATATATATATATATATATATATATATATATATACATATAAATATATATATATATACTCTATAATATACACACACACACACACACATATACACAAACTAATATACACTACTATATACATATATAAATCACATAAATATCATCTATTTATATATAAATACACATGTACGTATAGCAATAAGAGCAAAACACCAAATACGTAGAGTACACCGCACCCGTTTCACACTAACTCTATGATACGCTTGCGATACGGCCCCAACACATAACCAAATGTATCCCGGAGGACACGAGCAAGTCTAATAGAATAATTATGAATAATACGTATAGTAATTAGATTAACTACATGTCCATATTATAATATGATTTGTACAAGGCCCCGTGTCGGAGAAAAACCACCAAAGCAATCTGTTTCGTCAAATTGATGAGATACGGCCTAAACGTATCCAATTGGAATACGATACTAGTCACAGACAAACAATCATATGTCAATTTGATCTATTAGATTAATTGACAAATACTACATGTGCCAATCTCGGAATTCCTCCAAAATTGGCACCAAAATGACATAACTTCCACCGTAGTTCTCCGATGAACCTAAAACTAATTTCTATGGGTAGCCTATGCATGTGGGTTGGTTTTTCATATTTAAATCTTAGAGCTAGAGTTTATTAGATGGGAAAAAACTAAAATGTACCTATTGGGAGATAGATTCCCAATAAAAAATCTCAAAATGTAAAGTAGCTCCTTTCCTTGTAGATCTTGGCCTCCTCCTCCTTGTTCTTTGTTTTCTTCTTGTAGATCCTTGATGTAGAAGCATCAATAAAGAATTAAAGAAGGAATTTGTGAAGAATTGGTGGAGAATTGATGAGGAAATGAAGAAAATTGGAAGAGGGAAATTGTAGATCTAAAGGAATTGGCAAATTGGTGAAGTAAAATAATTTCTCTCTCCTCCTTAGCATGGCCGACCATATACCCCTCTACCAAGCTATGTAAAATGTCTCAATTATCCCTTGAGTGAAAATGCAAGGGTGACAACGATAAGGGATATTATCTTCTGACAGGATCCATATAGTACCAGTCCGTGTAACCACTGTGTCGGAATCATGTATACAATTCTAGAATATGTGATATATATACCATCCTGAAATAAAAACTAACAGAGAGATGTACTCGCCTTTGGTCTTGAGCGAAGATGTCTCTCAATGCCCAGCTGGTGTCACACAACCCTATTTAGGTAACATCATGTCAAATGGTATAATACAGAGAAATGGGTTAAAATGCATCAATACATGCTTCTACATCCACACTAAGGTCAATTGGTCTAAGTTGGCCACTAACTAGTTAATACAAGCTAAAATATGTATATAACTAATTAACTAACACGAACAGTTAACTAAACTAGTACTACTTTCTGCTGCTACTAAAGTATCAAAATCTACACAGGCAGTCCACCTAAACTAACTGAAACTCTATGCTATTATCTAATCCCTAACTGGTAGAGCTAATTAAAACTAATTCCAATACACTGACTGATAATTCAGTCCTCAAATAATATCTAACATGCCAATACTAAATAGCTAACTAATAACTAACCTTACTAACTAACTGACAGTTTAATAACTCTAACATAACACTCCTTGACTGATACCAGTAACTGATAGTACTTTAATGACTATTGTTACTAACCGATGACTTAACATTCACTCGCTAATGTATACTCTATCATATCCCACAAATACTTTGACTAATACCTACTATGTGTTAACTGATACCCAAAGTCATTGCCTGAGTCTCCACTTACCTGGAACCTCAATCTTCATTCACTCCTACCCCCAACTGTCATCACCTTAGTGACTTTGATACTAACTCAAGAATACCTCAAGACCACTCACCTATTAATTCTAATAAATACTCTAATTTCCCTCATCCTTACTACCAATAGGGCACTCAAAACACACAGGCACTATTTCTCTATTTGACATCGGTTTACAAAGGACTGATACACTGGCAACTCTTATTGCTATTGTTGTGACATGGTCCCAGGTATCCCCAAACTCTAATGCAACTACTACTACTACTCGCCTTATGCATGTACACTCTAGCATATGACTACTGATACAATTGTATAGTTGGCTACCGGTGATCTATACCTAGCTTCCCTACTTATAGTACACATTGTGCATGGCCTGCACATTTGTGCTGTACAACCCGGCCCAAAAACTCCCCTCATCTCACACTCTACCACCCACTATCCCAGTATTCCCAGATTTCCCCCTACACTCCAGTCCAGTCTTGATACTTTACTGATACCTTGTACTTGTGCTCACAAGTAAACTCAACCAATACTCAACTGATACTAATGTTGTTTTGCACTGTTAAAATAGTGCTAATCCTCAAACTGCCATGGTTGTTATTTCCATCTATATGCATCTATGGTTGTTGTTCCTGGCCTCCTAACCCGACCCCAAGTACTAATGGTTCAATATACTGCACACTAACACTTTAAGTATCAGTATCTAATATCCCCTTTCCTAGCTGCTGCTATAGGTCTGAATTAACCATAGTTACCTTAATAACAATTACCCAACATAAAAAACCATCAAAGCAACACCAACCAACAACAACAACAAAGCAGCACCAACAACAACAACAACAACAACAACAAGATGATGTTACTGTTTTCTCTAATGACTGACTCGAGCTCCACTAGATCTGCCTAAACACTCACAGTCACTGTTATACAGATATGTCACTAATACACTTATTTCACACATATAATTGAGACACACACCCACTCAATAGAAATATATAACTAACAATATATATACATATACATACATCATATACATATATACAATAACAACACACACACTAGCACATCAAGTCAAATACTAGGCATGCAACCTATGATATTCAATACTATGTATTCAGTGGAAAGCCAAAACCCCCAATTCTCCATGATAATCCTTCCCACATATCAAATACACTATTATATATCTAATACAACTTGTTAACAAGAGAATTGAAGAGTAATTGTACAAAAACCCAAAATAGAGCTTTGTATCACTATGTATCACAAAATACCATGATACGGCCTACACGTATCAATTTATGAACACGTACCTAGTCCCATAATCCTGATCTAAGTCTAATTAGATCTAATTGGTCTCATGACACACAATTGATGTGTCAATCTCATAATTTCCCCAAACCACAAACAAAAACCTATGTAAAAAACTCCATACATAACCAATTGGCTTAAAACTTGCTCCTATTGGTAGCCCTATGCCATTTGGTCATTCCTAATGGTCAAATGCATGATTTGGGAGCTAGAAAGAAGAAGAAATTCAGAATTTACCAATTGAGAGATGGATTCCTAATAAAAACTCAAGTGGACACGATACAGACATAATATCTCTACCAATGCTCCTCCTAAGGGTAAAAGTGGGAGTGAAATGCAAATGAATTGATAGTAAATTGATGGAGGAATGAGAGAATTGGGGATCTATGAATTTGGGATCTTAAAATGAAGGAGAAAATAAAGAGGAGGGAGAGAGAGAAGACCTCCAGGGGCCAGCAACTTCTTCCATTTCCAAGCAACCTTGCATTGTCAAATTTACCCCCTAATAATTTATTATGAAGATAATAATTGAGGGCTAAAATGGGAAGTCTTTATACTAATACAAATTAGTCTAAACTCCTTAATTAATAGAGGAAAAGGGTTTAATGGGCCTAGTTCATGTTGGGCTCACTAGTTGTCATGACAAGTCTAATTGGGTTCACAGGTGTCAAGTCCAATTAACTAAGCTAACCTACTAATAATAAATAATTAATACAAAGCACCAAATAATTATATAGCATGCTAAATAATATTTATTTCCTAAAAATAAAATAACTAGGCCAAATTACTAAATTATTCCTATTTGGAAAAGTGAGGGTGACACCGTCGACATACCGGTCCAGATATAGGAAAAACACAACAAGTTCTGGATTCCAATAATTCAGTATATTATCGGTATATTATAGTATACCGTCGGTATACTGTAGTATACCGTCGATATTTCGTTCCAAGTATTGACACAGAGTGGTCACAGTCAACCTGATTCTGATAATCGTCAAACATCAAATATAAAACACAGATGAAGCAGTTACTCGATGCAAAGCATATCAACTCCGTCAGTACTAAAGACAGACTCTGCAACAGTTATTAGTTTCTATTCAATTGTAAACTTTCATTTATTTGAGTCTAGGACTGATATAAGCTAAGTCGCAATGGCAAATCCAAAGTACCTATACCCAAATACCTAGTCCACTCAAATAAACTAAAGAACCTATCCACCAAATTAGGCTACATTTATTTACAAAGTTTGCCATACTAAGAGACCGAACTCGGGCCGAACTCGTGTCGAACTCGGGCCGAACTCGGTTACCCTTTTAGTATAAAATCAACTAGTTCAATAGCTCCTAATTTCTTGGCCCAATGTTTGGAAATTTGAATTAAATCCCATCCG
Source organism: Iris macrosiphon (assembly GCA_036927795.1). Taxonomy (NCBI): domain Eukaryota; kingdom Viridiplantae; phylum Streptophyta; class Magnoliopsida; order Asparagales; family Iridaceae; genus Iris; species Iris macrosiphon. The sequence continues at coordinate 99,575,607 of JAYESA010000013.1, read as the reverse complement.
AATTTTGGTCGAATTCTTTTTGCCTATACCCTATAAATAGGATTGGAATTCTTTATTCTAACAACAACTCAACCATTCTCAAGTCTTCAATCCTATTGTGAGCAAACCTCTAAAGCCTTAACCTTCCCTTCTCAAAGAACAATTACCTAGCCTTTCTAGTGCCAAGTGCGATCTCGTTCTAGAATTCTTCTGAGTTGTAAAGAGCTTTGTTCCGACAGTTACTCTCTGTATGAAGCTGTGAAGTTATGAGACTTCGGATCAAACCTCGTAGTTATAAAGAAGTAACAAGCCTTTGGATCAAAGCTTGTAATTCACTATTGGTAATTATAGTGGATACAACTCCGAGCTTGAGTTCTCGGGACTAGACTAGTCCTCTCAGAGGGAAACCAGTATACATCTTGATGTTTGCGTTTTCTCTCTCCCACTCTATTGCATATATTCATAACACTGTTACTAGTATTTCTCACACACGAGATATATTCTAACTTTTAGTAGTTGATCTCCATTGCATGCCATAAAATTAATCTTTTAACATGTAATTTTATTTTTCTACATACATATACTCTATTTACCCCCCTTTAGAGTTACTAGAAATACAAATAGGCAAGAAAGTTAATAGAAAATAAATTTCCATAAATCGGTATACCGTCGGTATATTGTAGTATACCGTCGGTATGCCGCCCACTACAAATATCCTGAAGTAAGTTAACAATGTAAGCAATGATCGGTACACTTTAGTACATAGATGGTTTGCCGATAGGGTTCACAAAAAATATCTATAAATCTAAGTCGGTCAAAATTGGTATACCGTCGGTACACTGTAGTATACCTTCGGTATGATGGTCTCCAAGGATAAAGAAGGTTAAAGTCAAGTCTGATTTCAGGTATATGGATTAAATCTTAAAATCACAACTCTTGTACCGTCTCCGTTACTGAGTTACCAAGAGGGACGGAACAAGATTCTACCAGAAATCAAAATTGAGACGGTCAAAAGGCTAGAAAACAAGAGACTAACAATAATAGTAAAACATGTCTAAGCTAAAAAGTAATAATCGAAAAATGGTAGAAATGGTAGAAATTAAAAGAAGTTCACAAAATCGGCAAGGTATACTTGCCTAAAGTGAGCTCCCAGCCTAACCCTTCAAGTCCACCACTACGAAGGGGTTCAGAAACAACACTCCAGGTCTCATGACCACGCTTTAAGCTTGAGAGAAAATAAAAAAGAGAGGAGACAAAAAGAGAAAGAGAAAGAAAAAGAAATAAATAAAATATCTCAAGTACTATTTATAGAGAAATATCTAGAAAATATCTTAAAGTGAAATAATTATCTGCCGGGCAGTAAACTATCCATATACTGTAGTATACCGTCAGTATACCAGTCAGTTTGTAAAGTTTCAATTTTGAGAATTTTTGAGCTTCCTCGAGATCCAATATAATGTAATAGATAGCACAAAATACATATCTGCATAAAATAAGAATACTTAGAGACGAGTCTCAAAACACTCCCCTACTTAGAAAAATTTTGTCCTAGGAATTTCCATAAGGATCCAAAACCACTAACAAGAAAATCTAAGAAAGCCAGCTCAAAACCGAAAATAAACATGAAAATCATGTGAGAATAAAATTTCTTGTGCAACAACAAGAAATAAAAAAAAACAAGAACAGACATAAAAGATAAGCTATCAATCAATCACATGCACAAGCTAAGATAGGACATGGGTATACGAATAAGTATACCTACCAAGTCGAAGATAAATAGATAACGAGTACGCATATCGTCCTCACGCTCCCATGTCGACTAGTCTAGTGAGTGATGGCCCCAAGCAATAAGAACTAATCTGATAGTCCTTTTCTTAAGAACCTTCTCCCTCTGGTCCAAAATAGATACGGGCCTCTCCTCATATGATAGGTTGGTACTAACGACTAACTCAAAATGATCCAAAATATAGCTCGAATCTGGAATATACCTACACAACTGAGATACGTGAAAGACGCCATGTACCTCATGAAGCGATGGTGGAAGAGCTAGATGATATGATACAACTCCAACTCGCTCAAGAATATCCAATGGGCCTACATATCTGGGACTAAGCTTTCCCCTGTCACGCCCCAGTCCCAAAATATCGAAGGACTAGACACGTGACAATGGCCAGCAGCACCCTCCAATAGGCAAACCCAATTTAATTGACCTATTAGAGTGTACTTAGGTTGTAAAACAACAATAAAGGTCTACGGTACAAGTCATAGTCTAAATCTAATCTCATCCACCGAAGATAAACACAAATCAATGTCAGAATAATCGAAATAAATATATCTAACAAGTCACAGTAATATCTCGGGGAACAACCCGATAATGAGTTTATGTCACGACCCGCACTCAAAATTTAGGCCACGAGTACGTGGGTACGAACAGCCTATGCCGCAGCATCGGCGGTAGAACGCTATCAAGGTCACAATACTAGCTAATCACTCTTACATGAATATATAACTCCATAAGGAGACACAGATATCACAGTATAATATAGAATACTCAATCACAAGACTAAAGCACGATGAGATATCGAAGAAAATAAATGAAATACAAGACAAGTCTAACAATAATAAATAGTCAAACCTGCAATCAATAACATCCAAATCTCCATGTATGCCAGAAACAAGTCCTCCATGTCACAGTCTGAAAAAAATATCCAGTCAGGATTGGAGCAAAGTACAAGCACTAACAGCAGTTCCACATATATTGACAAAAACTATAATACAGTATAAAAAATACAAGATAGATATGAATACTGGCAATAAACAAAACTAGAATAATGAATACTGGAATAAGGAAATACTGGAGCATATCATCATCAATGTTACATCTAGCAATGAATAGAAATACAAGTGCATGCTAGAACAATGAACTAGAATATAAGTAAATGCTAGAGCAATAACTAGAACATAGGGAATACTAGATCCATAACTAGAGATACATGTCCAGAACATCTAGCTAAGTGTGTGAAACATCAGCATATCATTTGATCGGCTTGGGACTGATCAGGCTTGTTACATATGATTAGCTATGATTCATGTAAGGTCAGGCTAACCATCTGGATAGCCATGATGTGTGCAATAGTCAGGCTAATCACATGTAATAAGCTATGAGGTATGTAATGGTCAAGCTGCACCGATGTAAGGTTTGGGTCAGCTATGATGCATGTAGGGTTGGGTGTGATCACATGAGCTACTAATATTTCCCTGTTTCCCCAGCTAGCACGATGGATTCCAATCAATACTCCTCGTGACAGGTCTCGTTGATGCCAACTCGTGTATACAACAGTGTCAGAATCATGTATGCTATAAAACTAGAATTATAAAGATAATCAACATAATAAAAACTGTCAGAGAATGTACTCGCTTGTGGTCCTTAGCTGGCAATACCAATGTCCTATTTTTGGGATCTCATCTGAATTATCCAACTGTCCTATTGACATTATTTAATGATAATACAAATCATTTGATACACCAACACACACATTCAATAACACAATGAACTAGAGACTACATTAGGGGGTGACACTTGTTATCTACAGGGTTAAGTGTGAGTCTAGTTGCACGGGTGTCACGTCTGTAATTGCTGTACATAACAGACCGTCAAATAATTTGGGTCTCGCCAGTACGTCAGTGTACATAAGGCAGTCTACTAACAATTCATATGGTCATAGGTCAATGTAACAACGGGATATCCGTAATTAACACTAGGGTCTCATAGTACATCTATAAATGTACATATAGTCTTAACTAGCATATAAAATTAATTACTTACAATTTATATGTATACCAATTAAATACATATACAATATATGTATGTATATATATACTAATTAAATTCATATACTATATATATATATATATATATATATATGTATATATTTATACCAATTATATACATATTAACATATACTAATGGAATACATATACAATACATATATATATGTATATATATACTAATTGAATAAATATACCAAATACATACACCCATATACCAATATACCAATGAACAATATGGGTATACGTGTACGAGTACATGTACGCAACAAGAAGGAGAAACTCAAACCTGTGCGCACGGGAACATGGTGTTCGACGAGTCATCGAGGAGGGTGCTTGGTTTAGTCGTTGACAGCGAGTTCTCCGGCGAGTTCTGGCCGTGACGAGAGTGGCCGGGGTATTCTCAGCGATCAGCGGCTCGGCTCCGGCGGGTTCAGGCGGTCGTGCATCGGGTTCTCCAGCTTCATGCGAACGTAGTCAGGCGCTATGCAGACGTTCAGCGGGTCGGCGTGGTTCACGGCAGATCTGGATGGTGCGGGATGGTCGGGATGGCGTCATTCAGCGGTGCTCGGGCTGCAGCGTTCGGTTGAGGGTAGCGGGACAACGGATTCTGGGGGGGTTCTGGTCGACGGGCAGTCGGCTCCAGTAGCGGGTCGTCGAGCAGTATGCAGGCGAACGGTGGAGGGGTACTGTTCCGACGGGTTATCTCCGGCGAGGGGGTTCGATAGGGATGATAGGAAAGAGAGATGAAGGTGGTGATGGATAGTAAGGGGGAAGGGTTACGGCTGGGAGTAGGTTAGGTTTAGAAAAGAAAAGAAAAAAGTAAAGAAAAGGGATTTATATATATATAGTATTTGGTTGACCTAGAATAAGGGCTTGGTCAATACTTGGAAAAAGGGCTTGTCATGAAAATATTTCAAGGGCTATGATTCAATAGATTCAAAATGGATGGCTAGGATTGCATTTGGTTCAAAGTTTGGAGGGCTATGGTTTGAGGAGGTTGATGTTGAGTTACACACTTCCAAAAATTATGAAAAAATTCACATGAAGGAGAAATGGGTTTCTTCACGTGTTGTATCCAATGGGATGGATACCTTAATGCACTTTTGCATAAAAGTGCCCAATAATTAGGAAATTGCACAAAGTTGGATTTATGGTTAATTTAATTAAAATAAATGTAATTAGTGTTCTAAAATTAATTAGAAGTACATGGGACTAAAATTAAGTGGGACACAAGTGTCATGAATGAAGAAGATTTAGAATAGAATATTATCATAATTTGGGTTGCACAAAATGGATCGAGATTATGTCTCCAATTTTGATTGGAACGTACAAAGATACAAAGTTGAATTTATTTAGAATTTTAAATAAACGTCTGCGACAAAAATTGTGCGGATAAAATGAAGCACAAGAGAGCATATTCTTGAGTTACACAAAGGTTAGAATGGAAATCGGGTACGTCTAGGACAAGGTAGTAGAATTTGTTGGAAGGCTAAGGCTAGGGTAACGCTCCAAATATCGAAGCAACGGTAAGACGCAACAGTTGAATTAAATAACGATAATTAAATATAATTAAATGTCATGCAATATTAACACATTAAATTAAATAAATAAATAATACAAAAATACCCCTATTCTGGAATATAGTAGTGACAAGTCTACCCTCCTTAAAGAATTTTGTCCTCGAAATTTAAAATCCTCAATTGTTGTATTTATTTATTTTTCTATCAAAATTCAAATTCATGAAACCATATAATCATAAAGTAAATCCATATTGTTATTATACGATCTTTAAAATTATATAAATATCATATTGTTGAAAATCTTCAAATTTGAAATCAAATTCCATTCTTATCAAAATCTTGTCCAAAACTGAATACAAAAATTTAATATTCAATCCTCTAATTAAAATCCAATCAATGCATATTAAAAAAAATATCTCATCCGAAAGTTTAAATTTCAAATACTAATCCATTAATCATCTTACTCCTCTAATTTAAGTCCAATCGATGCGTATTGATAAAATTTAAATCCTCATCCCAAAAATTTGAATTCAACATTAATCCATTAGTGATCTTATTCCTCGATTTTTTTTCCACACAATACTCAAATAATGTAATACCTATTATATCTTCAAATACAACATTAAAATCAAAAGTTTTTAATTTCATATCTTGCAGTCAAATAAATATAATGATAATCTTCTTAAATTTTTCAAATTTAATAACAAATTTAATCACATCATAATCTTCATAAAAATCAATGATTTAATAAAATCGTCAATCATGCCCTATTAAATTCTCAACTCTTTATTTAAATTAATGTTTTTCCTCGAAATTTAAGGCACCTTGTCTCTCTTTGTCAAGTCATAACATCTTCATTAATCTTCACTACGATCAAACCCCCAACAATCAAGGTCTAAGAAAATCCTACCTTCAGTCATACAACATGCAATCTAGAGAAAATATACATGGTTATGGTCTCTTTTGTCATGGTGTTATAGTCTTTGTCAGGGTGTACTACTAACTAACATTCTAGCAAGAAGATCATTGATACAAGCTATGGTACTAAAAAATTAATTAATCAATCAAATAGACAAAAAGAACAGAAGAAAAGAATAAAACATAGCCTTCTAACACAACCATAGGTTTAATGATGCATCCAAAGTTTGATACATGTATCCCTTTAGTACCACTGTTTCTACTACAAGCACACCCACTGCTAACTCTCTTACCTACTATAATTATTTATACTAGTTGTTCTTATCACTCAAGTGCACACCAAGTGAAACACACACACTAAGTATTTCTCCCTCTAATACAACTCTAGATGGACACCCAAGTCAATTTGCAGTACCATCTCAGGCATTCTCAAGCCAATAAATCCTTACACATGCACATCATCTACTCTTATACAAATTTACATTTCTTACCCACCATAAAATTTTATCCTCAAAATAAAATCCTCAAAATTTAACTTCTCGAACAATTTAAAATAAAATGTCTATACTTTCCTCAAGAGTCAAATATTCAAATATTGAAATAAAAAATTTAATCACTTCCAAGATTTTTTATAGCTTTGACTATGTTTATTGAATTGGATTTGAATCCCTAAAAAATTTAATAACATAAAATCTCAACTCCTCAAAATTCTTAAAATATAAAATTTATTTCCAATCTTCAAATTATAATTTTAAATCCACGTCTATCTAAGTATATATATAAATACTCACAGTCTCTAACACTCAAGGTATACACAAATACACCAATTGTCTACAACCTCAACTGTGTGATGAATATTGTACTGCCTGGATTACTTGCACTATTACTTCAAATAATTTTTTATCCATATTAACAGATACATCAATCTAATATCACCACACGAGGTACTTACTGTTATTAGCATATTTCTCAACTAATCATTGATATAGAAACACTAGCACTCTTGGTATGGTAATACTAGCTTTATTATTAGATTATCTCATCACACTCACTAGAACCCATGATCACTTGCACTAGTTATTAACTTCTATAATGCACATGCTTCACTTTACTCCCAAATGCAGATATATGGTTCTATATCTCTATTGAATTATAAGTATCTCCCCTTAACCTTTACAGACTGATACACTAATCAATGATACACTTCGTACCTTCCATTAACAATCTTGATATTCTCAACCCATGACACACCATTAGAATTTTCTAATACTCATGCTTCCACTTTCATGAACTCCCACACTGACACTTATCACCCACTATGCATCATGGACATAATTTCTAGATACTCTTTCATCTATTATTTCCAACACATCACTTGCCTCAATATCAGGTGATACATCCATCATTAGTAATATATCGGTACACTCATATCAAATAACATATCAAGGCCCTAATTTTATCTGTAGCACAAGTCTCACTACTTAGCATAATGTATTCTTATTTTCTCACGCTCTCTTATCCACTTATGGGTATCCTTCTACTATGGCACACTCATTAATTTTCTTTATGCATATGCATTTCTTTACTCTTGACACACCCAAGTATCAACCATCAAATTGAATATCATGCTCCATTAATTTTTAATACAATTTCCTTGATACTTAATTGCTTACATGGATCACCCAACTACATGAATTCATGATTATCCAGGACTGGCATGCTGACTCTGATACTAACTCCTGGAACCATCACTGATACTCTTTACTCCCCCTTCTACCTATAGAACCAATACTAACTATAATGTCACCTATTATAGAACTATTGCTATAAGGAACTATGTTATGGGTTAACTCTAGATCGATGCCTACTGCTCACATATCCAACCAAGAAACACTCACCAACTCACAAGTCATACTCAGTCAACACTGATATAAGACACATACCTAATTGTAAGTCACCAATTATCACACTAACAAGGATCCTTAGAGAAATAAAGCTCAAAAAAAACTGGACTAAGGACTGAAGGTGTCTCTACTGCTAGCAAAGAAAATGATGGAACAAGGTCCTATAACAACAGAAGTAGATAAGTATTGAGATGATACTTTAAGAACCAATTTAAGATACAACCTGATAATCATACACGTCTGTCCGAAATCATGACACTCAGAATCCTCGCCACTCCAGTAAGTATAGCTACGATAAACGATAGGTTCCATAACTAAGGTATGCAACTCTATAATCACGTCATCTAAAATCCTTGCCACGCCAACCGGTATGGATGCGAGATACTCTAAATTTCATAACTAAGATATCTACATCCAAGGTCAGGTTTCTACGTTGTTGCCACAATAGCTAATGTGGCTGCGATAAACTCTAGGCTCCATAACCAAAGTAGACTTTTTACCTTTCTCACTGTCCTCATCAACATATATCATCAGATAATACCATAAATTTTTAGTCCGTAAAATTCATCTCGATATGAAATCAAACTCAACAACGACACCAAGAATTAAATTTAACAACTGATCAACAAGAATCAAATTCAATAACAACAAGCGAGAGTAGACGGGAACAAGAAAAAAGATTTAAATTGGAAATTATAATAAGATTCTCAAGGGTCATCCCAGGAATCTCTCAAATAATTTTGTGTATGAGTATCCTCTCTCATCCTAGTATCTTATGTCCTATATGCTATCGCAGGCACGTAGTAGTACAACTAAGATATTACACTACCACGATATCGCACAACCTGCAAAGCCTAACCTACATGGGCCACCACTAAAAATGTGTCATGACCTGCACTCGGAATTTGGGGCACGAGTACGTGGGTACGTCCAGCCTATGCCGCAGCATCGACGGTAGAACGCTGTCTAGGTCATAATACTAGCTAATCACTCTCACAAGAATATCCAACTCCATAAGGAGACACAGATATTATAATATAATATAGAATACTCAATCATATGACTAAAGTACGATGAGATATCGAAGAAAACAAATAAAATACAAGACGAGTCTAACAACGATAAATAGTCTAACCTGCAATCAATAACATCCAAATCTCCAAGTATGCCAGAAATAAGTCCTCTATGTCACAGTATGGAAAAAAATATCCAGTCAAGATTGGAGCGAAGTACAAGCACTAATAGCAGTTCCATATATATTGACATAAACTATAATACAATGTAAAAAATACAAGATAGATATGTATACTGACAATCAACAAAACTGGAATAATGAATACTGGAATAGGGAAATACTGGAGCATATAATCATCAATGTTACATCTAGCAATGAATAGAAATACAAGTGCATGCTAGAACAATGAACTAGAATATAAGTAAATGTTAGAGCAATAACTAGAACATAGGGGATACTAGATCCATAACTAGAGATACATGTCAAGAACATCTAGCTAAGTGTGTGAAATATCAGCATATCATGTGATCGGCTTGGGACTGATCAGGCTTGTTACATATGATTACCTATTATTCATGTAAGGTCAGGCTAACCATCCGGATTGCTATGATGCGAGCAATAGTCAGGCTAATCACATGTAACAGGCTATGAAGCATGTAATGGTCAGGCTGCACCGACGTGAGGTATGGGTGAGCTATGATGCATGTAGAGTTGGGTGTGATCACATAAGCTACTAATATTTCCCCGTTTCCCCAGCTAGCACGATGGATTCCAATCACGACTCCTCGTGACAGGTCTCGATGATGCCAACTCGTGTATACAACAGTGTCAGAATTATGTACTCTATACAACTAGAATTATAGAGATAATCAATATAAAGAAAACTGTCAGAGAATATACTCGCATGTTGTCTTAGCTTGCAATACCAATATCCTATTTTCGGGATCTCGTCTGAATTATCCAACAGTGCTATAGACATTATTTAATGATAATACAAATCAGTCGATACACCAACACACATAATCAATAACACAATGAACTAGAGACTACGCTAGGGGGTGCACTTGTTATCTACAGGGTCAAGTGTGCATCTAGTTGCACGGGTGTCACGTATGTAATTATTGTGCATAACAGACAGTCAAATAATTTCGGTCTCGCTAGTACGTCAGTGTACATAAGGCAGTCTACTAACAATTCATATGGTCACAGGTCAATGTAACTAAGAGATATCCGTAATTAACATTAGGATCTCATAGTACATCTATAAATGTACTTATAGTCTTAACTAGCACATAACGTTATTTACTTATAATTTATATATATACTAATTAAATGTATATACAATATATGTATGTATATATATACTAATTGAATTCATATACTATATATATGTATATATATATGTACCAATTATATACATATTAACATATACTATTGGAATATATATACTATACATATATATGTATATATATACTAATTGAATAAATATACCTAATACATACACCCATATACCAATATACCAATGAACAATATGCGTATACGCGTACGAGTACGTGTACGCAACAAGAAGAAGAAATACGAACCTGTGCACGCGGGAACGAGGTGTTCGACGAGTCGTTGAGGAGGGTGCTCGGTTCAGTCGTAAACAGCGGGTTCTCTGACATGTTTTGGCCATGACGAGAGTGGCCGGGGTGTTCTCAGGCGATTGGCGGCTCGGCTCCGACGGGTTCAGGCGATCGTGCAGCGGGTTCTCCAGCTTCAGGCGAACGTAGTCAGGCGCTGTGCAAGCGTTCAGCGGGTCGGCGGGGTTCACGGAGGGTCTGGAGGGTGCGGGATGGTCGGGATGGCATCGTTCAGCGGTGCTCGGGGTACAGCGTTCGGTTGAGGGCAGCAGGACAGCAGATTCCGGCGGGGGGTTCTGGTCGACGGGCAGTCATCTCTAGTAGCGGGTCGTCGGGCAGTGTGCAGGCGAACGACCGAGGGGTTCAGTTCTGACGGGTTAACTCCGACGAGGGGGTTCGACATGGATGATGGGAAAGAGAGATAAAAGTGGTGATGAATCGTAAGGGGAAGGGTTACGGCTGGGAGTAGGTTAGGTTTAGAAAAGAAAAGGGAAATATAAAGAAAAGGGATTTATATATGTATAGTATTGGGTTGACCTAGAATAAGGGCTTGGTCAACACTGTGAAAAAGGGCTTTTCATGAAGATAATTCAAGGGCTATGATTCAATAGATTCAAAATGGATGGCTAGGATTGCATTTGGTTCAAAGTTTGGAGGGCTATGGTTTGAGGAGGTTGATGTTGAGTTACACACACCAAAAATTATAAAAAATTAACATGAAGGATAAATGGGTTTCTTGACGTGTTGTGTCCAATGGGGTTGACACCTTAATGCACTTTTGCATAAAAGTGCCCAACAATTAGGAAATTGCACAAAGTTGGGTTTATGGTTTAATTTAATTAAAATAAATGTAATCGATGTTCTAAAATTAATTAGAAGTACATGGGACTAAAATTAAGTGGGACACAAGTGTCATGAATAAAGAAAACTTAGAATATAATATTGTCATAATTTGGGTTGCATAAAATGGATCGAGATTGTGTCTCCAATTTTGATTGGAACCCACAAAGATACAAAGTTGAGTTTATTTGGAATTTAAATAAATGTCTGCAACAAAAATTTTGCGGCTAAAATGAAGCACAAGTGAGTATATTCTTGAGTTACACAAAGGTCATAATGGAAGTCGGCCACGTCTAGGACAAGGTTGTGGAATTTGTTAGAAGGCAAAGGCTAGGGTAGTGTTCCAAATATCGAAGCAACGGTAAGGCGCATGTTGTTTATTTGTTGGTAGTAGTTTGTTGTATCCTTCCAACTTTGAACCTGTTGATGGTAGTATTGGTTGCTGCCAACCGATGCATTGGGATCCACAAGGTATGAAGTAGACTTTATCAGATGATACTGATAGATAAACTGGGGTCAAGGTGCATATGTTCTACTTTGTTGGCTCCGATATACCCTGTATAATACAGGGAACGGTCATGCCGATTGTTCTTTAGTAGCATATCTTATGGTGAGAACGTGATGTTAGGTATTGTCTCCGTGACATTATTACAATGGGGATATACAGAGGGATCTTCAGACGGTGGCTTGACCTGGGCCAGGTAAGTGTCAGCATTCTGCAATGCCTTGCTTAAAGCATTACGGGTGTCCTTAGAGAGTCGGAGAAGCTCAAAGAGTAACAACTTTGCTGGAGTATTTGTAAGTTATGCCAATATGTCAAAGTTATAAGGCTTCTCCAGCCATTGTGCTACATCCTTCTGCAAAGGTTTGTCGAAGCGAGTCTTCTTCTGCTTCTGTTTGTCTGTTACAGGAGGTTGAGATGACCCTGGGTCATATTTGATAGGGGGAGGAAGAACGTCTTCAGAAGCATTATTATCAAGTTAGTAGGCGAGGCTCGACCTTGTTGCTTATGTTAAGGCTTCCTCGGCAGAGGAAGAAACCATGTGGCAGGATTTGGACTTCTTCCCCTTAGACTTGGTCGAAAAAGATGATGCTTGCTGCGTCATATCCTAAACAAGATCTGGGTGAATCCACATGACCTCGTCCCGTGGTGTGCTAAGCGGTACCAACCCGGTTGCTTGGTCACGAGCTGGAGGAAGTTTGATAATCTCTATCGTTGCCCTGAGAATTTGGACAATGCCATCTTGGGCCTCCGTTGCTGGGAAGTTACCATACTAGAGAGACATCATGTTGGCAGCGACTATATTATCATCGAAGTCCAAGGTGAGGGCCTTGGAATCGAGCAGCTGTATCAGATCGCTTGATCTCATACAGCTTGAGCTTATTAAATTTTATTAGTACATCAAAGATAGGCATGACGTCATCGAAGGAGTAGGTCTCCCTCGGCTTTGGAGCCTCAGCCGGCCTATGTTCCGACATGGGGGATTTTTTTGGATAAATTGACGATAAGGGCCTACTTCCCTTTGCTATCACGGCCACCAATGTCATTGTTGTTGTTGATGTTGTTGTTGTAAGGACATTTTTCCTTGCCATCAGTAATGGGGATCTGTATTCCCAGCAATCGGGCATCTTTTTTTTTATCAGCAGTGATGGCATTGATGATGAATGACATCCAATATTTGAATTTAGTTGTGCCGATCCAGAGTCTTATTACTGGAAGTAGATTTCTCTAGCACGTGTCTATTATTGTAGATTCAGGATTACCGGGGGTAGTTTTAGAGCAGCTTGCCTGTATCATTCTGTATATTCGCGTACAAGCTTTCTCACTCTCTCTCTCTCTAGGCGATATCGGTCAAAGTGGACATCGATATATCATTTTCTCCGTCATAGAATCTAGCAAAGAAGTGACACTTGAAGTCTTCGAAGGAGGAGATGAAATTGTCCTAAAGACTACAAAATCAGTCAAAAGCTACCCCGGACAGTCCCCCGACAAAGAGCTTGGTGAGGAGGGCGTCACTGTGAGGTAGATGTCATGTTGCCGTCTCAAAATAGATCATGTATTGACAGGGAGATGAATTCTAGTCCAATAGAATCATGGAGAAGGGCTTGTACTTTGGCAGGTATGATGTGTCTTTCAACTCGAGAGGATATGGTTATCGTATCCCCAGCTCGCACAGTATCCCAATTTCTCGTTGAGTCTAAGCGGGATCAAAGTTCTCATATTTCCCACATGGCTTCCCATACCTCATCTACTACAGGAAGGGCAAACGATCCTGGATGAATGAGATTGTTATCAGCAGGAGGAGCGGTTGCATTTGAGTCTCCCTTGGTCCAAGGGTCCTGTCTTGCTTATGGAGAGCTCATGGGTGGTTGTGAGACCATGCTTGCTTTGATCTTCAGTATTGTTTGAGTCAGAGCTTGCATTGAAGCACTCTATATGCATCATTGCTTCTAGCATGTCGAGGTGTCTACAGTCGCTGGTGCTCTCACCTTCCTCCCCAGCCTTGTATACTGTTCTGGCATGGGAGAGACAAACGAGACAGTGAATCTCCCATTTTTCGCCTAGGACTCCTGTATTGAACAGTCATTTGGGAAAGTTGATAGTATTGTATCTTCTTTGAGTTCAGAGGGCGTACTACCCTCGGCATCAAAAAGTGTTTTATTTTGGTGAGTGTGACTACCCCAAGGGATCTCGACGTCCGTTCTTGAGAATCAATGTCTTCAAGGAACAGTGGGTTGTTATAGAGTTCTGGAGGATTGCTACACCCAACTTATAGTCATTTTCGATCTGGAGGAAGTACTACCCTTATTGTTGATGATTTCGTCATTGAGAACTACTGCTTGCCTTTGTCTCCTTTTCATACTAGATGAGACTACAGGATTGGAGGTGCTGGACTTCCGACCTCACCTCGTAGAGGAAGACTTCTAAGTAGAACAATATGAGACGAAGGGCAACTCCCCCTCTTCTGGTCTTTGCACCTGGTTTTTGGGGCACTGCCGGGTAGGTGCTCTTCGTTGTATTTGTTGAGATGCTAACTGCCTGTTTGCTAGTACTGCTGCTTTGGCATAGCAGCAACTGATGATGATGTGTGCACAGTAGCGTCCTGGAGGGGATATATTACTTGTCGTAGTTGCCTTATTTGCCTTGCGCTTTCGATTAACCACTTCACGCGAGTTAGACGAGGGATGAATCACCTTTGCACCCTCTTTGTGAACACATGTAGATCGAGCACATGTGTGAGTAGGTGATGTCTTTGCTCTTTAACCTGGGGTTCGTACAAGAACTTTCCCTAAGTTATTAGTAGAAGACTTTTGAGATTGACCCTGTCCTTGTGCCGTCGTGGGCTGGACACATGGATCAATCTTGTATAACTTTTTGTTAGGGCACGCATAATAATTAGTGGGACATACAAACGGTCAACCAACCGAGCACTTGAGCTTAACGAGCCTGTACTGCCTTAGACTTCTTGTCTTAGCATTTACTGGTGCATAGTACGAGGAGTCCAAGTCTGTACCCTCGTCAGGGTGGCACATACGGTGAAGACCAACATGAGAGTCTGTCAAAGATAGAGCCTTTTACACCATTAAGTGCGAACGCAGGTACCTGTCTGCGGGTGCAGTTAGGTGCCGCATAGTTTTACTGCCTTCGTTGTGGGCCATGGACCGTGCCACAACCCCCAAACTTTTAGCATCGTAGTATTTTTCTTTGCCGGAGTTCAAGAGCTGACACTACAAGAAATTGCATTTTTAGCAACATATTTTAGCGACATAGGGTCTTTTATGTCTCCAAAAGCTATTTTTTACATATATTGGGGACATAAGTTTTAGTATGTTGCAGAATCCACAAATTTCACTAAAGAGATGAACTATTAGTCTTGCCAAAAAAATTCTACATATCATGACATTTACCACATCGCAGAAAGACACTATATGTTCGACGACATGTACCACATGTCGAAGAAAGACACTATATATTCCGCAACATGTACCTATGTAGACAAATATATTTTATAATTTTTAATAGAATATATTATTAATTGGTTAAATAATAAAAAGTTCTATTTACATATACCAAAATTTCCTTCAGCCATTCCTTCCCCAATTCTAAATTTTCTTTTTAAATTCCAAAAGCCCTCCCAAACTCTAAAATCCTATTTCGAATCCCTCCCAAATTTTGCTGCCCCCTCCTCTCTCTCTCTCTCTCTCTCTCTCTCTCTCTCTCTCTTCTCTCTCTCTTTTATCTACTACGACCTGAGAAGCCTCGCCACCGTCAACGACATTCTCGCCGCCTCCCTCACTGCCAACCACTGCCAAACAAACACATTAGCAGCATCCACGACCTTTCCCCTTTCGTCACCGTCGTCTTCCTCCTCCTCCTCCTCTTCTCCTTCTTCAATACTCCATCTCCCAGTTCTTGTCAAAAACCCTAGAAATACGGATCCTAACCCTGAAACCCGATCCACTCCGGGGAGGCCCCCGATCACCCCTGCCCGCACCCGATAAAGCAAGATATGTTGTCGACGAACCAGGAATGGCGGTATTTTTCTTCGACACCCTCGGCTTCTACTACAACACTGACTAGGCGCCCCCTGGCTTCGAGGAAGGGTAGCAGTAAGGATTCGCCATTTTTTTTATTTAATTTAATTTTGGTTTCATTTTCTATTGTGCGACAGTTGGAAATGTTGCAATGTTTTGCGATTATTCAGATTTTGAATGTTCTAATTGAAAGTTTGCATCTTTGGCTATTCTAGTACTATATATTTAGTAACTTGGATTGGCCAGAGTCAAACAAGAGGCTTTCTGTTATAATCCATGTTGCATGTCAAGGTTGTGAAAAGCACTAGGCGCTAGTCGGGCGGGTACCCGTCGCCTAACACTTAGCCCGCCTAATCGGTTGTTTAGGCGGTCGTCTAGATGTAGGCGGATCAAAAGGTATAAAAAAATTCAAATAACCTAATGAAAATTACATAAAAAGTCCATAAAACCCCTTAACATGTATAGTCTGACATCGGGAGGACTAGGCGGGCTCCTAAGCAGACATCGGGCGGACACCAGCCTCGCCTAGGCGGTTTAGGAGGCCAACTTTTGGAACAATATTGCATGCACATAGTTTGGTATGGAGCATTGCATTATATTGCAATTGCTTCAATTTTTAAGATTTTAGTTCAAATTTTTTTACTTTGGTGATTCTGATGCCATATTTAGGAAGGAGAGCGTTGAGGCATGTTGTATATTCTAAAATTTAGTCACTTGGTTTGGCTAGAGTAAAAAAAATTACTTTTTTTTATAATCCAGGTTATTTGGATGCAAATAGATGCAGTACGGACATACGACACATATTTTGGTTTGCCCTATTGTATCTTTCAATGTCCATGTCTTGTCAGAGCGTTGAAGTATTTATGCTTCTTAGGTTATAATCGATTTGGCCACTAATTTGGTTCTCAATGTGTCAGGTGAGTCAGTAATATCTGTAATCACTTTGTTATGATTTATGTTCAAACTATTGTGTTTATTTGGTTGCCAAAATATGTGACTTTTGCAGCCCATTGTTTGTTACTTGGAAGAAAGCTATCAATGGTACAGAGCTGCATCTGCGGGGATGCATTGGGACACTAGAATCTCGTTACCTGATCAATGGTTTTAGAGATTATGCACTGACAAGGTATAAGGTTGTATTACTGAGTTTTGGTCCTAATATCAACATAATATGTACATATGTACTACTAAGATTTGGTCCTAATCCAACCCAGAGTGTACAAGGCAAAGTAACCACTAATAACCGTTTCTATACCAAAATAATCATAGTTATGTATCAACTTGGCCTGTGATACACCGCTTAAACGTTAAATGAACATGTAGCATCTATAAAATGCATGTCACTACCATATTTTCTAGGAAAGGGTATTTTAGTAATTTTATATTTAATTAAATACTGTGCATGATAAATAATTATTTATTGTATTATTTAATATTGTTAGATGTTAGTTATTTATTTTGGACTTGTGTTAGTAGACCTAACTAGTTTAGTTTAGACTCATGGACCAATATGTATTAATTGTTAGATTTGAGCTCAATTAAAAAGTCCAATAATTAGGAGATTGATTATATTAATTAAACCATTAGACTATAAGCTTCCCTCCTTAATTATTTTTTTATGAGAGGCCCCAAGGGGTATATTGGACATTATATAGTAGCTTGAGGATGGGGTAGAGGGGGTAGGCCTATTAAATGGGGGGAATTGATTTCTCTCTCCTCTTTTCATTTCAAAACTAGATCTAGAATTTTCCTCAACCAAATTTCTTTATTCTCACTTCATTTCCCTACCAAATTTCATTCCAATTCCTTCCTAAATTATTATTGGAGACTAGTGGAGCAAGGATCTAGAAGGAGGAAGCAAGGATCTACAAAGAGTAGCAAGGATCTACAAGTTGGAGGCTAATTTCATCATATTTTGAGGTTTTATTTGGAATCCATCTCTCAATAGGTATAATTCAGTTTTTCCCCTAAATTAGGTTCTAAATATGAGATTTAACCATGAGAAATCAACCCATATGCATAGGCTACCCATAGGATTTGATTTTGTATTCATAGGAGGCCTATTGTAAAAGTTATGGTGCTTTTTGTGTCAATTTTGGGGAAATTCCGAGATTCACATTTGTTGTGTGTGTCAATTGGTCCTATAGACCAATTTGGCATGTGCTTGTGTGTTTGGGGCTAGTGTCGTGTGCACAATTATGTACGTGTAGGTCGTATCCCAATAATTTGGTGATACGTGTTGATTTGAGAGTTTTTTCTCCGACACGAAACTTTGAGCATGTCATATTTTGACACGGACACGTAGATTTGTATTTGACTTTTTATATTGTTCATAAATAATATATATGACTTATTCGTGTCCTTCGGGGTACGTTTGGATGTGTAGTGGACTCGTGTCGCAAGTGTATCCTAGATCTAGTGGGATACGGAGTGATGTGTTCCATGTGTTTGTGCAATTTATAGATAGATCTATTTTCTTGTGTTCTTATTCTTGGTATCTTGTAATTATATATATGTATATATATATTGTTATATATATTGTTGTTACATATATTTATGTGTTATATATATATATATATATATATATATATATATATATGTATATATATATTATATATGTGTTATATATTTATGTAGTCATTATATTACATATGTAAGATCTACTAGTTATAGTATATACATATGTGGTTATTGTGTGTATATTGGTATAGTGGTGGATATATATATAATTTTGTTTCTTGTATCTTAGATCTATGTATCTATTTATGTATATTGCATGTAGCTATTATTCTACGTATGTAGGAGCTCTTTAATAGTGTAGTGCATGTGTATAAATATTATAGTATACATATGTTGAGGTTATGAATCATGTATATGTGTATATATATAAGTTGTTATATTATATGTATATACTTATATAAAACATGTATGCATATTATCCTATGATTATATATACATATGCATGTATGTGTAATTATATATAAATATTAGTATATATGTATGGGTGTATATATTGTTAATATGTGGTAATTATATATATTAGTAATTATAGATGTAAGTATATTTATATAGTTGCATATATATATATATATATATATATATATATATATATATATATATATATATATAAGTGTTTTAGCGACAGCAGCATCGTCGCAACAGCACAGCAGCAACAGCTATAGCAAGCAGCAGCAGCAGCAAAGCCGACAACAGCAGCAGCGTCTCAACTGAACAGCACAGCAGTAGCATTCAACAACAACAGCAACGGCAGTTTAGCAACAGCAGAAGCATCGCCAAAGCAGCAGCAACAACCTACAACAGCAGCAGCGACAACAGCAGAACCATCGCTAAATCCGTAGCGTATCAGGGTATCAGTATTTCAGCGATAGTCAACATCGGTCTTTAGTGACAGTTTGGCAGATTTCCTATTATTGGATATTTATATACATATAGATAGATAGATAGATAGATATTTGGTGTTTAATATATATGTAAATATATTCCTATTTTCTAATTGCATTATAATATATGTATAATAATTACTGTAGCATATATATATATATATATATATATATATATATATATATATATATATATATATATATAAACTTACGGGTAGTTAGTATAACAAGTATTTGGGTATTACCTTGAGATACCAAGGTAAGTACCAAGGTATTGGGGATACCCAAGGTATTGGGTTTGGGGTATCAAGAATATGGGTTTATGTTGTGATACCAAGTTGGTTCAAAACCAAGGTACCTAATTAATATTTGTCTTTAAGATTTTATTTAATAATATTTGTTTTGGCAATTGTATGTGATATTTTACCTATGGATTTACGTATCCGGAGATACGATATCCTAGTATTTTTAGATATGGGTTTTGTGAGCTAGACTTTAGTATTTAAACCCAATATCCTTGTGTTAGACTTTTGCAACCTAGAATTAGGTAGTGGACCACAGTTGACCATAGATTGACCATAGTTGACCATAGTTGACCATAGTTGACCTTATAGTTGACCATAGTTTGACTTGTGAATTAGAGTTGACTTATTGACCTAGAAATTGACTAGTTTAACTTATTTGCTTTCCAGAACCTGGTATTGATGTTGTATTCCAAATCTAGGTCTTCGAGGCACCGTATCAGACATCTGTGAGACTATTCATTGGACTTCAGGCGAGTACATTCTCTGATAGTTTCTCGTTTATGATATCCTCTATGTTCATTATATCTAGTGTAGATATCCATATTTCTTGACACGATGGTTACACGGATTGGTATATCCGGATCTCGTCATGAGATATTATTTCTTGTATATGGTGTATCTTGTGCAAGTCTTGTTTCATTGATTATCTTGTGTATATACAGACACTGATTCTTGGGGAGATTTGCTACCTTCCTCGAGAATCCCGTGCCATAGTATACCATGGTTGGATCTATTATACCAGTCGGGGTGGGGAGTATTTTAGTGTAGATATGTGATCATACACTCCTTGTGCATGTCTAGTTCCTTATGAGTGTTGATCATACACCGCACGTATGATCAGCCAGGCTATTATACTCTTATGCAAGTTTCCAAGCTGATCCCATGTTAAAGCTAGTACTCACTCACTTAGACATTAGTATTCTTGTTCATTATCATATTGTTCATTCTTGTATTTATTGTAGTATTTCCTTATTGTGTATCTCTTGTGCATCTTATATATTCACATATATTTACTGTTACATAGTTTTTATCATTGATTAGAACTGCTGTTAGAGATGTACTCTACTCCTTTCCTGACTGGATATATTTTTTCCAGATGATACTGAGGACTGGTACCTTATACATTATGGACCTCAGGATGTTGTGGGTTTAGTGACAGAGACCCTACCTCAGGAGGGACTTATCCCAACTGAGACAGAAGATCCGAGTTTAGTAGCTTCTTAGTATTTCTTGTACTTGATTTGTCTCCAGCTTATTTTGTTAGTATTCTTTCAGACTCATTAATGTATTATTTTAGACTTATGAGTTGTATGTGACTATTCTATTCTTTATCATATTCGTGCTCATTCCATCTTAGATCTGTGATTGAGTATATTATTATTGTTGGTGGTTCATTATATTGCTAGATAGATTACCCAGACAATGTTCTTCCAACGATTCTACAGCGTAGGCTGGGCATTGTTTCCGACTTGTACCCTTACACCAGGTGCGGGTCATGACACATTTTTAGTGGTGGCCTATGCAGGTCCAGGCTTCGCAAGTTGTGCGATGTCGTTGTAGTGCGATGACTTAGTTGTACTACTGCGAGCCTGATTTAGGATATAGGATATAGGCTAAAGGATGAGAATACTCAATCACATCTAGAAAAAATTCTTTTGATTCATTCAACTATTCTTCTTTGATATTGATACTTGATCTCTTGATCTGTCCTTTCCTTGAGTGTCTTACATCATGTGCCATATTGATTCTTTCTTTCGCTTTATCTCAGGATGCCGCCTAAGACTAGATCGTAGCACAAGAGAGTAGTTTCTGAGAGGTGTGCGATGTTCCGAGATCCTGTACCAGTCACTTCTCTGGTGATTGGAGTGTCAGCTAATTTTGGAGGTCCACCACCTACTCAAAGGACTATGCCAGCTGTATCTGAGGGGCTTCCATCTCCACCTCCTATGCCAACAGAGGCAACACAGATGTTTACATTGTTTCATGAGATGCTCGAGGCACAGAGGGCTCAGTCAGAGGCACATCAGAGGCAAACCGACGTTAACGGTAGGGCATTGAGAGTGTTCATCAGCTTGCTTATGCCATAGTCGAGAGAGGAGTTCCAATCTAGCAGCAGGTTGTTCCTCAGGTTGCTCAGCATCGGCAAGGGAACATTCAGGACTTTAAGAAGCTGGAGCCTGAGGTTTTCAAGGGGATGTAGAGCATCATCTATGTTCATGATTGGCTCGAGGACATTGAGCGTCATATGAGGGTGTCCCGTCTTTCTGAGGATCTGAAGGTTGAGGTGGTAGGACTTCAACTGTTCGACGTCGCTCGTACTTGGTTCAGGAATGAGCCGATTCTTGTTAACGTGGGACAGTCTTGGGAGGTATTCAAGGACCTCTTCAAGAAGAAGTTTTTTCGCTCGGGCAGACAGGCTAGACTTGGGGAGGCAGTTTGAGACTCTCATTCAAAGGAGCATGTCTGTGAAGGAGTACGCTGCGGAGTTCGGCAGGTTGAGCCGATATACAGAGTATTTGGTAAGAGAGTCAGAGGTTCGGGCTATTCATTTCCGTGAGGGTCTAAACTGGAAAGTGAAGATCCTTATTCTGTCTTTTTATGAGACATACTCGGAGATACTTGCAAAGGCACGCAAGGTTGGCGGGAGTTGGGTTTGAAGCCCAAAAGCGACCGTAATTCTTTTCTGGGGGCCAACAGCAGTACAATATCTATAAAACATCCTCATTTCCAGTCCAGACCTTTCCAGCAGCTGCAGCAGCACCAGACTCCAGCTAGGGCACCATTTCACCAGGCACCACAGCAGCAGAGACAGTTACTGCAATCTTTCTGCCACTTCTGCAAGAAGCCCGGCCACATCTGGGAAGTTTGCAGGAAGAGATTGGGAGTTTGCTTGTATTGTGGTATTGAAGGGCATCAGTTGAGGGAGTATCCTTCCAATCCTCGTCGTGCAGTTCAGGGAGTAGCTTCAGCTCCGAGGGCACAAACGAGACCATCTGCAGTACAATCGAGGGGACTGCTTCCGACACAGCAGCAGTGTTATGTCCAATATCAATAGCAGGGAGGTGCACGTCATGGACGAGCATTTTCTATGACTGTCGAGGAGGACGAATCCATCGGAGATGCCATCGCAGGTTCTATTCTTCTTGATTCCATTCCAGCTTTAGCTTTGTTTGATAGTGGAGCTTTTCATAGTTTTGTATCTGTTTCTTTTGCTCTGAAGCATAGTTTGGTAGCTGAGTCTTTGCTTAGGACTTGTAAGATCATGACCGGGGGAGGCATTATCCTGGTTAATAATATTTGTAAGGATCGGAGAGTTACTCTAGGAGGCCAGGAGTTGAGTGCGTATATACTTATAATGCCACTTTCGAGCTACGATATTATACTCGGGATGGATTGGTTGAGTAGGTACCGTGCTAGTATAGATTGTAGAGGAGGTAGAGTTTTATTTGGTCCGCCAGGAGAGCCAGAGTTCGAGTTTGCTAGAGGAGCTGCAGAGCAGGGAGAAGGCATTATTTGTGGAGCTATGGGGGAAGACAAGGAGTTGCCGCATCCGTTGATAGCAGAATTCTTGGATGTGTTTCCTGAGGAATTGTCAGGGTTGTCGCCAGATCAAGATATTAAATTCTTTATACACTTGGTGCCAGGTGCAGAACCGATTTTGTAATATGTCTATAGAGTAAACAACTGCGAGCTGGTCGAGCTGAAGAAGCAGGTGGACGAATTACAGGATAAGGGATTTATCAGATCGAGTTCTTCACCATGTGAAGCCCCAATATTGTTTGTACTAAAGAAGAATAGATCGGTGTGCATGTGCATCGTTACAGGGCTTCGAATAATCTCACTACCAAGAATAAGTACCCTTTGTCATGGATTGATGATCTGTTCGATCAGTTGAGTGGTGCCAAGGTATTTTCTAAGATAGATTTTAGATCAGGTTACCATAAGGTGAAGGTGAAGCCGGAGGACATATCGAAGATTGCTTTTAGAACTCGATTTGGTCAGTACGAGTTTATGGTGATGCCGTTTAGGTTGACTAATGCACCGACGGTATTTATGAACTTGATGAACAAGGTGTTCCATCTGTACCTTGACAAGTTCGTGGTGGTGTTCATCGACGACAAACTCATATACTCAAAGACACCGGAGGAACATGTGGAGCATTTGAGGATTGTGTTGGATGTGCTGATGAAGGAGAAGCTATATGGGAAGTTGTCCAAGTGTGAGTTTTTTCTTGACAAGGTAAAGTTCTTGGGGCATTATGTGACTGCTGATGGTATTTCAATGGATTCGAAGAAGATCGCAGCAGTAGAATCTTGAAGACCCCGAGTTCTGTAGCAGAGATCAGGAGTTTCTTGGGATTGGCAGTCTACTACAGAAAGTTTGTGCAAGATTTTCGAGGATTGTCGAGCCAATGACAAGACTCACCAGGAAGGATATAGAGTTTGTTTGGAAGGAGGATTTCTAGGTTGCTTTTGAGGAATTGAAGAAGAGGTTGACGTCTGTCACTACCACATTTTCTAAAAAAGGGTATTTTAGTCATTTGGTAATTAATTAAATATTGTGCATATTAAATATTTATTTATTCTATTATTTATTTATGGTTAGCATATTAAATTTATTTTTGGACTTGTGTTAGTGGACCTAACTAGTTTAGTTTAGACTCATGGACCAACATTTAATTCTAGTTAGAATTGAGCCCAATAATTAGAAGCCCAATTATTAGGAGGATGATTAATTATGTTAAACCCATTAGACTAGAAGCTTCTCTCCTTAATTATTTCTTTATGAGAGCCCCTAAGGGGTATTTTAGACTTTATATAGTAGCTTGAGGGAGGGGACAAATGAGGCCTATATAAAGGGGATAAAAACTTTCTCTCTCTTTATTTTTCATTCCATATCTAGATCTAGAAAATTTTCCTTAACCAAATTCCACCAAATCCCTACCAAATTTCCTTTCAATTATTTTCCAAATCACCATTGGAGGCTATTAGAGCATGGATCTACAAGAAGGAAGAATGGATCTACAAGTTGGAGGCCAATTTTACCAATTTTGGAGGTTTCATTGGGAATCCATCTTCCAATAGGTATAATTCAGTTTTTTCCATCATTTAGGTTCTAAATCTGATAATTAACCATGAGAAATCAACCCATATGCATAAGCTACCCATAGGATTTGGTTTTGTGTTCATAGGAGGCATATTAAGAAAGTTATGGTATTTTTTGTGTCAATTTTGGGAGAATTTCGATATTGACATTTGTTGTGTGTATCAATTGGTCTTATAGATCAATTTGGCATGTGCTTGTGTGTTTGGGACTAGTGTCGTGTCCATAATTGGGTACGTGTAGGTCGTATCCCATCAATTTGGTGATACGTGTTAATTTGGGGGAGGTTTCTCCGACACAGGACTTTGAGCATGTCACATTTTGACACGGACACATAGATTTGTTTTTGACTCTTTGTATTATTCATAAATAATATATATGACTTATTCGTGTCCTTCGGGGTATGTTTGGATTTGTGGTGGACTCGTATCGCATGTGTATCCTAGATTTAGTGGGATACGTGGTGATACGTTCCATATGTTGTGCAAATTAATTGTAGATCTATTCTTTTGTGTTCTTATTTCATGGAAAAGTATAATTATATATATGTATATATATATATATATTGTTATGTATATATATATTTATGTAATATTATGTCTTAGATCTATGTACCTATGTATATACTATATGTATAGATTTATTATGTAGTTATTTTTCTACATGTAGATATAAATTTATAGGAGGTAGTATATGTATATATATAATATAGTAGATATATTTATATGTTGTTATATATATATATATATATATATATATATATATATATATAATATATATATGTACTTGTATATATATGTATTTATATTATGTATGTGCTTATATATACGTATATGCATGGGTGTTGTTATAATTACGTTACTATGTATATATTCCTATGTAGGTATTAAGTACATATAGATGTATGTATGGAGTGCGTGTATGTATTCTATTTATTTGTAATTATATACATATGTTTAGAATAATATTATGTGATATATATATATATATATATATATATATATATATATATATAGCGA
Source organism: Iris macrosiphon (assembly GCA_036927795.1). Lineage (NCBI taxonomy): Eukaryota > Viridiplantae > Streptophyta > Magnoliopsida > Asparagales > Iridaceae > Iris > Iris macrosiphon. The sequence goes on along the minus strand of JAYESA010000013.1, from coordinate 99,549,614 downwards.
CACCAGCAGCAGTAGCGTCGCAAAAGCAACAGTAGCAACAAATAGCACAGCAACAGCAGCAGAGGCAATAGCGAAAACAACAGCAGCAGCGTCACAAAAACAGCAACAGCAGCAGTAGTAGCGACAACAGTTACCGATGGCAACAGAGAAGCGTTGCTAAAAACAACAGTTCCCGCCAGCAACAGTAGCTTTAGCGACGGTAGAGAAGGGTTTTTAATAACAGTTTGGCAGTTTTTAATGTATTAGATATTTATATATATATATATATATATATATATATATATATATATATATATATATGGTAGTTAATATATATATTAATATGTTCCTAATTGCTATTTGTTATATAGTATACTATATATGTATTTATTTAGTTGTAGCATATAATATTATTGGTTAAGTTAATATATTTTAGTTATCAATTTTATGAGTATCTTTAATATATTATATATTTGTACGTATGTATGTATGTACGTATATAACTATTAACAGTTAGTATGCAGTTGGTAGTTAGTATTTATTCTATTAGTACATACTAGAGTTATATTGGATTGATATATGTAGTTATTGATGAATAGTTAGTATATATATAAAGTTTTTGACAATTACCTTGAGATACCAAAGTAAGTATCAAGATATACTAAGGTATAAGTAGTAGGTATTGGCATAGAAATAGGATAGTTGTAAACTAATTATGGGTTGGTATTAAGGGACTAAAATAAGGTATATAGTATTGTATAAATATTAAATGCATGGTAGTTTATAGTTATAGTTGGATAGTTAGTATATATATACTAGAGTGACATTACCTTGAGATACCAAGGTAAATGCCAAGGTATTGAGGATACCCAAGGTATTGGGTTTGGATATTAAGATAGAGGTTTAGTATTGCGATACCAAGTTGGTTTGAAACCAAGGTATCCTTTTAGCTTTTATAATTGGAATTTATATATTTAATATTGCCTTATTATAGATATGTGATATTTATCTATTGTTTGCGTATCCTGAGATACGGTATCTTAGTATCCTAAGATGTAGCATGTATGGCCTAGATTCATAGTATATGAGTCCAATATCATTGAGTTAGACTCATGCAATCTAGAAATAGCTAGTTGACCATAGTTGACCATAGTTTGAATATAGTTGACCATAGTTGACTTAGAGTTGACCTAGTTTAACTTTTGATATAGAATTTACTTGTTGACCAAGAAGTTGACTAGTTTAACTTATTTCTTTCTGGAACCTTGTATTGATGTTATATTCCATATCTAGGTCTTCGAGGCACCGTATCAGACATATATGAGACTATTCATTGGACTTCGAGTAAGTACATTCTCTGATAGTTTCTCATTTATGATATCCTCTATGTTCATTGTATCGAGTGTAGATATCCATATTTCTTGATATGATGGTTACACGGATTGGTATATCCGGATCTCGTTATGAGATATTATTCCTTGGTATATGGTGTATCTTGTGCAAGTCTTATTTCATTGATTATCTTGTGCATGTACAAATACTGATTCTCAGGAAGAGTCGCTATCTTCTTGGAGAATCTCGTACCATAGCGTACCATGGTTGGATCCACTATACCAGTCGGGGTTGGGGAGTATGTAGTGTAGATATGTGATCATACCCTCCTTGTGCAAGTCTTGTTCCTTGTGACTGTTGATCATACACCTCACTTATGATTAACCGGGCCATTTACTCTTGTGCAAGTTCCCAAGCTAATCACATGTTAAAGCTGGTACTCACTCACTTAGTCATTAGTATTCTTGTTCATTCACATATTGTTCATTATTAAATTTATTCCAGTATTTTCTTATTATATATCTCTTGTACATGTATATGGCACCTTGTATATTCATATCTATTTACTGCTACATAGTTTATATCATTGATTTAGAACTACTGTTAGAGATGTACTTGTAAAACCCTGAATTATGAAAAAACCCTAAATAGAGAAAATATATTTTATTTAATTTTTATTTAAGATGGTTGTGCATTTAGGAGATTTATGGAACCATTAAATTGTTTTCTTAATTTATTCCATTTAGGAGACCCTTTAGACAGTTGCTAGCTTAATGGTATGCACAAAAATAATTCCTATTATATCTCAACCCAAAACCCAAACCCTATTCTAACCCAAACCCACTACCCGCTTAGCCCCTACCCGGACCCGTTAGGAGAGCAAAATATTAACAACAGCAGCAGCAAAATCCAACTTTTATTTCCCTTCTCCGCGCATGTGAGCCCTCTCATTCCACCGCCTCTTATATCTATTATTACTAAACTCTCCTCAACCGAAACCAAACAAAGAAAGAAAGAAACCACAGCAGCAGTGGTTTTTGAAACCACTAAATTACCCCACTGCCTCTTTATCTCTATATATATTACAAACTCTCCCAAACCCTAGCTCCAATTCTTCCACCAAACTTAACACCGTTCTGGACTCTTGCACTATACGAAATTCTTGCCCGGCAAGTTTACATTGTCATTGTACTGTTATTTATATTCCTTATGTTGCATGCATCTTTATTTTCTGTCTTTAGTTCATATATTTCAACTGCTATATAAAATGCACGTCCAAGGAAACTTGGATGCAAAGATGGTGTCATCGTGATTTATTTTATTATGTATATGCATCGACCTTGTTTATGAGACCACTCTATTATCATAAAGCATTATTAGGTTCATTGGCCGTGACACAGCTGTTACACGAGTGTGAGTCTCATATAGATCACGGATTGCATGACAGGTCTGGCTTCCTGTACGTATCGGCCGTGCGTTAGGGATAACTACTGATAGAAACTTTGTATGCTAGAAGACTTAGCAGTTATTAGTAGTCATGGACATAGCCTATTGTAGTACGGTAGTCAAATCCTTGTCCTTATTTGGTTATAGGGTTGGGCTATTGTACTAAAAATAGGCTATGAGCCAAATTATGTCATGGAAGTGGCATGCTTAGAGCATGGGGTGGGGAGAACAATAAGTAAGGTATTTGGGCTCCTTTGTACTTTTTTCTTTTGTAACCCGAAAGCTCCGCTGGAGATACGGGCGGTGATGACCCCTATATATTACATGGCGGCCTCTGCCGTTCAAAAGACGACATGCTTTGTAGGCCACTGATTCTCCGAGAGATTCACGCCAATCCCACTTTATGGCCAGATAGCCCACTTGGTGGAAAGCTGTTCTCAAACTGCATTCACTTAGACGGTTAGGCGACCCATTGGATGTTTAATTTTCAGTACTTATTGGTATATTATTATGTATCTTGTTACGTCCCTCTGAGGACCTGGTCCCTTTCCAGATATGGATGAGCAGGAGTATCCGCAGGAGTACGGACCTGGACTAGACGCTACTTACCAGACTGAGGAGGTCTTACGTTCGGAATATCTGTGATTTTTTACCGCTGTTTAGAGATCATTGTTGCTACTTCAATATAGTCGTTTTGTAGTGGATTTGTTTCCATCCGACTATCAGACTTGATACTCATCTTTGATATTCAGATATTATTCAGCCCTTTATTCCTACTTATTATTTGTGCTGTGGATGAGATATAGATTATGTGTGACTTGTTGTGACAGTATATTACCACTGGTGGATTGAACATTCATGTACAGCGTACGTGTGTATATGGTTTTCATATATTGGAGTCCGTATACATATGGCTGGACATGTTACGTATTTCTAGTCCTATGTATTTTGGGACTGGGGCGTGACATGTTTTTGGTGGTGGCCCATGCAGGTCAAGAATATATTGTCTTGGTTACGTAACTGTACAGAACAAGCCTGCGTATTGGAATAGAGTATAAGGATCTCATCCACACTTGACTAAAACCTCATTCTTCCTTTCAACCATCCTATGTTTGGATAAACAAAGTTTTACGCCAAAAATCCTTTACCATATGACCAGACCCTTTACCCTTGTTGGCGTAAAAACTAAATGACTGTTGTTGGCGTAAAAGCCAATTGACTGCCATGTTGGCGTAGAAGCCAAAAGACTGCCTGGTTGGCGTAAAAAGCCAAATGACTATTATTGGCGTAAAAAGCCAAACTATGAAGAAGATTGCCTACTTTACGTTGCAGTTATGACAACTGCTACCCACGTTTAATCTGCGTATGACACGTATCCCTTTATAAGATCATGGCATGCAAGCCACGTAGGTAACTGCCCCTGCGTAAACTTGATGATTCATGAATAATAAATAACTAGCGTAAAATAGCCTGATTGGCGTAAAATATAAAGATGGTGATGTGAGCGTATCTGTCACAGTCTTAGCTTTCCCAGTCAAGAACAAATCACGTGCATTAAATGCAGAGATATGCCTAGAACTTTGTATAAAAATAGCCTTTTGACGTGGCGTCTGATTTTGTCTTGTCTTGAGCATAAAAACTCATTCCTGTCAATATAGAATAGGCAGCGTATTCAGAAGACTCCATCTTTCCTCCTTTTGAATGTGTAAAAATGACTTGTATCAATTATGTCACTAAATGACAACCTGGGTCTCTGTGCAAAATCATCATCATAGTCGTCCTATCGATCATCGTGCAGTACTTTTGTTAGATGTCAGGTTCACTGATTTGTCTGACAAATTCATCCGAGGAATACGAAGAGTTCCTCGTACAAATTTATGCTGCATTAAAACGTATTCCAGACTTTACGCAGCAACCCTTTATGCAGCAACCCTTTACGCAGAGCTTACACAGGCAGACTTTACGTAGCAACCCTTTACGCAGCAACCCTTTACGCAGACTTTATGCATCAACCCTTTACGCAGACTTTATGCAGTAACCCTTTACACAAACTTTACACAGGCAGACTTTACGCAGCAACCCTTTACGCAAACTTTACGCCGGCAGACTTTTACGCAAACTTTACGCAGACTTTACACAGAAAACCTTTTACGTAGACTTTTACGCAGACTTTACGCAGAAAACCTTTTACGCAGACTTTTACACAGACTTTAGGCAGGAAGTATAGCAAACCTTTTTACACAGACTTTACGCAGGAAAGTATAACAACCTTTTACGCGGACAGCTCTGAAGCCATGTTTTACGCCGACAGCTTTGAATCACTGTTTTACGCGGACAGCTCTGAAGCTATGTTTTATGCCAAATTACTTTGAATCTCTGTTTTACGCGGACAGCTTTGAATCTTTACTTTACGCCAAACTTTTTTGAATCTCTACTTTACGCAGACAGCTCTGAAGCTCTACTTTACGCCAAACTATCTTGAAGCTCTGCTTTACACGGACAACTTAGAAACCTGTTTTATGTAAACAACCTTGAAGCCCTATTTTACGCATGGAGGGACTTCATGTATGTTGGGGGTTTTTGACTGTAAAATACGTGGACAACTCCCCAGCATATTTTATGCTTCTACATCCTATTTAATACTTGCATACTGCTTGATTCATGTACTTCCCTAATAGTTCCTTGAGTATAGCCCCTCATAGAATATAGAAGTCCCTGTTGTTAGATGATAAGTAGGATAACCTTGCTATTAAGAGTACAACTAGAGTGTGGATACATCACTGAGTTAGAATACTTAATGAACCATAGTACCCTTACCTCTAGATGGAGTGACCATTATCCCTTGATAATTAGGGATGACTTGATAGTAGTATAGACACTACTAGAGTTAGTTAAAAGTTTGGCCATATTGTTTGACCCTAGTATTGAGGAACCAATAGAGATTCATGGTCGAATATTAGAACCCAACTTAACCTTCATAGTGGGAAAGTGTTAGAAAACTTTAAATCTAGCTTCTTGTCTTATTATTAGTAGACAGTGCCTTAGGAAGCCCAGAGGAATGTAATAAACACTTTTTCCTTGATCATACCTCAAACATAGCAACTAGAATACCACTTCCCCTTAGAAAACCATGATGCTATCTAGAGCCCTCTATTTTAATTTCATATATTTTTTCTCTGCGACCTAACGTTCGCTAATTGCGCGATGACTAAATTATGTTCTTCTTTTCTTCATCTTTCAACTCGTGCCACCTGACACTTCTGATTGTAGACCGAGTGATTTTATTCTATGTTAGGATATATATTTTGCTAAGGTTATAGTTGTAATCTTAAATTTTAAATTTTGTGCTTAGTAGTTAGAACCTGATAGTTGAGTTGTTTATTTAAACTGTGATCATTATCCTTTAGTCATAGGTCCCGTAATTTGTATCCATAACTCGATACAAGTTATATTCTATTTCACTGGAGAGCCACTAACCCTTCCATTCTTAATGTTGACACCTTTATTCTATGAGCACTATGATTAAGACTAAAGATGACCATTACCTATATAATACAATAAGATACCCTAATAGGTACCAAGATCTTTTCTTTAAATACCCTAATAAGAGTTTATACTTTATTTACAAGGACCGGGTTATTATGAAGAATCCCCTCAAGACAATTACAGTATTAGTTTATTGTTATAAGTTTGGTAGTATACCTCACAACCAAGTATCACATAGTCCTTGTGATCCATTGATAAAGTGTAACCGAATGACACCAACTATATACTGGCATAAGATAATAGTGTTTATCTGTACTGTAGAACTTGGAGGCCCAAACCCTATTTGGTCGACTAGCGACTTCGACAAGGAGTCAGTATGACAATTGTAGAGACTGTATAGTCTTATCTTCTTTGTGAAATTGAATTATTTAGTAACTTCTCACATCATTATCCAACATTATATTTTCTGTGCTACCTCGAATTATGCTGCTATTATAGCCTAGTTTTGCAAGCTCATTCTTTATCAATCTTGTTCATGACATATGTATTATTAGAGCGCTACACTAATATATTTCAGAATTATTGTATTAAGGTCTAGCTAGCCTTAGTGCGCTTGGTTCGCCCTTCGCAATACTACTTTACGTGGATTGAGATATATAGTTGACCAGTAGACAAATATACTTGCCCTCTGGATATGTTAGAGCATATCATATCAAGTACATAACTGTACTGATATGAGCATGCGAATAAGAATTTACCAAATAAAATTTCAATCCACAACTGCCTTGACAATTCCCATTGAATTCTTTAAATCGCCTTGATCTCCATACTTCTATTGTAGTACCTTTTCCTTGAACTATTTATTATTGTTTTCTGTCTTCCCTTATTTCGGAAAGACGAAACCTCGTGCTTGGTATAAGTTGATACATTGACAGTACTAGATATACCCCATAGGCCAACTGCATTATTTGATGACTATCTTTTATAATTGAATAAGGACATATCATATATGACATAATTGGTGTTAAAGTTTTGAGGATTGAATAACATGAGTAAATAAAATTGAGGAATAATTTTCTTAGATGTATAGCCTTAAGTGATAGATGGATAAATTCTAAGTTAGGTAAAAATTGCATTATTAAACTTGAGGTGAATTCTTTTATATTGTGATCAAGAGAGATTAGATAGAGAGATCTTACCCTATTTTAATTTTGATGACAAAATTTTTATAAGTTGGGTAGAATATAAAACCCCTAATTCTGAAAAACTCCTAAATAGAGGAAATAGATTTTATTTAATTTTTATTTAAGATGGTTGTATATTTAGGGAATTTATGGAGCCATTATAAATTTTTCTTAATTTATTCCATGTAGGAGACCCTTTGGACAGTTGCTATCTTAATGGTATGCACAAATATAATTCCTATTGGATCTCAACCCGAAACCCAAACCCTATTCTAACCCAAACCCACTACCCGTTTAGCCCTACCCGGACCCGTTAGGAGAGCAAAATATCAACAACAACAGCAGCAAAAACCAACTTTTCTTTCCCTTCTCCGTGCGTGTGAGCCCTCTCATTCCACCGCCTCTTATATCTATTATTACTAAACTCTCATCAACCGAAACCAAACAAAAAAAGAAAGAAACCACAGCAGGAGTAGTTTTTGAAACTACTAAATTACCCCACCGCCTCTTTCTCTATATATATTACAAATTTTCCCAAACCCTAGCTCCAATTCTTCCACCAAATTTAACACCGTTATGGACACTTGCACTATACAGAATTCTAGCCCGGCAAGTATACCTTGTCATTGTACTGTTATTCATATTCCATATATTGCATGCATCTTTATTTTCTGTCTTTAGTTCATATATTTTAACTGCTATATAAAATGTGCATCCCAGGTAACTTGGATGCAATGACGGTGTTGTCGTAATTTATTTTATTATGTATATGCATTGACCTTGTTTATGAGACCACCCCATTATCATAAAGCATTATTAGGTTCATTGGCCGTGACACAGCTGTTACACGAGTGTGAGTCTCATATAGATCACGGACTGCGTGACAGGTCTGGCCTCCAGTACGTGTGGGCCGTGCGTTAGGGATAACTGCTGATAGAAACTTTGTATGCTAGAAGACTTAACAGTTATTAGTAGTCATGGACATAGTCTATTGTAGTACGGTAGTCCAATCCTTGTCCTTGTTTGGTTGTAGGGTTGGACTATTATACTAAAAATAGGCTATGAGCCAAATCGTGTCATGGATGTGGCATGCTTAGAGCATGGGGTAGGGAGAACAATAAGTAAGACATTTGGGCTCCTTTGCACTTTTGCCTTTTATAACCCGGAAGCTCCGCTGGAGATACGGGCGACGATGACCCCTATATATTACATGGCCGACCTCTACCGTTCAAAAGATGACATGCTTTGTAGGCCCCTAATTCTCCGAGAGAGTCACACCAATCCCACTTTATGGCCAGATAGCCCACTTGGTGGAAAGTTGTTCTCAAACTGCATTCACTTAGACGGTTAGGCGACCCATTGGATGTTTACTTTTCAGTACTTATTGGCATATTATTATGTATCTTGTTACGTCCCTCTGAGAAAATGGTCTCTTTCCAGATATGGGCGAGCAGGAGTATCCGCAGGAGTACGTACCTGGACCAGACGCTACTTACCAGACTGAGGAGGTCTTACCTTCGGAGTATTTGTGATTTTTTACCGCTGTTTAGAGATCCTTGTTGCTATTTCAATATAGTCATTTTGTAGTGGATTTGTTTCCATCCGACTATCAGACTTGATACTCATCTTTGATATTCAGATATTATTCAGCCCTTTATTCCTACTTATTATTTGTGCTGTGGATGAGATATAGATTATGTGTGACTTGTTGTGACAGTATATTATCACTGGTGGATTGAACATTCATGTACAGCTTACGTGTGTATATGGTTTCCATATATTGGAGTCCGTATACATATGGCTGGGCATGTTACGTATTTCTAGTCCTATGTATTTTGGGACTGGGGCATGACATGTTTTTGGTGGTGGCCCAAGCAGGTCAAGAATATATTGTCTCGGTTACGTAACTGTACCGAACAAGCCTGCATATAGGAATAGAGTATAAGGATCTCATCCACGCTTGACTAAAACCTCATTCTTCCTTTCAACCATCCTATGTTTGGATAAACAAAGTTTAACGCCAAAAATCCTTTACCATGTGACCAGACCCTTTACCCTTGTTGGCGTAAAAGCCAAATGACTGTTGTTGGCGTAAAAGCCAAATGACTTCCATGTTGGCGTAGAAGCCAAAAGACTGTCTGGTTGGCGTAAAAAGCCAAATGACTATTGTTGGCATAAAAAGCCAAACTATGAAAAAGATTTCCTACTTTACGCTGCAGTTATGATAACTGCTACCCACATTTAATCTGCGTATGACACGTATCCCTTTATAAGATCATGGCATGCAAGCCACGTAGGTAACTGCCCCTGCATAAACTTGATGATTCATGAATAATAAATAACCAGCATAAAATAGCCTGATTGGTACAAAATATAAAGATGGGGATGTGAGCGTATCTGTCACAGTCTTAGCTTCCCCAGTCAAGAACAAATCACGTGCCTTAAATGCAGAGATATGCTTAGAACTTTGTATAAAAATAGCCTTTTGACGTGGCGTCTGATTTTGTCTTGTCTTGAGCGTAAAAACTCATTCCTGTGAATATAGAATAGGCAGCATATTCAGAAGACTCCATCTTTCCTTCTTTTGAATGCGTAAAAATGACTTGTATTAATTATGTCACTAAATGACAACCTAGGTCTCTGTGCAAAATCATCATCATAGTCGCCCTCTCGATCATCGTACAGTACTTTTGTTAGATGTCAGGTTCACTGATTTGTCTGACAAATTTATTTGAGGAATACGAAGAGTTCCTCGTACAACTTTATGCTGCATTAAAACGTATTCCAGACTTTACGCAGACTTTATGCAACAACCCTTTACACAGACCTTACACAGGCAGACTTTACGCAGCAACCTTTTACGCAGACTTTACGCAGCAACCCTTTATGCAGACTTTACGCAGGCAGGCTTTACGCAGACTTTACGCAGTAACCCTTTACACAAACTTTACACAGGCAGACTTTACGCAGCAACCCTTTACGCAGACTTTTCGCCGGCAGACTTTTACGCAAACTTTACGCAGACTTTACACAGGAAACCTTTTACGCAGACTTTACGCAGGAAACCATTTACGCAGACTTTTACACAGACTTTAGGCAGGAAGTATAGCAAACCTTTTTACACAGACTTTACGCAGGAAAGTATAACAACCTTTAACGCGGACAGCTCTGAAGCCATGTTTTACGCCGACAGCTTTGAATCACTGTTTTACAGGGACAGCTATGAAGCCATGTTTTACGCCAAATTACTTTGAATCTCTGTTTTACGCAGACAGATTTGAATCTCTACTTTACGCCAAACTTTTTTGAATCTCCACTTTACGCAGACAGCTCTGAAGCTCTACTTTACGCCAAACTATCTTGAAGCTCTGCTTTATACGGACAACTTAGAAAACTATTTTACGTAAACAACCTTGAAGCCCTGTTTTACGCAGGGAGGGACTTCATGTATGTTGGGGGTTTTTGACTGTAAAATATGCGGACAACTCCCCAGCATATTTTATGCTTCTACATCCTATTTAATACTTGCATACTGCTTGATTCATGTACTTCCCTAATAGTTCCTTGAGTATAGCCCCCTCATAGAATATAGAAGTCTCTGTTGTTAGATGATAAGTAGGGTAACCTTCCTATTAAGAGTACAACTAGAGTGTGGACACATCACTGAGTTAGAATACTTAATGAACCATAGCACCCTTACCTCTAGATAGAGTGACCATTATCCCTTGATAATTAGGGATGACTTGATAGTAGTATAGACACTACTAGAGTTAGTTAAAAGTTTGGCCATATTGTTTGACCCTAGTATTGAGGAACCAATAGAGATTCATGGTCGAATATTAGAACCCAACTTAACCTTCATAGTGAGAAAGTGTTAGAAAACTTTAAATCTAGCTCTTGTCTTATTATTAGTAGACAGTGCCTTAGGAATCCCAGAGGAATATAATAAACACTTTTTCCTTGATCATACCTCAAACATAGCAACTAGAATACCACTTCCCCTTAGAAAACCATGATGCTATCTAGAGCCCTCTATTTTAATTTTAAATATTTTTCCTCTGCGACCTTAACGTTTGCTAATTGCGTGATGACTAAATTATGTTCTTCTTTTCTTTATCTTTTAACTCGTGCCACCTAACACTTCTGATTGTAGACCGAGTGATTTTATTCAATGTTAGGATATATAGTTTGCCAAGGTTATAGTTGTAATCTTGAATTTTAAATTTTGTGCTTAGTAGTTAGAACCTGATAGTTGAGTTGTTTATTTAAACTGTGATCATTATCCTTTAGTCGTAGATCCAGTAATTTATATCCATAACTCGATATAAGTTATATTATATTTCACTGGAGAGCCAGTAACCCTTCCATTCTTAATCTTGACACCTTTATTCTATGAGCACTATGATTAAGACTTAAGATGACCATTACCTATATAATACAATAAGATACCCTAATAGGTACCAAGATCTTTTCTTCATATACCCTAATAAGAGTTTATACTTTATTTACAAGAACCGGGTTATTATGAAGAATCCCCTCAAGACAATTACAGTATTAGTTTATTGTTATAAGTTTGGTAGTATACCTCACAACCTAGTATCACATAGTCCTTGTGATCCATTGATGAAGTGTAACCGAATAACACCAACTATATACTGGCATAAGACAATAGTGTTTATCTATACTGTAGAACTTGGAGGCCCAAACCCTATTTGTTCGACTAGCGACTTCGACAAGGAGTTAGTATGACAATTGTAGAGACTGTATAGTCTTATCTTCTTTGTGAAATTGAATTATTTTATAACTTTTCACATCATAATTCAATATTATATTTTTTGTGCTACCTCGAATTGTGCTGCTATTATAGCCTAGTTTTGCAAGCTCATTCTTTATCAATCATGTTCATGACATATGTATTATTGGAGCGCTACACGAATATATTTTAGAATCATTGTATTAAGGTCTAGCTAGCCTTAGTGCGCTTGGTTCGCCCTTTACAATACTACTTTACGTGGATTGAGATATATAGTTGACCAGTAGACAAATATACTTGCCCTCTGGATATGTTAGAGCATATCATATCAAGTACATAACTGTACTGATGTGGGCATGCGAATAAGAATTTACCAAATAAAAATTCAATCCACAACTTCCTTGACAATTCCCATTGAATTCTTTAAATCGCCTTGATTTCTATACTTCTATTGTAGTACCTTTTCCTTGAACTATTTATTATTGTTTTTCGTCTTCCCTTATTTCGGAAAGACGAAACCTCATGCTTGGTATAAGTTGATACATTGACAGTACTAGATATACCCCATAGGCCAACTGCATTATTTGATGACTATCTTTTATAATTGAGTAAGGACATATCATATATGATATAATTGGTGTTAAAGTTTTGAGGATTGAATAACATGAGTAAATAAAATTGAGGAACAATTTTCTTAGATGTATAGCCTTAAGTGATAGATGGGTAATTCTAAGTTGGATAGAAATTGCATTATTAAACTTTAGGTAAATTCTTTTATATTGTGATCAGGAGAGATTAGATAGAGAGATCTTACCCTATTTTAATTTTGAGGACAAAATTTTTATAAGTTGGGTAGAATGTAAAACCCCTAATTCTGAAAAACCCCTAAATAGAGGAAATATATTTTATTTAATTTTTATTTAAGATGGTTGTACATTTAGGAGATTTATGGAGCAATTATAAACTTTTCTTAATTTATTCCATGTAGGAGACCCTTTGGACAGTTGCTATCTTAATGGTATGCACAAATATAATTCCTATTGGATATCAACTCGAAACCTAAACCCTATTCTAACCCAAACCCACTACCCGTTTAGCCCCTACCCGGACCCGTTAGGAGAGCAAAATATCAACAATAATAACAGCAAAAACCAACTTTTCTTTTCCTACTTCGCGCGTGTGAGCCCTCTCATTCCACCGTCTCTTATATCTATTATTACTAAACTCTCCTCAACCGAAACCAAACAAAGAAAGAAAGAAACCACAGCAGGAGTAGTTTTTGAGACTACTACATTACCCCACCGCCTCTTTATCTCTATATATATTACAAACTCTCCCAAACCCTAGCTCCAATTCTTCCACCAAACTTAACACCGTTCTGGACACTTGCACTATGCAGAATTCTAGCCCGGCAAGTATACCTTGCCATTGTACTGTTATTCATATTCCATATGTTGCATGTATCTTTATTTTCTGTCTTTAGTTTATATATTTTAACTGCTATATAAAATATGCGTCCCAGGAAACTTGGATGAAACGACGGTGTTGTCATGATTTATTTTATTATGTATATGCATTGACCTTGTTTATGAGACCACCCCATTATCATAAAACATTATTAGGTTCATTGGCCGTGACACAGCTGTTACACAAGTGTGAGTCTCATATAGATCACGGACTGCGTGACAGGTCTGGCCTCCTGTACGTGTGGGTCGTGCGTTAGGGATAACTGCTGATAGAAACTTTGTATGCTAGAAGACTTAACAGTTATTAGTAGTCATGGACATAGCCTATTGTAGTACGGTAGTCCAATCCTTGTCCTTGTTTGGTTGTAGGGTTGGGCTATTGTACTAAAAATAGACTATGAGCCAAATCGTGTCATGGATGTGGCATGCTTAGAGCATGGGGTGGGGAGAACAATAAGTAAGGCATTTGGGCTCCTTTGTACTTTTTTTTTTGTAACCCGGAAGCTCCGCTGGAGATACGGGCGACGATGACCCCTATATATTACATGGCGACCTCTGTCGTTCAAAAGACGACATGTTTTGTAGGCCCCTGATTCTCCGAGAGAGTCACGCTAATCCCATTTTATGGCCAGATAGCCCACTTGGTGGAAAGTTGTTCTCAAACTGCATTCACTTAGACGGTTAGGCGACCCATTGGATGTTTACTTTTCAGTACTTATTGGCATGTTATTATGTATCTTGTTACGTCCCTCTGAGGACATGGTCCTTTTCCAGATATGGGCGAGCAGGAGTATCCGTAGGAGTACGGACCTGGACCTGACGCTACTTACCAGACTGAGGAGGTCTTACCTTCGGAGTATTTATGATTTTTTACCGTTGTTTAGAGATCCTTGTTGCTACTTCAATATGGTCATTTTATAGTGGATTTGTTTCCATCCGACTATCAGACTTGATACTCATCTTTGATATTCAGATATTATTCAGCCCTTTATTCCTACTTATTATTTTTGTTGTGGATGAGATATAGATTATGTGTGACTTGTTGTGATAGTATATTACCACTGGTGGATTGAATATTCATGTACATCATACGTGTGTATATGGTTTTCATATATTGGAGTCCGTATACATATGGCTGGGCATGTTACATATTCCTAGTCCTACGTATTTTGGGACTAGGGCGTGACAATACTTCACTCTATTCCTGACTGGAAAATATTTTTTAGACGATCCGAGAGATTGGTGTCTCACATACTATGGACTTTGACTTATAGATGGTGCAGACTTGGACCCACTAGTTCTGGAGTGATTGTCGAAAGGTTTATCTGGACCACTAGTTTTTTATAGTTAGTTTCTTTAGCATTGTAGTACTGGATTTATTTTTGGCATATAGCTTGAGATTGGATATTGTTCTATTGTTGATTATTATATTTTTGATGTATAGTTAGACTTCCTTCATATTTTCTCGTGCTTTAGATTGTGATTGAGTTTTGTGTGAGCTATTATTTGTAGACTTTATATTATTGTGAGATTTTAGATAGTATAGTAGACCAAGACAGCGTTCTACCACCGATTCTGTGGCGTAGGCTGGCGGTTGTTTTTGACTTATATCCCTATAATGTGTGCGGGTCGTGACACATTTTTAATGGTGGCTCATATAAGTCAGGCTTCGCAAGTTATGCGATATCGTGATAGTGTGACAACTTTGTTGTAATACTATGTGCCTGCGATAGGATATATGATATAGGATATAAGATATTAGGATGAGAGGATACTCAATCATAAATTTCTTGAGAGATTCCTGGGACGACCCTTGAGAATCTTATTACTATTCCTATTTTAAAACTTTTTCCTTGTTTCTGTCCGCTCTCACTTGTTGTTGTTGAATTTTATTCTTGGTGATCGATTATTGAATTTGATTCTTGGTGATCAGTTAATTTAAAATTCTTGGTGTTCGTTATTGAGTTTGATTTCATATCGAGAGAAATTTTACAGACTAAATTACGGTATCATCTGATGACATATGTTGATGAGGACAGTGAGAAAGGTGAAATATCTACTTTGGTTATGAAGCCTAGAGTTTATCGCAGCCATATTAGTTGTTATAGCGAAAACGTCAGGACCTGACTTCGGATGTACATATTTTAGTTATGAAATTTAGAATTTTTTACAGCCATACCGGTTGGCGTGATGAGGATTCTAGATGACATGATTATAGAGTTGCATACCCTAGTTATAGAATCTATCATTTATCGCAGCTATGCTTACTGGCGTGGCGAGAATTCTGAGTGTCATAATTTTGGACAAACGTGTATGATTATCAGATTGTATCTTAAATTGGTTCTTAACGTATCATCTCAATACTTTTTTACTTCTATTATTTTAGGACTTTGTTCCATCATTCTTTAGCTTAGCAATAGAGATACTTTCAGTTCTCTGGTCTAGTTCCTTATATTTGAGTCCTAGTTAGTGTGACAATTGGTGAGTTACAAATTAGGTCTGTGTCTTGAGTATTAGTATTGACTGTTGAGAGTGTGACTTGTGAGTCTGTAAGTGGTTCTTAGTTAGGCATGTGAGCAATAGGCATAAACCTGAGGATAACCCATAGTATAGTACTTTGTAGCAATAGTTCTATGATAGGTGTCATTATAGATAGTATAGGTAATATAGGTAGAAGAGGGAGTAGAGAGTATCAGTAGTGGTTTCAAGAGTTAGTATCAGAGTCAACATGCCATTTTGGATAGTCATGAATTTATATAGTTGGGTGAGCCATATAAATATTTAAGTATCAAGGAAATTGTGTTGGAAATCAATAAAGAATAATATACAATTGGGTGATTGATACTCGAGTGTGTCAAAAGTAGAGAAATGTATATGCATAAAGGGTATTAGTGAGTATGCCATAGTAGAATGGTACCCATAAGTGTATAGAAGAGTGTGAAGGAATAAGAATATATTGTGTTAAAGTAGTAGAACTTGTGATATAGGTTGATGTGAGTAGATAGGAGTGTACCAGTATATGACTAGTGATGGGTATATCACCTGATATTGAGGCTAGTAATGTGTTAAAAGCAATAGGTGGAAGAGTGTCTAAAAATTGTGTACAGGATGCACAGTAGGTGATAAGTGTCAGTATGGAAGTTCATGAGTATCAGAAAGTGGAAGTTGGAGTGTTAATATTATGTCATGGGTTGATAAATATCAAAATTGGTCATGGAAAATATATATCACTGATTTGTATATCCGTCTGTAAAAGTTTTGAGGAGAAATACATATACATCAATAGTGATATGGAACCATATGTCTGCCTGTGAGAGTAAAGTAAAACATGTGTATTATAGAAGTTAATAACTAGTGCATTGGATGCAAGTGATCATGATTCCTAGTGAGTATGATGAGATGATCTAATGATTAAGCTAGTGCCCTAGAACCTTAAGGACATATATTGTGTAGTTAGGAAGCTAGTGTGACTATATCAAGAGTGCTAGTATTTCTATATCATGGATTAGTTGAGTAATGTGCTAGTAACAGTAAGTACCTTGTGTAATGACATTGGATTGGTGTATCAGTTAATATGGATAAAAATATTTGGGAGTAATAGTACAAGTGATCCAAGCAGTAGAGGAGGGAGACAATATATATATATATATATATATATATATATATATATATATATAGGAGTAAGTTTAGTAAGTATAGTACCTTGTTAATTTTGGTTATAGAAGTCGTATGCATCAAAGAATAGTCCGAGGGGTATAAGGATACCAGTGAGATATTATACAAATATTAGAGGATGAATTGTATCAAGTATCAGATAGAATGAGATACCCTAGTAACAAGAGCCAGAGTACCTCGAGTATTATAAAAAGTTTTGGCACAAGCATTTTAATATAATGATATAGATGAGAGACATGAGTAACTTGGTATACGGATATCATCAAAATGCGTATGACAGCTGGTGCCTTGTATAAACAGTAACAAGATTTAAGTAAGGCATTATATTAAGAGTATTAAAGTCGGACGAGGGTGTGCTAATAAAATACATGGTTGAAAAAAAAGTATTCAAGTGTTCCTTGCAAGAAAATGGTTGAGAAATTTTGGTGATTACAAGAATTTAAACAGATAAAAGATACAATGTCTTAGCAGTATTTTCTATAATATCCTAGGTAGCGAGTGCCAGTGAGTTAAGCATGACCATGACCTAGAATTAGAGTATATCACTAGTATTGGTAACCCTCAGTAGTAAAAATATCTTGACTAGGTTGATGATTAGAGAATGCTTAGTGTGTGATGGAATAGGCCACAAATGACATAACAGGTTATCCAATACCAGTAGAGGGAGACACCCCAACAGGGGAAAGACTGATTTTATGATAGTTAAGAGACTATATCCAAGTATAATTTCTCTTTCAGTAGAATAGTAGGATTGTATGTTATAGGATATATATACTATTTTAGACTGTGATTGATGGGGTTTGACCATAGTAAGATTTGTATGAATAGGATATGACTGGCCTAAGAGAGAGGGGTGAGAGTTTTAATTTTGAGGACAAAATTCTTCTACGGGGGGTAGATTTGTCACTACCATAATTTTTAGGAAATGGTATTTTAGTCATTTGGTAATTAATTAAATATTATGCATATTAAATATTTATTTATTGTATTATTTATTTATTTATTTATTATATTATTTATTTATGGTTAGCTTGTTAAATTTATTTTTGGACTTGTGTTAGTAGACCTAACTAGTTTAGTTTAGACTCATGGACCAACATTTAATTCTAGTTAGAATTGAGCCCAATAATTAGAAGCCCAATTATTAGGAGGATGATTAATTATGTTAAACCCATTAGACTAGAAACTTTTCTCCGTAATTATTTCTTCATAAAAGGCCCCAAGGTGTATTTTAGACATTACATAGTAGCTTGAGGGAGGAGCAAATGGGGCCTATATAAAGGGGATAAAAACTTTCTCACTCTTTATTTTTTATTCCAAATCTAGATCTAGAAAATTTTTCTCAATCAAATTCCACCAAATTCCTACCAAATTTTCAATTATTACCCAAATTACCATTGGAGGCTATTAGAGCATAGATCTACAAGAAAAAAGCATGGATCTACAAAGAGAAGCAAGGATCTACAAGTTGGAGACCAATTTCACCAATTTTAGAGGTTTTATTGGGAATACATCTCCTAATAGATTATAATTCAGTTTTCCCCCTTAATTTAGGTTTTAAATCTGAGAATTAACCATGAGAAATCAACCCATATGCATAGGCTACCCATAGGATTTGGTTTTGTGTTCATATGAGGCATATTGAGAAAGTTATGCTGCTTTTTGTGTCAATTTTGGGGGAATTCCGAGATTGACATTTGTTGTGTGTGTCATTTGGTCCTATAGATCAATTTTGCATATGCTTGTGTGTTTGGGGCTAGTTTTGTATCCAGAATTGGGTACATGTAGGTCGTATCCCATCAATTTGGTGATACGTGTTAATTTGGGGGTTTTTTCCTCCGATACTGGACTTTGAGCATGTCATATTTTGACACAGACACGTAGATTTGTGTTTGATTCTTCGTATTGTTCATAAATAATATATGACTTATTCATGTCCTTCGGGGTACGTTTGGATGTGTGGTGGACTCGTGTCGCATACGTATCCTAGATTTAGAGGGATACGGGGTGATACGTTCCATATGTTGTGCAAATTAATTGTAGATCTATTCTTTTGTATTATTATTTCATGGAGAAATGTAATTATATATATGTCTATATATATATATATATAATGTTGTATATATATATATATTTATGTAATATTGTGTCTTAGATCTATGTACCTAGGTATATACTATATGTGTATATTTATTATGTAGTTATTTTTCTACATGTACATATAAATTTATAGGAGGTAGTATATGAATATATAATATAGTAGATATATTTATATGTTGTTATACAAATATATATATATATATATATATATATATATATATATATATATATATATATATATATATATATATATATATATATATGTAATTATACTGTGTATGTGTTTATATATATGTATATGTATGGGTGTTGTTATAAATATGTTACTATGTATATATTCCTATGCAGGTATTAAGTACATATAGATGTATGTATGGAGTGTGTGTATGTATAGTATTTATTTGTAATTATATACATATGTTTAGAATAATATTATGTGATATATATATGTATATTATATATATATTATATACATATTATATATATATTATATAATGGGAGAACAGAGTTATAGCGACAGATATAGCGACAGCAGCATCAGCTCGCAAAAGCAACAGCCGCAGCAAACAGCATAGCAGCAGCAGCAGAGGCAATAGCGACAGCAGCAGTAGCAGTATCGCAAAAATAGCAACAGCAGTAGCAGCGACAGCATTTAGCGACGGCAGAAGAGAAGCGTCACTAAAAATAGCAGTTTCCGCCAGCAACAGTAGCTTCAGTGACAGTAGACAGGGGTTTTTAATGATAGTTTGGCAGTTTTTGATGACTTGTTCATATCCTTCGGGGTTGGTTTGGATGTGTGGTGGACTCGTGTCGCAAGCGTATCCTAGATCTAGTGGGATACGGAGTGATACATTCCATGTGTTTGTGCAATTTATAAATAGATCTATTTTTTTTTATCTTATTCTTAGTATTGTGTAATTATATATATGTATATATATATTGTTATAAATATTATTGTTACATATATTTATGTGTTAGATCTATATATATATATATTATATATATGTGTTATATATTTATGTAGTTATTATATTACAAATGTAAGATCTACTAGTTATAGTATATACATATATTATTGTTGTGTGTATATGTGTATGGTGGTGGAGATATATATATATATATATATATATATATCTTTGCAGTATCATCCTGGAAAAGCTAATGTAGTTGGCGATGCTTTGAGTAGGTATCCGTTAGCTATGTTCTTGACGCAGCATCGATATTTGTTGAAGGACTTGGAGCGCTTGGGCATTAAGGTGATATTTTCTGGTTGTGCTATGTAGATGTGGGGATTGTAGATACATTTAGATTTGATAGACAGGATCAAGGCAGCACAGTATGAGGATGTATCTCTGAGGAGCATCAGAGCTCAGGTGAGAGCGAGATTAGAGGATGATTTCACCACTGCTGAGGATGGATCTTTGGGGCATAGAGTTAGATTGTGTGTGCCTAGTGGGGAGCTGCGTGAAGAGATATTGTAGGAAGCATATTTC
The DNA here is from genome assembly GCA_036927795.1 of Iris macrosiphon. Taxonomy (NCBI): domain Eukaryota; kingdom Viridiplantae; phylum Streptophyta; class Magnoliopsida; order Asparagales; family Iridaceae; genus Iris; species Iris macrosiphon. Next base: position 99,528,700 of record JAYESA010000013.1, on the reverse strand, counting down.
TCTCAGTATTCCATACAACCAGGTGCCAACAAGATGTATCGGGATATGCGAGAGAGTGTGTGGTGGTATGGCATGAAGAGGGAAGTGGCACAGTTTGTATCCAGATGCTTAGTGTGCTAGGAGGTGAAGGCTGAGAGGCAGAGGCCAGGAGGTTTACTACAGCCATTACCCATTCCAAAGTGGAAGTGGGAGCACATTACTATATATATTATGTTTGGACTTCCATGATCTCCAGGAGAGAAAGATGCAATTTGGGTCATCGTTGATAGGTTGACCAAGTCGGCCTACTTTTTGCCTTTCAAGGTAGATTTGTCTACATAGAAGCTGGCAGAGATGTATGTGAGGCAGATCGTTAGGATACATGGAGTTTCCGTCAGCATAGTCTCGGATCGGGATAGTCATTTCACTTCTCATTTCTGGAAGAGTTTGCAGGAGGGTTTGGGCACTCAGCTCAAGTTCAGTATTGCATATCATCCCCAGACATATGGGCAGTCAAAGAGGACTATTCAGACTCTCGATGATATGTTGCACACTTATGTACTAGATTTTGGGGGTTCCTGGGAGAACCATCTCTATTTGGTAGAGTTTGCTTATAACAACAGTTACTAGGCTAGTATAGAGATATCACCTTTTGAAGCTCTGTACGGTCGGAGGTGTCGTAGTCCCTTGTCATAGGACGATATTGGTAAGAGAGTTTTGCTCGGATCAGAGATGGTTGTGGATGCAGCAAAGAAGGTTCAGTTGATCAGAGAGAGAATTCGCGTGGGGCAGGATAAACAGCAGCATTGGGCCGATAGCCACCGGAGACCTTTGGAGTTTGAGGTATAGTTTAGATTTTTGTTTTGTTCTTGTTATTGGTTATTTGTTATAGATTAAGTTCTTAAGGTGGTATTTTGTTCTAGGTGGGTGGTTTGGTATTTCTGAGGATTTCTCCGATACGAGGCACGATTCGCTTCGGTGCAGGCGGGAAGTTTAGTCCGCGATTCATCGGACCTTTCACTATTTTAGAGAGGATCGGTACAGTTGCTTATAGGCTAGACCTTCCACCTGTATTGGAGGGAGTGCAAAACGTGTTTTATATGTCACAGTTTAGATGGTAAGTGGCAAATCCTAGTAATATATTGGATTACTTGGAGATAGAGGTGGGCCCTACTCTTAGCTATCCAGAGCAGCCAGTTGAGATTTTGGATCGGAGAGAGAAGGTGCTAAGGAACCAGATTATTCCTTTGGTGCACGTCGCATGGAGGTATCACTCTCCGAGGGAGTCTACCAGGGAGAGGGAGGATGAAATGCGAGAGCGTTATCCATATTTGTTTGTGCCTTGAGGTATGTTCTTTCTAATTATGTTATGTTCTTTCATAGTTAGTTTTTTTCTTTAGTTCTATTCTTTTGTTATGTTCTGTTATTTTCTGGGGTAGTTTTTGTTTTGAATTTCGAGGACAAAATTATTTTAAGGAGGGTAGACTAGTCACTAGCACATTTTCTAGAAAAAGGTATTTTAGTAATTTCATATTTAAATAAATATTGTGCATGATAAATAATTATTTGTTATATTATTTAATTATTGTTAGGTGTTAGTTAATTATTTTTGACTTGTGTTAGTGGACCTAACTAGTTTAGTTTAGACTCATGGACCAACATGTATTAATTGTTAGATTTGAGCCCAATTGAAAGCCCATTGATTAGGAGATGGATTAAATTAATTAAACCATTAGACTAGAAGCTTCCCTCTTAATTATTTCTTCATGAGAGGCCCGAAGGCATATATTGGATATTACATAGTAGCTTGAGGAAGGGGTAGAGGGGGGCAGCCTATTAAAGAGGGAAGAATTGATTTCTCTCTCCTCTTTTTATTTTAAAACTAGATCTAGTATTTTCCTCAACCAAATTCCTTCATTCCCACTTCATTTTCCTAATCATCATTGGAGACTAGTGGAGCAAGGATCTAGAAGGAGGAAGCAAGGATCTACAAAGAGGAGCAATGATCTACAAGTTGGAGGCCAATTTCATTATATTTGGAGGTTTCATTGGTACAATTTAGTTTTTTCCCTTAAATTAAGTTCTGTGCAATTTATAGACTCGTTCATATCCTTCGGGGTAGGTTTGGATGTGGATGTGTGGTGGAATCGTGTTTGTTTGGATGTGCGGTAGACTCGTGTCGCAAGCGTATCCTAGATCTAGTGGGATACGGAGTGATACGTTCCATGTGTTTGTGCAATTTATAGATAGATCTATTTTTTTTTGTTCTTATTCTTAGTATTGTGTAATTATATATATGTATATATATTGTTATATATATTATTGTTACATATATTTATGTGTTAGATCTATATATATATATATATATATTATATATATATGTGTTATATATTTATGTAGTTATTATATTACAAATGTAAGATCTACTAGTTATAGTATATACATATATTATTGTTGTGTGTATATGTGTATGGTGGTGGATATATATATATATATATATATATATATATATATATATATATATATATATATATATATATATATATATATATATTTCTTGTGTCTTAGATCTATGTATCTATTTATGTATAATGCATGTAGCTATTATTCTACATATATAGGAGCTGTTTAATAGTGTAGTGCATGTGTACAAATATTATAGTATACATAAGTTGAGATTATGGATTACGTATATGTGTATATATATAAGTTGTTATATTATATGTATATATTTATATAATACATGTATGCATATTATCCTATGATTATATATACATATGCATGTATGTGTAATTATATATAAATATTAGCAGCAAAGGCGACAGCAGCAGCAACGTCGTAACAGAACAGCACAGCAGCAGTAGAATAATTCAACAACAACAACGACGAAAGTTTAGCGGCAGCAGAACCGTCGTCAAAGCAGCAGCAGCAAGAACCTACAGCAGCAACAGCGACAGCAGCAGAACCGTCGCTAAATCGGCAGCAAATTAGAGTATCGAGATTTCAGCGACAGTCAACATCGGTCTCTAGTGACAGTTTGGCAGATTTCCTATTATTAGATGTTTATATATATATATATATATGTATGGATGCAAATTAATTGTAGATCTATTCTTTTGTGTTCTTATTTCGTGGAGAAGTATAGTTCTTATTTCATGGAAAAGTGTAATTATATATATATATATTGTTGTGTATATATATATTTATGTAATATTGTGTCTTAGATCTATGTACCTATGTATATACTATATGTGTATATTTATTATGTAGTTATTTTTTTACATGTAGATATAAATTTCTAGGAGGTAGTATATGTATATATATAATATAGTAGATATATTTATACGTTCTTTTATATATATATATATATATATATATATATATATATATATGTATATATATGTATGTATATGTAATTATATTATGTATGTGTTTATATATACGTATATGTATGGGTGTTGTTATAATTATGTTACTATGTATATATTCCTATGTAGGTATTAAGTACATATAGATGTATGTATGGAGTGTGTGTCTGTATTGTATTTATTTGTAATTATATACATACGTTTAGAATAATATTATGTGATATATATATATTGTATATTATATATATATGTATATTATATATATATATATGTATATTATATATATATTAGATATATATATATATATATATATATATATATATATATATAAGGGGAGAACAGAGTTACAGCAACAGATATAGCGACACCAGCAGCAGTAGCTTCGCAAAAGCAACAGTCGCAACAAACAGCACAGCAGCAACAGCGGAGGCAATAGCAACAACAGCAGCAGTAGCGTCGCAAAACAGCAGCAGCAGAAGTAGCAGCGACAACAATTAGTGACGGCAACAGAGAAGCGTCGCTAAAAATAGCAGTTTTTGCGAGCAACAGTAGCTTCAGCGACGGTAGACAGGGATTTTTAATGACAGTTTGGCAGTTTTTAATGTATGTATGTATATATATATATATATATATATATATATATATATATATATATTTATATATGGTAATTAATATATATATAAATATGTTCCTAATTGCTATTTGTATTATAATATACTATATATGTATATATTTAGTTGTAGCATATAATATTATTAGGTAAGTTAGCATATTTTAGTTATCAATTTTATGAGTATCTTTTATGTATTATATATTTGTAGGTATGTATGTATGTATATACGTATATAAGTATTAACAGTTAGTGTGCAGTTGGTAGTTAGTATTTATTCTGTTAGTACATACTAAAGTCATATTGGATTGATATATGTAGTTATTGATGAATAATTAGTATATATATGAAGTTTTTGACAATTACCTTGAGATACCAAACTAAGTATCAAGATATACCAAGGTATGAGTAGTAGGTATTGGCATAGTAATAGGATAGTTGTAAACTAATTATAGGTTGGTATTAAGGGACTAAAATAAGGTATATAGTATTGTATAAATGTTAAATGCATGGCAGTTTATAGTTATAGTTGGATAGTTAGTATATATATACTAGAGTGACATTACCTTGAGATACCAAGGTAAATGTCAAGGTATTGAGGATACCCAAGGTATTGGGTTTGGGTATCAAGATAGAGGTTTAGTATTGCGATACCAAGTTGGTTTGAAACCAAGGTATCCTTTTAGCTTTTATAATTGAAATTATATATTTAATATTGCCTTATTATAGATATGTGATATTTATCTATTGTTTGCGTATCCTGAGATACGGTATCTTAGTATCCTAAGATGTAGCTTGTATGGCCTAGATTCATAGTATATGAGCCCAATATCATTGAGTTAGACTCATGCAACCTAGAAATAGGTAGTTGACCATAGTTTAACCATAATTGACTTAGAGTTGACCTAGTTTAACTTTTGACTTAGAATTTACTTGTTGACCTAGAAGTTGACTAGTTTAACTTATTTTTTTCTGGAATCTTGTATTGATGTTATATTCCATATCTAGGTCTTCGACGCACCGTATTAGACATCTGTGAGACTATTCATTGGACTTCAGGCGAGTACATTCTCTGATAGTTTCTCATTTATGATATCCTCTATGTTCATTGTATCTAGTGTAGATATCCATGTTTCTTGACACGATGGTTACACGGATTGGTATATTCGAATCTCGTCATAAGATATTATTCCTTGGTATATGGTGTATCTTATGTAAGTCTTATTTTATTAATTATCTTGTGCATGTACAAATACTGATTCTCGGGAAGAGTCGCTATCTTCTTGGGGAAACTCGTACCATAGCGTACCATGGTTGAATCCACTATACCAGTCGGGGTTGGAGAGTATGTAGTGTAGATATGTGATCATACCCTCCTTGTACAAGTCTTGTTCCTTGTGAGTGTTGATCATACACCATACTTATAATTAACTGAGCTATTTATACTTGTGCAAGTTCCCAAGCTGATCACATATTAAAGTTGGTACTCACTCACTTAGTCATTAGTATTCTTGTTCATTGACATATTGTTCATTATTAAATTTATTCCAGTATTTTCTTATTGTGTATCTCTTATACATGTATATGGTACCTTGTATATTCACATCTATTTACTGCTACATAGTTTATATCATTGATTTAGAACTGTTGTTAGAGATGTAATTAACTCTATTCCTGTAAAACCCCTAATAAAAAAACCGTATAAATTTTTAATTATTAATTATTAATTTAATTGTAGTAATTACTGGCTAATTAGGAGAAATAGATTTTTATTAATTTTTATTTTAGGTGTTCGTGCACTTAGGGAATTTATGGAGCCATTAGGAATTTTTTCGAATTTATTTTATGTGGGAGACCCTTTGAGCAGTTGCTAGCTTAATGGAATGCATTAATATAATTCTAGATTTTTCTATGAGTATATACGTATATATAAATATATATATATATATATATATATATATATATTAAAAGAAAAAGAAAAGAAAAACATTAGAAAAGAAAAAAAAATTAGTTTTATTACTATTTTTTTCCCTTAACAAACAAACCATTAATATACTATCCAACCCAAACCACCCTTAGTGCATAGCCACCCGCCTGTGCATGTGAGCACAGCCCACACCCCTTAATGCAAACCCCATAGCAGCCCTATGAACTCCAATCAAGCAAACCCAACAACCCACAGCAGCGGACATAACCCCTCTAGACCCGCGAACGTGTACAACCCTCTCTCCCTTTCATGTCTATATATAATCCCCTTTCAACTAAAACCCTAACCCTAGATTATTCAAACTCTTTCTCTTCCCATCTAGACCTAGAGAACGCCGCCACCGCAGCCGGAGAACCGCGACAGGCCGTCCAAACCAATCCAGACGACCGTGACCCCGCGCACCCCGCGCACTACATAATTCAGTAGTGAGGTACCTGTGTTCCAGAGTTGTTTCCCGTCACCTCGCTCAACCAAACGCCACCCCGTCTTCACCAGTATGCTCACCCCTTAACCCTCTTCCTTATTTGTGTAATAGTAGCCTTCGAACAACGCGTAACCATAGGCGAAAATAGCGTCAAAGTTGGCAGAAAAAGACCAATTTTTGGGATCGCAGAAAACTGCGGTGATCACCCATGTTCCCGGATTTGTATCTTCCACCACAGGGATCCGAATTCGATGATTCTTTTTAGTATACGGAGACCACTTGACCTAATTTAATTTCTGTTAAATAACCCTAGATTATTAACTGCTGTAGATAGAATTAAATTCGTTGGAAAATCCCGCGAACACACTTTTTCCAAATTTTCAAAAGTTATGAAACGGAGCGCACCCTGCCAAACAGGACCGCCCCGCCGTGTACCAAGTATACCAAACAGTACGCAAAACGTACCAAAACACATGAGAGTTTGCTGAAACTGATTCGAAAGCGTGTGCGGGACAAAATCAGCCCGTATCTGCGGACAAATCCCGTGTCGCAACTTTTGCGAAAGTCGTACGCATTTTTGTGCACGCTCGTCAGATTGCGATGAAACTTGTGCCACTGGACTCGTGGTAACGCGCTGGTCTTGTGATCCAATTTTTACGTAATTCTGAGACAGTTTACCAAGTCACCAATTGGCGGGCCCCACGGTTGACTTTTTGGGCGAATTTGTGTTCGGCCTATCGGAATCCACATTTGGACATACCGTTGGGTTCGTATTGACATCTAAAGTCTGTTTGACCTATAATTTATCTTATTTATAGACTTTTACCCTTGGCACACTTTTCGATGGAAAATGGGCCACACGTGGACCCCACTTTTACTCAAATTACCGTTTTGCCCCTGTGTCCAAATTGGACGAAAGGAAAGTGCTTTCTAGCTATTTTTCTTATTCTGGGAACGTTGGTGATATCTATTTCAGCATCCGGAGATATTTATTCGGTGGCCATAGCTTCTGATCTTGTGTATTGGACTTCTGGACGTTGCACCTTGCAGCTTTCTTACCAGGCAAGATACCTTGCCAAATTGCTTACAGTATTTTACATGCTTATTTATTTTTGTATATTCATTGCATTTCTGTATATTTTTTATATGTGTAGTTCTTTCAGTCATTATTATATATTAGATATGTTGACACACACTTGACACCTAGTATCATGAGAGGACAATCATTAGGCGTATGGGCTTATAACCACTCTGGTAAACCGTAGTATATAGCTCACACTACGGGCGTGTGTCGCGCTGTTCGCTACCCCCACGGTATATCGATTTCTGGAGTCACGTTGGTCGCTACCCCCGCGGTATGTCGATTTTTAATGTTCTAGACGGGTGTGTGAGTTGTGAGGTAGATCGAGTAGCCTACCCTTGCCCATACGTCGAAAGGTTATCCTCATTGCATTCATATATATTGTCTTATACAACATACTTATATATTTTTAAACAATATGCATGTTTACTGTATTCAAATTGTCTTGCTTCTATGTATCTTGTTACGTCCCTCTGAGGACCTAGTCCCTTTCCAGGTGTATCTGTTCTTGAGTATTCGTAGGAGCGCAGATTCGGATGGTTACATATGTTTCGAGGATGTCTTCTCTTCGAACTCGTGATTGTTAGCTAGTATTCTTATATTGTGTTTATTGTGTTATACTTTTCCATTCGAGTTGGTAGTGGATTTATTTTCATCCAACTATCATCTTTAGATACTTCTTATTGAGATCTAGTTATATAGATGTTGGTTATTTATTTATATTGATTTTCGTGGATGAGATTTAGATTGTACCCATGTGACTTGTGATACATTTTATACCACTTGTGGATTTGATATTCATATTACAGTGGACGTATGGGTTTTGGTTTCCATATATTGGAGTTGCCATATCCATCCGGTTGGCATGCTTACGTGTCCTGGTCCTATGTATTTTGTGACTGGGGTATGACATATTTTTATGGTGGCCCATACAGGTCGATAGCATATTATCTCGGTTACGTTATTGTATCGAACAAGCCTGCACCTAGGAATAGAGTATAGGATCTCATCCATAATTGACTATGATTCACTCTCATTCTAATCTATTATATCTGAATAATTGCATCCTTCTTGATTCATGTACTTCCCTAATAGTTCTTTGAGTATAGCCTTCTGCTAGAATATAGGAACCCCTGCTATTAGGATAATAATTTGGGTAGCACATCTATTAAGAATACAGCGAGAATATAGGCACACCATTAAGTTTAGAATATCTAGTGAACCCTAGAATTCCTTATCTATAGATTGCTTTACCATTATCCCTTGATGTATTATGAAGACTTGAGAGTAGTATAAACACTATTAGAGTCAGTTAGAAATTTAACCATATTGTTTGACCCTAGTATTGAGGGACCACTAGAAATCCAAGGTCGAATATTAGGACCAACCCTAACTTTTGTAATGAGATAGTAATATTAGAACTATAAATTTAGATTCTTGTCCTGATATTAGCAGACAGTACCTTAGGAAGCTAAGAGGAATCAATATAACATCTTCCTTGATCATACCTTGAACCTAGCAACTAGCATACCACTCCCCCTTGGAAAACCATGAAGTTATCTAGAGCCCTCTATTTTAATTTCATATATTGTTCCTCTGCAACCTTAACGTTCGCTAATTGCGCGACGAGTAAATTATGTTCTTCTTTTCTTCATCTTCAACTCGTGCCATCTGACACTTCTGATTGTAGGCCAGGTGATTTTATTCTGTGATTAGGGACATATAGTTGCTAGGGTTATAGTTGTTAATGTTAAATTTCAAAATTGTGTGCTTGGTAGTCAGAACTGGATAGTTTTAAGTTATTCAGTAGATTATGACCTGGTGCTTATCCCTTAGTTTTAAATTGTGTAACATGTACCCCACCTCAATACGAGTTATATTTCCTTTCCCTTGAGGCCAGTAATTGTTCCATTCTTACTATTGACACTTGCACTAAGACTAAGACTTAGGACGACCATGACCTATGTAATGAAAGAGGATACCCTAATAAGTACAAAGACCCCTTCTCGTAGACCTTAACAGGAGTTTCTACGGTATTCTTAAGACAATTATATTATTAGTTTATTATTATAAGTTGGGTAGTATACGTCACAACCTAGTATCACATAGTCTTTTGACCTATTATTGAAGTATAGCTGAATGATATTAATTGTATGTTAGCGTACGATGATAGTGTTTATTCAGACTATAGGACTTAGACGCTCGTACCCCTAATTGGTCGACAAACGACTTAGACAAGGAGTTAGTATGACAATTATAGAGATTGTAAGAGTCTTATCTTCTTTGAGAACTTAGATTATTTTGTAACTTCTCTCATCATAATCTAGCGTACTTATATTTTTTGTACTACTTTGATTTATGCTGCTATTATAGCATAGTTTTTGCAATCTTATTCTTTTATCGAGCTTGCTCATGACATATGTATTATTGGGTGCACACAATGATACAATTGCCTAATCAGAATCGGTGTATTAAGGTCTAGCTAACCTTAGTGCTCTTGGTTCGCTATTCGCATGACTACTTTACGTGGATTGAGATATATGGTAGTAGACGAATATACTTGCCCCTAGACATGTCTGACATATCGTATTAATTACATAACTGTACTGATAAGAGCATATAAATAGAAAATTACCAAAATAAGATTTTAATTCACAACTGTCTGACAACTCTCTTTTCGAATTCTTTAATTTTTTTGAACCTCGTACTTGTATTCTATCACCTTCACCTTGAATTCTTTATTATTGCTCTCCGTATTCCCTTATTTCGGAAAGACGAAACCTCGTGCTGGTATAAGTTGACACTGATAGTACTAGATATACCCCATAAGGCTAATCACATGACTTAGTGACTCTCCTTTATAATTAATTAAGGGCATATCATAGGTGATATGTTTGGTGTTAAAACTTTGAGGATTGAATAACATGATTAAATAATTTGAGGAATAGTTTTTCTAGATGTATAGCCTTAGGTGATAGATGGGTAAATTTTAAGTTGGGTAGATTTTAAAACCCTCGCCCAAAATTGGACCTACTTGGCTTAGATAGTGAGACTAAGGCTAGATTGAATCCAGTTAAAAATAGAACATGGTATTCTTTTTATTATTATTTAATTTCTTGCAATAATTATATCACTTAGCGCACCTTACCGTGCTTCGATAATTGGAGCACAACATAGCCACTGCCTTCCTACAAATGCCACACCCTTATCCCAGACGTGCCCATCTTCCATTCTGACCTTTGTGCAACTTATAATTAAGCTCCCTTGTACTACACTTTGGTCGTGCAACATCGTCCACTCATTTAAATCTTGCCTTGCATTTTAAACAATGCAAATCTTATACCATTTTTGACATTCTATCGTCACTTAGTTTTAATTTTGAGGACAAAATTTTTATAAGTTGGGTATGTCACGACCCGCACCCGATATAGGGGTACTAGTGCGTGGGTACGTCCAGCCTACGCCGCAGCATCGGCGGTAGAATGCTGTCTAGGTCAGGTAACTATCTAATCAACTCACATAAATACCCAAGTCCATAAGGAGACGTGGATATCATAAATTAATGCTAGAAATACTCAATCACATAAACTAAAGCACGATAAGATATCGAGGCAAGCAAAGAAATACAAGACAAGTCTAACGACAAAATAGTCATACCTGCAATCAGTAACATCCAATCCCCAAGTGTCAGAAACAAGTCCACTAAGGTCACAGTCTGGAAAATATTTTCCAGTCAGGAAGGAGCAAAGTACAACTCTAAATAGCAGTTCTATATCAATGATATAAACTATGTAGCAGTTCTAGATGGAAATATACGAGATACATGTATAGGTACGAGAAATATACAATAAAAGAAATACTGGAAATACTGTAAGTAAATGCAGGAAAAGAAATAATATGTCAATGAGCAAGAATCCTATAACTAAGTGTGTGAGTACTAGCTTTAACATGTGATCGGCTTGAAAACTTGATCAGGCTGGTTACATGTGATTAGCTATGATTCATGTAAGGTCAGGCTAACCGTTGGTTAGCTATTATGCATGTAGAGGTCAGGCTAATCACACGTAACAGCTATGAAGCATGTAAATGGTCAGGCCGCACCCGACGTTAGATATGGGGTGAGCTACGATGCATGTAGAGTTGGGTATGATCATATATCTATACTAAAATACCCTCCACCCCCGACTGGTATAGTAGATCCAATCATGGTACGCTATGGCACGGGATTCCCTAAGGAGGTAGCAAGTCTCCCCGGAAATCAGTGTCTGTACATGCACAAGATAACAAGGAAACAAGTCTTGTACAAGCTACACCATGAAAAAGGAATAACATCTCATGACGAGATCCGTATACACCAATCCGTGTAACCATCGTATCAAGAGCATGGACATTTATACTAGATACAGTGAACATAGGAGATATCATAATTTAGAAACTAATCAGAGAATGTACTCGCCTTGGGTCCTTAGCTGGTAAATCCAATGTCCTGTCCCAGAGTGTCGCCTGGAGGAACCAACAATCCTAATGACATATCAAATATAATACTTGTATCAGATGCTACACTAACACAACACAAAAACATAACTCGGGGCTATGCCAGGTACGGTACGGGTCAACTAGGGTTATCTAGTAGATAGACATCTAACACACATATACCCATTATTAACTAACATTAACACCTACCATATTTACTTGCACCCAAAATACATAATACAATATATATACGTACCATTTAATTCATATATAATATATATATATAGGTTGAACAATATATATTTATATACCATATATACCAATTTAAAAATATACTAGGTATATATACAAATAAATATATATACATATACCAATTTACTAAATACGTATTAAATACGTATATATCAATTTATTAACCATATATATATACACTATTAGATACACATTATAAGAAAATACCAATATACATACATATATATTTATAATTACAATTAATAAAAATGTACATACATATACGTATCTATAAGGATACATATACTAATTCCATAACTTACATAGAATTTAAAATCAAAAGAAGGAGGGAAAGGAGAGGCTCACCGGGGTTGGTGCACGGCCCACCGGAGGGAGAGCTGGCCGCGCCGGAGTGCAGCCGAGGGAGCTCAGGGGAGATCATACCAGTGTCCTGACATGTGGATACGAGGTTCCCGTGTCGGATTCAAGCTTCTGGCTCTCTCTCTCTCTCTCTCAGACAAATCACCATACAGTTGTAGTGAAGATTTGAAAAGAGAAGTTTAGAATTTTGAATTGATTTCTATTAATTTAAAACAAATCAGAATCAATGGTTAAGAGGCAGACGACTCACCAGATCTAGTTGAACTCGTCGGAGTAGTCGTGGAAGGGAAGTGTACTCGCCGAAGTAGGGAGATAACCGGAGTTCTCGATCGATCTCGAAGTGACGCTGATCACCGTTTGGAGAACAAACGACTGTGCGTCGAGGCCAGAGACTGCTGCTCGCCGCCTGGAAAGCTTAGATCGTCGACGGAGTTGCTCGGCGGAGGAGGAAGGATCACCGACGAAGGAAGAGGTCAACCACCGGGCTTCGTCGACGAACTCGGAGTCGATCGCCCTGCTTCGTTGGTCGCCGACTTCGATCAACCAAGGTTTGCCATGGTCGCAAGATCTGCTGCTCGATGCGGTGATTCGATGTTCGTCAAGATGAGGTGGAGACGAAAACTCGCTCTGATCCTCACTCGAAATGGACGATCGACTCGAAGGAGGAGTAGCCATGGACGTCGGCGGAGCAAAGTGAAGCGCGGCGGAGCTCGGCCTGACGCAGCCATGGACGAAACCGCGAGCTCCACTCCATTGATTGCGAGGTGGTTACAGAAATATTCCATTCTTGATTCTGGCGGAAACAAATGAGTTGGAGAGAGAGTTCTCATCTCTTATTTGAATGGAAACATGGCCCAAAGATCGGCTGTGGAAGAATGGGTCGGCTTTGCCTAATGTTTTAGAAAATGATGGAGAGAATGATGGCTTTTGTATGTGAGAGGGGGTGATGGGACCCCTAGAAATTAGGGCCGGCCAACCTACGGATGGGGTTGCCTTGGGAAGAGGTTTGAGGTATGTGTAAGGGGTTGAGTGGTGGGGATGGCTCCATGTTAAATGAAGGGCCATGATTTAACATGGAGAAAATGTAAACAAAAGAAAGGAGGAGAGAGGGTGTTATGAATGAGGGGTGAGGATTTACCCATTTAATGAATGGCCAAGATTAAACATGAATGAATTTTTCATATGGGAATGAGGGTGTTGACACCAAATGCCAATTTGCAAATTAGCCCCCCTTAAATTTGGGTATTTGCATAGATGCATAAAATGATAAAAATTTGGCGGGCGATTCGGTATTCAACGTTTTGTAGGGTCAGGGGCGCTGTATGTTTGGTACGGCTTAAATAGTAGGGCATTAGAATTAACCGGGATTTACGGAATCAGATAAAAGGGTATCCTCAATTTAAATAGAAATAAAATGCCAGTTGTGTTCTAAAATTAATTAGGAGTACATGGGACCAAAATCAGGTCGGGTCATCAATACCAATAGTGAAGAAGACTCAGAATAGAATATTACCCTAATTTGGGTCGTACGAAAAATAGGTCAAGATTGTCCACAAATTTCGATTGAAACACACAACGATACAAAGTTAGAATTTATTTAGGATTTAAATAAACGTCCGCGACGATTTTTGTGCGGCTAAAAATAAGGTACAGAGAGCATAATTATGAGTTGCAAAAATAGCAGAATGTAAGGTAGGCACGTCTAGGGCAAGGTTGTAAAATTTGTTGGAAGGCAAAAGCCAGGTAGCGCTCCAAATATCGAAGCAACGACAGCGCGCAACAATTAAATAAATTACGGTAATTAAATACAACCTCCAATAATTTAATTCTAAAATAAACAATTAAATACATAATCCCCACTATTCGATCAGGTGTTCGTCTAGTGGCCTCTAGGTCAAGTCTACAGCTCAGACGTTGAGAACACAGTATATATTTTTAAATACACCTCATGCAATTATTTAATTTAAATACAAATATTGAGAAATCATTTAGTATAAATACCACAATACTAATAATTATAAAAAGTCGAAAATACCCCTGTTTTTAGAATGTGGTAGTGACAAGTCTACCCTCCTTAAAAGAATTTTGTCCTCAAAATTTAAAGTCCTCATAGTAGTGTTTATTCATTATTTTATTTCTATCAAATTTAAATTTTAAACCAAATAATCATGAAGTAATTCCATATTGTTATTTTACACCCTTTCAAAAATTCTATAACATCATATTCCTGAAAATCTTCCAATTAAAATCAAATTCAAATTTCAAATTTTTTTTATTTTTTTTTGTCATAATCTCCTCCAAAATTTTACGTTCGTATCTAAATACTCCAGGATTTTAATATCCAATCCTCCAATTGAAATTCAATCAATGCATATTTATAAAAATCGTATCCCAAAATTTAAATTTTAAACACTAATCCATCAATCATCTTACTCCTCTAACTTAAATTCAATTGATGCTTATTCAAATCTAAATCCTCATCCCGAGAAGTGAATTCGACACTATTCCATTAACGATTTTATTTCCTGATTTTCTTTTTCCTCAAAATATTCAATAATGCGATACTTATGGAATCTTCAATGCAACATTCATAATATAAAATTTCTATCTTGCAATCAATTTGATATAATGATAATTTCCTAAATTTTCTCAAATTTTTATAACCAATTCAATCATATCAAGACCTTCCTAAAATTAATAAATCCTCAAATTTTGCCCTGTGAATTTTCTTAATTCTCCATTTAAGTTAATGTTTATCCTCGAACTTCAATCATACCTCGATTTTCGTAAAATCAATGATCCATCAATTCTGTTATATTAACTCTTTATTTAAATGAATGCTTATCCTTGAATTTTTTTTTAATCATCTTGCCCCTTTTTGTCAAGTCATAACCTTGTCATAGATCTTTGCTATGGTCAAAACCCCAACGATTATGGTCTAAGAAAAATTCTACCTACAGCCATGCAATCTAAGAAAATATATAGGTCATGTGTCTTCTGTCATGGTACTGCAGTCTCTGTCAGGGTGTACTACCAATTTTATTCTAACAAAAAATCATGCATACAACTACAGTACTAGGAAAATCATTCAATCGAAAGACGAAAAAAGGAACATTAGGAGGGAAAGAAAGAACCTGCTAACATATTACCTGCAGTATCCCTTATCTCTAACATACACTTAACTCTAGCATATTTACTAACTAATTCCTATTTCTGTACACTGGTACCATTATCAACTAATCATTAATCCACAAGATCCAGGAATATATCCATATTGCACACACCTGTCTATTAACACCTAAATCTGATGCCAAGAATCTCTAATATAACCATGATTCAATAATGCATCCGATTTGATACCTCTATCTCTTTAGTACCTTACCCTCTGTCAGTTCCCATTCCTACTACAATTGTTCATACTAGTTGTTCTTATCACTCAAGTGCACACCAAGTGTAACACACCATTCTAAGTACTGCTCTTTCCAATACAACTTTAGATGGACACCCAAGTCAGTCTGCGGTGTCATCTCAATCATGCTCAAGTCACCAGATCCTTACACATGTATATCATCTACTCATATATATTATTCTCATCCACCATAAAATTTATCCTCAAAATAATCGTCAAGGTTTAACTTCTCGATCAACTTAAAATAAATGTATATGCCTCCTCAAAGTCAGATACTCAACATCGAAATAAAATTTTTATCACTTCTAAAATCTTTGTAGCCTTGACCATGTTTATTGAATCAATAATTGAAATCCTCAAAATTTTAATGACAATCTCAACTCCTCAATTATTCTTAAAATAAAATTTTATTTCTACTTTTTAATTCATAAATCCACAATATACATATCAGTGCTCACGGTCTCTGATACTCAAAGTGCACTCAATGCATCTAGTGTCTATAATTGTGTACTAAAATTGTACTGCCTGAATCACTTGCACCATTACCTCCAAATGATCAATGTATTTTCTTCCAGGATTTTCGAATCTATATCAACTAGTCTATAATCTAATTATCATCAAGCAGCGTGCTTACTGTTATTTGTGTCATTCTCGACTAACCCTTGATATAGAACCATTAGCACTCTTGGTATTATATCACTAGCTTCATTAATAGATTATCTCATCAATCTCATTAGAACTCATGATCTCCTGTATCCTCTATTACACTCATGTTTCTTTACTCTCATGGGTATGTGTATGGTTCCTCATCTCGATTGATGTATAGGTATTTCCCTTTAACTTTTTACAGCCTGTTAAACTGATCTGTGATACGCCTCACCATTTTATTACCTATTCCGATATTTCTCTACTCATGACACCTCATTAACCTTATGCGTATATATTTCCTTACCTTTGACACTTCCGATATCAATCATCAAATTGAACATCATGCTCCATTAATTCTTAACATAATTTCTAATTGTTTACATAGATCACTCAATTACATAACCATGATTATCCAGGATGGGTATACTGGCTCTGATACTAACTCTGGGAACTATCACTGATACTCTATACTCTTCTTTACTCTCAGTCTCTAATGACACTTATCCTAGAACCATTATTACAAGGCACTATGCTATAGGTTAATTCTAGGTTAAGGCCTACTGCTCACATGTCCAACTAGGAAACACTTACAAATTCATAAGCAACACTCAGTCAAACTAATACAAGACACAACCAAAATTACAAGTCACTAATTATCACACTAACATGGATCCTTAAAGAAATAAGGCTCAAAAGAACTGGGTTAAGGACTGAAGGTATCTTTACTGCTAGTAAAGAAAAGAAGCGATGGAACAAAGTCCTGGAATAACAGAAATAGATAAGTCTTGAGATGATACTTTAAGAACCAATTTAAGATACAACCTGATAATCATACACGTCTGTCTAAAATCATGACACTCAGAATCCTCGCCATGCCAGTAAGCATAGATACGATAAACGATAGGTTCCGTAACTAAGGTATGCAACTCTATAATCATGTCATCTAGAATCTTCGCCACGCCAACCGGTATGGCTGCGAGAGACTCTAAGTTTTATAACTACAGTATGTACATCCAAGTCAGGTTCCTACGTTCTCGTCATGACAGCTAATATGGCTACGATAAACTCTAGGTTCCATAACCAAAGTAGACGTTTTACCTTTCTCACTGTCCTCATCAATATATGTCATCAGATAATACCATAAACTTTAGCCCGTAAAATTTTATCTCGATAAGAAATCAACTCAACAATGATACCAAGAATTTAAATTTAACAACTGATCAACAAGAATCAAACTCAACAATGATGCAAAGATTTTTAATTTAATAACTAGTCAACAAGGATCAAGTTCAATAACAACAAGCGAGAGCGGACGAAAATAAGAAAAAGATTTAAATTGGAAATTATAATAAGATTCTCAAGGGGTCGTCCCAGGAATCTCTCAAGAATTTTTTTTTTTTGTGATTGAGTATCCTCTCTCATCCTAGTATCCTATGTCCTATGTTCTATAGCAGACATGCAGTAGTACAACTAAGATGTCGCACTACCACGATATCGCACAACTTGTGAAGTCCGACCTGCATAGGCCACCACTAAAAACGTATCACGATCCGCACCCGATATAGGGGTACTAGTGCGTGGGTATGTCCAGCCTACGCCGCAGCATCGGTGGTAGAACGCTGTCTAGGTCAGGTAACTATCTAATCAACTCACATAAATACCCAAGTCCATAAGGAGACGTGGATATCATAAATTAATGCTAGAAATACTAAATCACATAAACTAAAGCACGATGAGATATCAAGGCAAGCAAAGAAATACAAGACAAGTATAACGACAAAATAGTCATACCTGCAATCAGTAACATCCAATCCCCAAGTGTCAGAAACAAGTCCACTAGGGTCACAGTCTGGAAAATATTTTCCAGTCAGGAAGGAGCAAAGTACAACTCTAAATAGCAGTTCTATATCAATGATATAAACTATGTAGCAGTTCTAGATGGAAATATACGAGATGCATATATAGGTACGAGAAATGTACAATAAAAAAAATACTGGAAATACTGTAAGTAAATACAGGAAAAGAAATAATATGTCAATGAGCAAGAATCCTATAACTAAGTATGTGAGTACTAGCTTTAACATGTGATCAGCTTGGGAACTTGATCAGGCTGGTTACATGTGATTAGCTATGATTCATGTAAGGTCAGGCTAACCGTTGGTTAGCTATGATGCATGTAGAGGTCCGGCTAATCACACGTAACAGCTATAAAGCATGTAAATGGTCAGGCCGTACCCGACGTGAGATGTGGGGTGAGCTATGATGCATGTAGAGTTGGGTATAATCACATATCTATACTAAAATACTCCCCACCCCCGACTGGTATAGTAGATCCAATCATGGTACGCTATAGCACGGGATTCCCTAAGGAGGTAGTAAGTCTCCCCAGAAATCAGTGTCTGTATATGCACAAGATAACAAGGAAACAAGTCTTGTACAAGCTATACCATGAAAAAGGAATAACATCTCATGACGAGATCCGTATACACCAATCCGTGTAACCATCGTATCAAGAGCATGGACATTTACACTAGATATAGTGAACATAGAAGATATCATAATTTAGAAACTAATCAGAGAATGTACTCGCCTTGGGTCCTTAGCTGGTAAATCCAATATCCTGTCACAGAGTGTCGCCTGAAGGAACCAACAATCCTAATGACATATCAAATATAATACTTGTATCAGATGCTATACTAACACAACACAAAAACAAAACTCGGGGCTATGCCAGGTACGGTACGGGTCAACTAGGGTTATCTAGTAGATAGACATCTAACACACATATACCCATTATTAACTAACATTAACACCTACCATATTTACTTGCACACAAAATACATATACAATATATATACGTACCATTTAATTCATGTATAATATATATATATAGGTTGAACAATATATATTTATATACCATATATACCAATTTAAAAATATACTAGGTATATATACAAATAAATATATATACATATACCAATTTACTAAATACGTATTAAATACGTATATATCAATTTATTAACCATATATATATATACACTATTAGATACACATTATAAGAAAATACCAATATACATACATATATATTTATAATTACAATTAATAAAAATATACATACATATACGTATCTATAAGAATATATATACTAATTCCATAACTTACATAGAATTTAAAATCAAAAAAAGGAGGGAAAGGAGAGGCTCACCGGGGTTGGTGCACGGCCCACCGGAGGGAGAGCTGGCCGCACCGGAGTGCAGCCGAGGGAGCTCAAGGGAGATCATACCAGTGTCCTGACACGTGGATACGAGGTTCCCGTGTTCGATTCAAGCTTCTGGCTCTCTCTCTCTCTCTCTCTCTCTCTCAGACAATTCACCATACAGTTGTAGTGAAGATTTGAAAAGAGAAGTTTAGAATTTTGAATTGATTTTTATTGATTTAGAACAAATCAGAATCAATGATTAAGAGGCAGATGACTCACCAGATCTAGTTGAACTCGTCGGAGTAGTCGTGGAAGGGAAGTGTACTCGCCGAAGTAGGAAGATGATCGGAGTTCTCGATCGATCTCGAAGTGACGCCGATCACCGTTTGGAGAACAAACGACTGTGCGTCGAGGCTAGAGACTGCTGCTCGCCGCCTGGATAGCTTAGATCGTCGACGGAGTTGCTCGACGGAGGAGGAAGGATCACCGACGAAGGAAGAGGTCAACTACCGGGCTTCGTCGACGAACTCGGAGTCGATCGCCCTGCTTCGTTGGTCGCCGACTTCGATCAACCGAGGTTCGCCATGGTCGCAAGATCTGCTGCTCGATGCGGTGATTCGATGTTCGTCAAGATGAGGTGGAGACAAAAGCTCACTCTGATCCTCACTCGAAATGGATGATCGACTCGAAGGAGGAGTAGCCATGGACGTCGGCGGAGCAAAGTGAAGCGCGGCGGAGCTCGGCCTGACGCAGCTATGGACAAAACCGCGAGCTCCACTCCATTGATTGTGAGGCGGTTACAGAAATATTCCATTCTTGATTCTGGCAGAAACAAATGAGTTGGAGAGAGAGTTCTCCTCTCTTATTTGAATGGAAACATGGCCCAAAGATCGGTTGTGGAAGAATGGGTCGGCTTTGCCTAATGTTTTAGAAAATAATGGAGGGAATGATGGCTTTTGTATGTGGGAGGGGGTGATAGGACCCCTAGAAATTAGGGCCGGCCAACCTAGGGATGTGGTTGCCTTGGGAAGAGGTTTGAGGTATGTGTAAGGGGTTGAGTGGTGGGGATGGCTCCATGTTAAATGAAGGGCCATGATTTAACATGGAGAAAATGTAAACAAAAGAAAGGAGGAGAGAGGGTGTTGTGGATGAGGGGTGAGGATTTACCCATTTAATGAATGGCCAAGATTAAACATGAATGAATTTTTCATATGGGAATGAGGGTGTTGACACCAAATGCCAATTTGCAAATTAGTCCCCTTAAATTTGGGTATTTGCACAGATGCATAAAATGATGAAAATTTGGCGGGCGATTCGGTGTTCGACGTTTTGTAGGGTCAGGGGCGCTGTATGTTTGGTACGGCTTAAATAGTAGGGCATTAGAATTAACCGGGATTTACGGAATCAGATAAAAGGGTATCCTCAATTTAAATAGAAATAAAATGCCAGTTGTGTTCTAAAATTAATTAGGAGTACATGGGACCAAAATCAGGTCGGGTCATCAATACCAATAGTGAAGAAGACTCAGAATAGAATATTACCCTAATTTGGGTCGCACGAAAAATAGGTCAAGATTTTTCCCAAATTTCGATTGGAACACACAACGATACAAAGTTAGAATTTATTTAGGATTTAAATAAACATCCGCGACGATTTTTGTGCGGCTAAAAATAAGGTACAGAGAGCATAATTATGAGTTACAAAAATAGCAGAATATAAGGCAGGCACGTCTAGGGCAACGACAGCGCACAATAATTAAATAAATTACTGTAATTAAATACAACCTCCAATAATTTAATTCTAAAATAAACAATTAAATACATAATCCCCACTATTCGATCAGGTGTTCGTCTAGTGGCCTCTAGGTCAAGTCTACAGCTCAGACGTTGAGAACATAGTATATATTTTTAAATACACCTCATACAATTATTTAATTTAAATACAAATATTGAGAAATCATTTAGTATAAATACCACAATACTAATAATTATAAAAAGTCAAAAATACCCCTATTTTCAGAATGTGGTAGTGACAGGGTATAATGTAAAACCCCTAATAAAAAAACCGTATTAATTTTTAATTATTAATTATTAATTTAATTGTAGTAATTAGTGGCTAATTAGGAGAAATATATTTTTATTAATTTTTATTTTAGGTGTTCGTGCACTTAGAGGATTTATGGAGCCATTAGAAATTTTTCCGAATTTATTTCATGTGGGAGACCCTTTGGACAGTTGCTAGCTTAATGGAATGCATTAATATTATTCTAGATATTTCTATGAGTATATATGTATATATAAATATATATATACATATATATTAAAAGCAAAATAAAAGGAAAAGATTAGAAAAGAAAAAAAAGTTTTATTACTATTTTTTTCCTTAACAAATAAACCATTAATATACTATCCAACCCAAACCACCCCTAGTGCACAGCCACCCGCCTGTGCATGTGAGCACAGCCCACACCCCTTAATGCAAACCCTACAGCAACCCTATGAACTCCAACCAAGCAAACCCAACACCCCACAACAGCGGACATAACCTCCCTAGACCCGCGAACGTGTACAACCCTCTCTCCCTTTCATGTCTATATATAATCCCCTTTCAACTAAAACCCTAACCCTAGATCATTCAAACTCTTCATCTTCCCATCTAGACCTAGAGAGCACCGCCACCGCAGCCGAAGAACCGCGACAGGCCATCCAAACCAATCCCGACGACCGCGACCCCGTGCACTGCAGAATTCAGCAGTGAGGTACCTGTGTTCTAGAGTTGTTTTCTGTCACCTCGCTCAACCAAACACCACCCTATCTTCCCCGGTATACTCACCCCTTAACCGTCTTCCTTATCTGTGTAATAGTAGCCCTCGAACAACGCGTAACCATAGGCAAAAATATCGTCAAAGTTGGCAAAAAAAGACTAATTTCTGGGATCGCAGAAAACTGCGGTGATCACCCATGTTCCTGGATTCGTATCTCCCACCACAGGGATCCGAATTCGATGATTCTTTTTGGTATGCGGAGACCACTTGACCTAGTTTAATTTCTGTTAAATAACCCTAGATATTAACTGTTGTAGATAGAATTAAATTCGTTGGAAAATCCCGCGAACACACTTTTTCCAGATTTCTAAAAGTTGTGAAACGGAGCGCGCCCCGCCAAACGGGACAGCTCCGCCATATACCAAGTGTACCAAATGGTGCGCACAGCATACCCGAACATGTAAGAGTTCACAAAAACTAATTCGGACGCGTGTGCGCGTCCGAATCAGCCCGTATCCGCGGACAAATCCTATGTCGCAACTTTTGCGAAAGTCGTATATATTTTTTGCACGCTCATCAGATTGAGACGAAACTTGTGCCACTGGACTCGTGGTAACGCGCTGATCTTGTGACCCAATTTTTATGCCATTCTAAAATAGTTGACCAAGTCACCAATTGGCGGGCCCCACGGTTGACTTTTTGGACAAATTTGTGTTCGACCAATAGAAATCCATATTTGGACATACAGTTGGGTTCGTATTGACATCTAGAGTTTGTTTGACCTATAATTTATCCTATTTAGAGACTATTATCCTTGGCACACTTTTTGGTGCAAAGTAGTCCACACGTGGACCCCACTTTTACCCGAAATTTTTGTTTTGCCCCTTTGTCCAAATTGGACGAAAGGGAAGTTCTTTTTAGCTATTTTGCTTATTCTGGGAACATTGGTGATATCTATTTCAGCATCTGGAAACATTTGTTCTGTGGCCATAGCTTCTGATCCTGTGTGTTGGACTTCTGGACGTTGCACCTTGCAGCTTTCTTACTAGGCAAGATACCTTGCCAAATTGCTTACAGTATTTTGCATGCTTATTTATTTCTATATATTCATTACATTTCTGTATATTTCTTGCATGTGTAGTTCTTTCAGTCATTATTATATATTAGATATGTTGACAAACACTTGACACCTAGTATCATGAGAGGACAATCATTAGGCGTATGGGCTTATAACCACTATGGTAAACCATAGTATATAGCTCGCACTACGGGCGTGTGTCGCGCTAGTCGCTACCCCCGTGGTATATCAATTTTTGGAGTCACACTGGTCGCTACCCCCGCGGTATGTCAATTTCTGATGTTCTAGACGGATATGTGAGTTGTGAGGTAGATCGAGTAGCCTACCCTTGCCCAAACGTCGAAAGGTTGTCCTCATTGCATTCATATAGATTGTCTTATACAGCGTACTTATATATTTTCAAACAATATGCATGTTTACTGTATTCAAATTGGCTTACTTCTATGTATCGTGTTACGTTCCTCTGAGGACCTGGTCTCTTTCCAAGTGTATCTGTTCTTGAGTATTCGCAGGAGCACAGATTCGGATGGTTACATATGTTTCAAGGATGTCTTCTCTTAGAGCCCGTGATTGTTAGCTGGTATTCTTATATTGTGTTTATTGTGTTGTACTTTTCTATTCGAGTTGGTAGTGGATTTGTTTCCATCCAACTATCATCTTTAGATACTTCTTATTGAGATCTAGTTATATAGATATTGGTTATTTATTTATATTAATTTTCGTGGATGAGATTTAGATTATATCCATGTGACTTGTGATTCATTTTATACCACTTGAGGATTTGATATTTATATTACAACGGACATATGGGTTTTGGTTTCCATATATTGGAGTTGCCATATCCATGCGGCTGGCATGCTTACGTGTCCTGGTCCTATGTATTTTGGGACTGGGGCGTGACAATTCCTGACTGGAAAATATTTTTTAGAGGATCCAAGAGATTGGTGTCCGACATACTATGGACTTCGACTTATAGATGGTGTAGAATTGGACCCACTGGTTCTGGAGTGATTGTCGAAAGGTTTATCCGGACCACTAGTTTTTCATAGTTAGTTTCTTTAGCATTGTAGTACCGGATTTATTTCTGGCTTATAGCTTGAGATTGGATATTGTTCTATTGTTGATTATTATATTTTTGATGTATAGTTAGACTTCCTTCATATTTTCTCATGGTTTAGATTGTGATTGAGTTTTGTGTGAGCTATTATTGGCAGACTTTATATTATTGTGAGATTTTAGATAGTATAGTAGACCAAGACAGCGTTCTACCGCCGATTTTGTGGCGTAGGCTTAGCGTTGTTTTCGACTTGCATCCCTACAACGGGTGCGAGTCGTGACACATTTTTAGTGGTGGCCCATAAAGGTCAGGCTTCGCAAGTTATGCGATATCGTGGTAGTATGACAACTTAGTGGTACTACTGTATGCCTGCGATAGGATATAAGATATTAAGATGAGAGGATACTCAATCATAAATTTCTTGAGATATTCCCGGGACGACCCTTGAGAATCTTATTACAATTCCTATTTCAAAACTTTTTTCTTGTTTCTGTCCACTCTCACTTGTTGTTGTTGAATTTTATTCTTGGTGATCGATTGTTGAATTTGATTCTTGGTGATCAGTTGATTTAAAATTCTTGGTGTTCGTTATTGAGTTTGATTTCATATCGAGAGAAATTTTATGGACTAAATTATGGTATCATCTGATGACATATGTTGATGAAGACAGTAAGAAAGGTAAAATATCTACTTTGGTTATGGAGCCTAGAGTTTATCGCAGCCATATTAGCTGGCAAAGCGGAAACTTAAGGACCTGACTTCAGATGTACATATCTTAGTTATGAAATTTATAGTTTCTTGCAGCCATACCGGTTGGCGTAGTGGGGATTCTAGATGACATGGTTATAGAGTTGCATACCCTAGTTATAGAATCTATCGTTTATCGCAGCTATGCTTACTTGCATGGCGAGAATTCTGAGTGTCATAATTTCGGACAGACGTGTATGATTATCAGATTATATCTTAAATTGGTTCTTAACGTACCATCTCAATACTTTTTTACTTCTATTATTTTAGGACTTTGTTCTATCATTCTTTAGCTTAGCAATAGAGATACTTTCAGTTCTCTGGTCCAGTTCCTTATATTTGAGTCCTAGTTAGTGTGACAATTGGTGAGTTACAAATTAGGTTTGTGTCTTGAGTATTAGTATTAACTGTTGAGAGTATGACTTGTGAGTCTGTAAGTGGTTCTTGGTTAAGCATGTGAGCAATAGGCATAAACCTGGGGATAACCCATAGTATAGTACTTTGTAGCAATAGTTCTATAATAGGTGTCATTAAAGATAGTATGGGTGCTATAGGTAGAAGAGGGAGTAGAGCGTATCAGTAGTGGTTCCAAGAGTTAGTATCAGAGTCAGCATGCCATTCTGGATAGTCATGAATTTATATAGTTGGGTGAGCCATGTAAACATTTAAGTATCAAGGAAATTGTATTGGAAATCAATGAAGAATAATATATAATTGGGTGATTGATACTCGGGTGTGTCAAGAGTAGAGAAATGTATATGCATAAAGGGTATTAGTGAGTATGCCATAGTAGAATGGTACCTATAAGTGTATAGAAGAGTGTGAGGGAATAAGAATATATTGTGTTAAAGTAGTAGAACTTGTGAGATAGGTTGATGTGAGTAGATAGGAGTGTACCAGTATATGACTAGTGATGGGTATATCACCTGATATTGAGGCTAGTAATGTGTTGAAAGCAATAGGTGGAAGAGTATCTAAAAATTATGTGCAGAATGCACAATAGGTGATAAGTGTCTTTGTGGAAGTTCATGAGTATCAGAAAGTAGAAGCTGGAGTGTTAATATTATGTCATGGGTTGAGAAATATCAAAATTGGTCATGGAAGATATATATCACTGATTTGTATATCCGTCTGTAAAAGGTTTGAGAGGAAATACATATACATCAATAGAGATACGGAACCATATGTCTGCCTTTGAGAGTGAAGTAAAACATGTGTATTATAGAAGTTAATAACTAGTGCATTGGATGCAAGTGATCATGATTCCTAGTGAGTATGATGAGATGATCTAATGATTAAGCTAGTGCCCTAGAACCTTAAGGACATATCTTGTGTAGTTAGGAAGCTAGTGTTACTATATCAAGAGTGCTAATATTTCTATATCATGGATTAGTTGAGTAATATGCTAGTAACAGTAAGTACCTTGTGTAATGACATTGGATTAGTGTATCAGTTAATATGAATAAAAAATATTTGGGAGTAATAGTACAAGTGATCCAAGCAGTAGAGGAGGGAGACAATATATATATATATATATATATATATATATATATATATATATAGGAGTAAGTTTAGTAAGTATAGTACCTTGTTAATTTAGGTTATAGAAGTCGTATTCATAAAAGAATAGTCCGAGGGGTATAAGGATACCAGTGAGATATCATGGTGTTGTAATGACTAGAAGATAATTGTGTATTTTTTATGTATAGGTGAGAACCTTAGGATGATTAACAAATATTAGAGGATAAATTGTATCAAGTATCAGATAGAAAGAGATACCCTAGTAACAAGAGCCAGAGTACCTCGAGTATTATAAAAAGTTTTGGCACAAGCATTTTAATATCATGATATAGAGGAGAGACATGAGTAACTTGGTATACGGATATCATCAAAATGCATATGAGAGCTGGTGCCTTGTGTAAACAGTAACAAGATTTAAGTAAGGCATTATATTGGGAGTATTAAAGTTGGACGAGGGTGTGCTAATAAAACACATGGTTGAAAAAAAAGTATTCAAGTGTTCCTTGCAAGAAAATGGTTGAGAAATTTTGGTGATTACAAGAATTTAAACAGATAAAAGATACAATATCTTAGCAATATTTTCTATAATATCCTAGGTAGCGAGTGCCAGTGAGTTAAGCATGACCATGACCTAGAATTAGAGTATATCACTAGTATTGGCAACCCTCAGTATTAAGAATATCTTGACTAGGTTGATGATTAGTGAATGCTTAGTGTGTGATGGAAGAGGCCACAAATGGCATAGCAGGTTATCCCGTACCAGTAGAAGGAGACACCCCAATAGGGGAAAGACTGATTTTATGATAGTTAAGAGACTATATCCAAGTATGATTTCTCTTTCAATAGAATAGTAGGATTGTATGTTATAGGATATATACTATTTTAGACTGTGATTGATGGGTTTGACCATAGTAAGATTTGTATGAATAGGATATGACTGGCCCAAGAGAGAGGGGTGAGAGTTTTAATTTTGAGGACAAAATTCTTCTAAGGGCGGTAGATTTGTCACTACCATATTTTCTAGGAAAGGGTATTTTAGTCATTTGGTAATTAATTAAATATTGTGCATGTTGAATATTTATTTATTGTATTATTTATTTATAGTTAGCATATTAAATTTATTTTTGGACTTGTGTTAGTAGACCTAACTAGTTTAGTTTAGACTCATGGACCAACATTTAATTCTAATTAGAATTGAACCCAATAATTAGAAGCCCAATTATTAGGAGGAGGATTAATTATGTTAAACCCATTAGACTAGAAGCTTTCCTCCTTAATTATTTCTTCATGAGAGGCCCAAAGGTATATTTTAGACTTTACATAGTAGCTTGAGGGAGGGGGCAAATGGGGCCTATATTAAGGGGATAAAAAAAATTTCTCTTCATTTTTATTCCAAATCTAGATCTAGAAAATTTCTCTCAACCAAATTCTACCAAATTCCTACCAAATTTCCATCTAATTATTTTCTAAATCACCATTGGAGGCTATTAGAGCATAGATCTACAAGGAGGAAGCATGGATCTACAAAGAGGAGCAAGGATCTATAAGTGGGAGGCCAATTTTACCAATTTTGGAGGTTTCATTGGGAATCTATCTTCCAATAGGTATAATTCAGTTTTTTCCCATAATTTAGGTTCTAAATCTGAGAATTAACCATGAGAAATTAACCCATATGCATAGGCTACCAATAGGATTTGGTTTTGTGTTCATATGAGACATATTGAGAAAGTTATAGTACTTTTTGTATCAATTTTGGGAGAATTCTGAGATAGACAATTGTTGTGTGTGTCAGTTGGTCCTATAGATCAATTTGGCATATGCTTGTGTGTTTGGGGCTAGTATCGTATCCACAATTGGGTACGTGTAGGTCGTATCCTATCAATACGTGTTAATTTGGGAGTTTTTTTCTCCGACACGGAACTTTGAGCATGTCACATTTTGACACAGACACGTAGATTTGTGTTTGATTCTTTGTATTATTCATAAATAATATATATAACTTGTTCGTGTCCTTCGGGGTACGTTTGGATGTGTGTTGGACTCGTGTCGCATGCGTATCCTAGATTTAGTCGGATACGGGGTGAGATGTTCCATATATTGTGCAAATTAATTATAGATCTATTCTTGTGTTATTATTTCATGGAGAAGTATAATTATATATATGTATATATGTATAATATTGTGTGTATATATATATATATATATATATGTAATATGGTATTTTAGATCTATGTACCTAGGTATGTACTATATGTGTATATTTATTATGTAGTTATTTTTCTACATGTACGTATAAATTTATAGGAGGTAGTATATGAATATATAATATAGAAGATATATTTATATGTTGTTATATATATATATATATATATATATATATATATATATATATATATATATATATATATATATATATTTATATATATATATATATATATATATATATATTTATATATATATATATTTATATATTTATATATATATATATATATAAATATATATATATATAAAAATTTATATATATATACTTGTATGTATATGTAATTATATTGTATATGTGTTTATATATACGTATATGTATGGGTGTTGTTATAAATATGTTACTATGTATATATTCCTATGTAGGTATTAAGTACATATATATGTATGTATGGAGTGTGTGTATGTATAGTATTTATTTGTAATTATATACATATGTTTAGAATAATATTATGTGATATATATAAGTATATTATATATATATTAGATACATATATAGAATGGGAGAACAGAGCTACAGCGACAGCAGCAACATCAGCTCACAAAAGCAACAGCAGCAGCAAACAACACAGCAGCAGCAGCGGAGGCAATAGCGACAGCAACAGCAGCAGCGTCACAAAAATAGCAGCAGCAACAGTAGCAGCGACAGCATTTAGCGACAGCACTAGAGAAGCGTCGCTAAAAATAGTAGTTCCCGCCAGCAACAGTAGCTTTAGTGACGCTAGACAAGGATTTTAATAACAGTTTGGCAGTTTTTAATATTATATATATATATATATTTATATATATATATATATATATATGTGGTAATTAATATATATAAATATGTTCATAATTACTATTTGTCATATAGTATACTATATATGTATATATTTAGTTGTAGCATATAATATTATTGGGTAAGTTAGTATATTTTAGTTATCAATTATTATGAGTATCTTTTATATATTATATATTTGTAGGTATGTATGTATGTACGTATATATGTATTAATAGTTAGTATACAGTTGGTAGTTAGTATTTATTCTATTAGTACATACTAGAGTTATATTGGATTGATATATGTAGTTATTGATGAATAGTTAGTATATATATGAAGGTTTTGACAATTACCTTGAGATACCAAGGTAAGTATCAAGATATACCAAGGTATGAGTAGTAGGTATTGGCATAGTAATAGGATAGTTGTAAACTAATTATGGGTTGGTATTAAGGGACTAAAATAAGGTATATAGTATTGTATAATTATTAAATGCATGATAGTTTATAGTTATAGTTGGATAGTTAATATATATATACTAGAGTGACATTACCTTGAGATACCAACGTAAATGCCAGGTTATTGAGGATACCCAAGGTATTGGGTTTGGGTATCAAGATAGAGGTTTAGTATTGCGATACCAAGTTGGTTTGAAACCAAGGTATCCTTTTAGCTTTTGTAATTAGAATTTATATATTTAATATTGCCTTATTATAGATATGTGATATTTATCTATTGTTTGCGTATCCTAAGATACGGTATCTTAGTATCCTAAGATGTAGCTTGTATGGCCTAGATTCATAGTGTGTGAGCCCAATATCATTGAGTTAGACTCATACAACCTAGAAATAGGTAATTAACTATAGTTTGACCATAGTTGACCATAGTTGACTTAAAGTTGACCTAGTTTGACTTTTGACTTAGAATTGACTTGTTGACCTAAAAGTTGACTAGTTTAACTTATTTCTTTCTGGAACCTTGTATTGATGTTTTATTCCATATCTATGTCTTCGAGGCACCGTATCAGACATCTGTGAGACTATTCATTGGATTTCAAGCGAGTTCATTATCTGATAGTTTCTCATTTATGATATCCTCTATGTTCATTGTATCTAGTGTAGATATCCATATTTCTTGACACGATGGTTACACGGATTGGTATATACGAATCTCGTCATGAGATATTATTCCTTAGTATATGGTGTATCTTATGCAAGTCTTATTTCATTGATTATCTTGTGTATGTACAGACACTAATTCTTGGGAAGAGTCGCTATCTTCTTGGGAAATCTCGTGCCATAGCGTACCATGGTTGGATCCACTATATCAGTCGGGGTTGGGGAGTATGTAGTGTAGATATGTGATCATACCCTCCTTTTGCAAGTCTTGTTCCATGTGAGTGTTGATCATACACCGCACGTATGATTAATCAGGCCATTTACTCTTGTGCAAGTTCCCAAGCCGATCACATGTTAAAGCTGGTACTCACTCACATAGTCAATAGTATTCTTGTTCATTGACATATTATTCATTATTGTATTTATTCCAGTATTTCCTTATTTTGTATCTCTTATGCATATATATATGGCACCTTGTATATTCACATCTATTTACTGCAACATAGTTTATCTCATTGATTTAGAACTGTTGTTAGAGATGTACTTCGCTCCATTCCTGACTGAAAAATATTTTTCAGAGGATCCGAGAGATTGGTGTCCGACATACTATGGACTTCGACTTATAGATGGTATCGACTTGGACCCACGAGTTTTGGAGTGATTGTCGGATGGTTTATCCAGATCACAAGTTTTTCATAGTTAGTTTCTTTAGCATTTTAGTACCAGATTTATTTTCGGCTTATAGTTTGAGATTGGATATTATTCTATTGTTGATTAATATATTTTTAATGTATAGTTAGACTTTCTTTATATCCTCTCATGCTTTAGATTGTGATTGAGTTTTGTGTGAGCTATTATTGGCAGAATTTATATTATTGTGAGATTTTAGATAGTATACTAGACCAAGACAGCGTTCTACCGTCGATTCTGTGGCGTAGGCTGGGCGTTATTTCCGATTTGCATCCCTACATTGGGTGCGGGCCGTGACAACGTCTGGTCCTATTTTGACGTTGCCATCAGGGTCTGGAGGTTTCACTATTTATAGTGATGCATCGAAGAATGGTTTGGGTTGTGTTCTTCAGCAGAATGGGAAAGTAATTGCCTATGCATCCAGGCAATTGCGACCTCATAAAAAGAACTATCCTACCCATGATATGGAGTTGGCAGCAGTCATCTTCGCCCTGAAGTTATGGAAATATTATTTGTACGGAGAGCGTGTGGAGATCTTCACAGACCACAAGAACTTGAAGTATGTTTTCACGTAGAAGGAGTTGAATATGAGGCAGCGTCGGTGATTGGAACTGATAAAGAATTTTGATATATCTTTTCAGTATTATCCTGGAAAAGCTAATATAGTTACCAATGCTTTGAGTAGGTATCCAGTAGCTATGTTCTTGAC
Organism: Iris macrosiphon; assembly: GCA_036927795.1. NCBI lineage: Eukaryota > Viridiplantae > Streptophyta > Magnoliopsida > Asparagales > Iridaceae > Iris > Iris macrosiphon. Next base: position 99,496,207 of record JAYESA010000013.1, on the reverse strand, counting down.
GCATGATCGATATTTATTGAAGGACTTGGAGCGCTTGGGCATTGAGGTGATAGTTCCTCGTTGTGCTATGCAGATGTGGGGATTGCAGATATATTCGGATTTGATGGACATGATCAAGGCAGCACAGTATGAGGATATATCTCTGAGGAGCATCAGAGCTCAGGTGAGAGCAGGATTAGAGGATGATTTTACTACTGCTGATGATGGATCTTTGAGGCATAGAGTTAGATTGTGTGTGCCTAGTGGAGAGCTGCGTGAAGAGGTATTGTAGGAAGCGCATCACTCTTAGTATTCCATGCATCCAGGTGCCAACAAGATATATCGGAATATGTGAGAGAGTGTGTGGTGGTATGGCATGAAGAGGGAAGTGGCACAGTTTTTATCCAGATGCTTAGTGTGCTAGGAGGTGAAGGCCGAGAGGCAGAGGCCAGGAGGTTTACTACAGCCATTACCCATTCCAGAGTGGAAGTGGGAGCACATTACTATGGATTTTGTGTCCGGACTTCCATGATCTCCAGGAAAGAAAGACACAATTTGGGTCATTGTTGATAGGTTGACCAAGTCGGCCCACTTTTTGCCTTTCAAGGTGGGTTTGTCTACAGAGAAGCTGGCAGAGATGTATGTGAGACAGATCATTTGGATACATGAAGTTACCGTCAGCATAGTCTCGGATCGGGAGAGTCGTTTCACTTCTCATTTCTGAAAGAATTTACAGGAGAGTTTGGGCACACAGCTCAAGTTCAGTACTGCATATCATCCCCAGACATATAGGCAGTCAAAGAGGACTATTCAAACTCTCGAGGATATGTTGCACACTTGTGTACTAGATTTTGGGGGTTCTTGGGAGAACTATCTCTATTTGGTAGAGTTTGCTTATAACAACAGTTACTAGGCTAGTATAGAGATGTTACCTTTTCAAGCTCTGTACGGTCGGAGGAGTCGTACTCCCTTGTCATGGGACGATATTGGAGAGAGAGTTTTGCTTGGACCAGAGATAGTTGTGGATACAGCGAAGAAGGTTCAGTTGATCAGAGAGAGACTTCGTGTGGCATAGGACAAACAGCGGCATTGGGCCGATAGCCATCGGAGACCTTTGGAGTTTGAGGTATAGTTTAGATTTTTGTTTTGTTCTTGTTATTGGTTGTCTGTAAAGGGTATTTTAGTAATTTTATATTTAAATAAATATTGTGCATGATAAATACTTATTTGTTATATTATTTAATTATTGTTAGGTGTTAGTTAATTATTTTTGACTTGTGTTAGTGGACCTAACTAGTTTAGTTTAGACTCATGGACCATCATGTATTAATTGTTAGATTTGAGCCCAATTAGAAAGTCCGTTGATTAGGAGATGGATTAAATTAATTAAACCATTAGACTAGAAGTTTTCCTCTTAATTATTTCTTCATGAGAGGCCCCAAGGGGTATATTGGACATTACATAGTAGCTTGAGGAAGGGGTAGAGGGGGGGCAGCCTATTAAAGAGGGGAAAATTAATTTCTCTCTCATCTTTTCATTTTAAAACTAGATCTAGAATTTCCCTCAACCAAATTTCTTTATTCCTACTTTATTTCCCTACCAAATTTTATCTTAATTCCTTCTTAAATCATCATTGTACACTAGTGGAGCAAGGATCTAGAAGGAGGAAGCAAGGATCTACAAAGAGGAGCAAGGATCTAAAAGTTGGAGGCCAATTTAATCATATTCGGAGGTTTTATTGGGAATCCATCTCTTAATAGGTACAATTTAGTTTTTTTTCTCTTAAATTAGGTTCTATATCTGAGATTTAACCATGAGAAATCAACCCATATGCATAGGCTACCCATAGGATTTGATTTTGTGTTCATAGGAGGCCTATTATGAAAGTTATGGTACTTTTTATGTCAATTTGGAAAATTTTCGAAATTGACATTTGTTGTGTGTGTCAGTTGGTCCTATAAACCAATTTGGAATGTGCTTGTGTGTTTGCAGCTAGTGTCGTATCCACATTTGGGTACGTGTAGGTCGTATCCCAATAATTTGGTGATACGTGTTGATTTGGGAGTTTTTTCTCCGACACGGGACTTTGAGCATGTCACATTTTGACACAGACACGTATATTTATATTTGACTCTTCGTATTATTCATAAATAATATATATGACTTGTTCGTGTCCTTTGGGGTAGGTTCGTATGTGTGGTGGACTCATGTCGCAAGCGTATCCTAGATCTAGTGGGATATGGAGTGATATGTTCCATGTGTTTGTGCAATTTATAGATAGATCTATTTTTTGTGTTCTTATTTTTGGTATTGTGTAATTATATATATGTATATATATTATTGTTACATATATTTATGTGTTAGATCTATATATATATATTATATATATATGTGTGTTATATATTAATGTTGTTATTATATTACATATATAAGATCTACTAGTTATAGTATATACATATATGGTTGTTGTGTGTATATGTGTATGGTGGTGGATATATATATATATATATATATATATATATATATATATATATATATATATAATTATGTTTCTTGTGTCTTAGATCTATGTATCTATTTATGTATATTGTATGTAGCTATTATTCTACATATATAGGATCTCTTTAATAGTGTAGTGCATGTGTATAAATATTATAGTATACATATTTTGAGACTATGAATTATGTATATGTGTATACATATAAGTTGTTATATTATATGTATATATTTATATAATACATGTATGCATATTATCCTATGATTATATATAAATATGCATGTATGTGCAATTATATATAAATATTAGTATATATGTATGGGTGTATGTATTGTTCATATGTGGTAATTACATATATTAGTAATTATAGATGTAAGTATATTTATATAGTTTCATATATATATATATATATATATATATATATATATATATATATATATAAGTGTTTTAGGGACAGCAGCAAAGGCGACAGCAGCAACAACATCATAACAGAATAGCACAGCAGCAGTAGCATTATTCAACAACAACAGCGACGACAGTTTAGCGACAGCAGAACCGTCGCCAAAGCAGCAGCTGCTGCAAGAACCTACAATAGTAGTAGCGACAGCAGTTTAGCGACAGTAGCAGAACCGTCGCTAAATCGGCTGCGTATTAGAGTATCGGGATTTCAGCGACAGTCAACATCGGTCTCTAGTGACAGTTTGGCAGATTTCCTATTATTAGATATTTATATATATATAGATAGATAGATAGATATATTTGGTGTTTAATATATAAGTAAATATATTCCTATTTTATAATTGCATTATAATATATGTATAATAATTTGTGAAGCATATATATATACTTACGTGTAGTTAGTATAACACGTATTTGGGTATTACCTTGAGATACCAAGGTAAGTACCAAGGTATTGGGGATACCCAAGGTATTGGGTTTGGGGTATCAAGATTATGGGTTTATGTTGTGATACCAAGTTAGTTCAAAACCAAGGTACCTAATTAATGTTTGTCTTTAAGATTTTATTTAATAATATTATTTTGGCAATTGTATGTAATATTTTACCTATGGATTTACGTATTCGAAGATACGGTATCCTAGTATTTTAGGATATGGATTTTGTGACCTAGACTTTAGTATTTAAACCCAATATCCTTGTGTTAGAATTTTGTAACCTAGAATTAGGTAGTGGACCACAGTTGACCATAGTTGACCATAATTGACCTTATAGTTGACCATAGTTTGACTTGTGACTTAGAGTTGACTTGTTGACCTAAAAATTGACTAGTTTAACTTATTTACTTTTCAGAACCTTGTATTAATGTTGTATTCCATATCTAGGTCTTCGAGGCACCGAATCAGACATCTGTGAGACTATTCATTGGACTTCAGGCGAATACATTCTCTGATAGTTTCTCGTTTATGATATCCTCTATGTTCATTATATCTAGTGTAGATATCCCTGTTTCTTGACATGATGGTTACACAGATAGGTATATCCGGATCTCTTCATGAGATATTATTCCTTGTATATGGTGTATCTTGTGCAAGTCTTGTTTTATTGATTATCTTGTGCATATACAGACATTGATTCTCGAGGAGATTTGCTACCTTCCTAGATAATCCCGAGCCAAAGCATACCATGGTTGGATCTATTATACTAGTCGGGGTGGAGAGTATTTTAGTGTAGATATATGATCATACCCTCCTTATGCATGTCCTGTTCCTTGTGAGTGTTGATCATACACCGTACGTATGATCAGCCAGGCCATTATACTCTTGTGCAAGTTCCCAAGCCGATCACATGTTAAAGCTAGTACTCACTCACTTATATATTAGTATTCTTTTTCATTGCATATTGTTCATTCTTGTATTTATTCCAGTATATCCTTATTGTGTATCTCTTGTGCATCTTGTATATTCATATCTATTTACTGTTACATAGTTTTTATCATTGATTAGAACTGCTGTTAGAGATATACTCTGCTCCTTTCCTGACTGGATATATTTTTCCCAGATGACACTGAGGACTGGTACCCTACATATTATGGACCTCAAGATATTATGGGTTTAGAGTAAGAGACCCTGGCTCAGGAGGGAGTTATACCAACTGAGACAGAAGACCCAAGTTTATTAGCTTCTTAGTATTTCTTGTACTGGATTTGTCTCCAACTTATTTTGTTAGTATTCTTTCAGACTCATTGATATATTATTTTAGAATCATGAGTTGTATGTGACTATTCTATTCTTTATCATATTCATGTCGTTCCATCTTAGATCTGTGATTGAGTATATTATTTTTATTGGTGGTTCATTATATTGCTAGATTGATTACCCAAACAGCGTTCTACCGCCGATTATGCGGCGTAGGCTGGGCGTTATTTTCGACTTGTACCCTTACACCGGGTGCGGTTTGTGACAATGCCCCAAAGCTGACTGCAAGGGATTTCTTGACCCTGAAGTTGCCATATATTTTTGTGCTTTTTAACTTTGGGTTGTGTCACCCTCACTTTTTTAGCTAGGGATAGTTTGGTAAATTGACATGGGTAAATAATTTTAGGAATAAATATTTATATTAGTAGGTTATATAAACTATTTGATGATTGTATTAATTATTTAATTATTAATAAGTTATAGATTAAATGTGACTTGTATTAAATATTTTGTTAGAGGCTAGTCCAATGATTAGACTTGTCATGACACCTAGTGAACCTAGCTTGGATCCAAACTCATTAGACCCATCCTCATTAATTAATTAGGAAGAATTAGCTTAATTAGAATTAAATAAAAGCATTCCAAAATAGCCCTTCCCTAATTATATTCATAATTGGATGGAGATGGACAATTTGGACCATGCATGTGACTTGAGAATGGGGGAATGGGGCCGGCCACTATTAGAGGGGGCTCTTCTCTCTCTCTCTCTCTTCTCTCATTTGCATTCATTTAGATCTTGAAATTAGATCCCTAATTTCTCATCATTCCCTCCATTGAATTTCTACTTAATTTACCTCCATTTCCTTCTCAAATTTATTACTCCTGGAGCTTTAGAGCTTAGAGAAGAAAGGAGCACAAGGAGGAGGAGCTTTGGAGCTAAAGATCATGACCAAAATGTGGCCAATTGTACTTGCATTGGGAATCCATCTTCCAATTAGTAATTTTTGAATTTTTCCTTCATTGTAGCTTCTTAATCTTGCATTTGACCATTAGGAATTACCTCATGGCATAGGGCTACCTATAGGAACAAGTTCTAGAATATTTGGTTATGTATTGTGAGTTCTATGTGGTACTTTGTGTTCATATTGAAGAAAATACGTGATAGACACATCAATATTCTGTCATGAGACCAATTAGATCTAATTAAACTTAGATTGGATTTATGGGACTAGGTACGTGTCCACAAATGGATACATGTAGGCCGTATCATAGTATTTTGTGATACGGAGCGACATGTGGCCCATTTTTTGGTGTTTTGCACAATTACTCTTCAATACTCATAGTAGCAAGTTACTCTAGTTATATAATAGTGTAATTAATATGTATTAGTATTTATTATGGTGAATTTTGGATTTTGATGTTTCTATTGAGAAAGTATCATAAGTATATTATATATTACATGTTTGGTGTTTGATTTAATGTGCTAGGTGTGCTATTATATAGATATATGTGTATAACCACTATAGTGCATTCATTTGGGGATATTGTTGGTGTGCATCACTATGACAGCGAGTAGTCTGTAGCAGGGGAAATGTACTTCAATGCAGTGTGTGTCACTATGTCTGTGCACACTTTACAGTGGGGAATACCTAGCATGGGGATTGTTCAATAAGGGAGAGAACAGGCAGTGCCTATATGTGTGCCTCAATGCACATGAGAATAAGGGTCAAATTGGTCTGAAATAGTTAGAAGTAGCAACAATATTTTAGTAGTTAGGGGCTCGAGCAATCTCGTACACCAAGAGCATCAGTGTATCAAAGGTTGAGTATATTGGTGATAATAATTGGGGGCTCGAGTGCTACTGTTGAGCCAATCGGTATGCACTGTATGGTGTATAGTGAGTGAATGTGTATACTTTACTCTGACAGTGTGACAGTGTGATGTTATATCAACTACATCATAGTAGTGAAATATAGGAACAAGGGGGATATCTGGAGTTGTGGTATGTAAAGAAATCTCAGGTGAGGTTGTTCATGAGGTAGTGTGTGTGCAGTGGATATTTGGGCATATGGTTGGGTATATGTCATGCAGTTGGGTGTACAGAGGGTATATACATGGGGATTGGGTGCAGTGCCATATGCACTAAGCCAACTAAGGATCGGGTTATAGCATTTAGTAGAGAGTGGAAGTGGATACACTAGCATGTGTATCAATTTCAGACCTGAAGCTATGCAGTAGTACATTGTTGTTGCAATGTGGCAACAAAAATTACAAATCAATAACTGCATTGGTTGGAGTATGTATGGAAAAGAGTTATGAGTTATTGTTGTGGGTAATGTTGCTGTAGGAGGTTGGCATTAGAGTTGGTTAGGGGAGAAGTTGCAGTAAGTTGCAAGGTATCCAGGTGAAGTAGTATGTCAAGTTAGGGATTGATGTTGGGCTGTAACACTGCACTTCAGTGCAGTGTAGATACAACCCTAGGGCAGTGTACTGTGCTCTTGCAGGCACATATCTGAGTTTGGAAATAAGTTCAGTAACCTCTACATCAACAACCTGGAATTTGGAGATAGAAGCAGTAGTAGTTAGCCTAAGTTGGTATCCTATGCTAAGGTAACAGTTAGAAGTTAGTTTAAGATATAGTGTCAGTTATGTATGTTAGTTAGTATTATGTTGCTAGTTAGTAACAATTAGTTAATGGATCATAGTTAATAGGTTATATGTTAGTTGTTAGTAAAGGCAAGTATAAAGTGTTAGTTGCATACTATAATTTAGTACTATTATAGTGGTTAGGGATGAGTATCGAGGATACTTAGACAAGGGTTGGTAACTTGCTAATAGATGTTTGAGAATGTTAGTTTAGAGATGTTTCAGTTATCAGTGTAAATAAGTATTAGAGTTTGTATATTAGTTATAATATCATAGTTAGCTAGGTTAGTAGTACAATATCATAGCTAATAACAGCTAGAGACTTGATGTTATGCTAGTAACATTTCTAAGTTCAATAGTTAGTTAGCTAATTAAAAGCTAGTTAATGACCTAATAGACCCATTAGCTAGTTTTGGACCTAACTTGACTTAGTTGAGCTAGAATAACTTAGAAATTAGCCTAGAAGCATGCATTTTACTCATTACCCCCTATTACACAAATTGACTTGATATTCATCTATAGGATTGTGTGACACTAGCTTTGGCATCAAGAGACACCCTTTGCTCGGGACCATAGGCGAGTACATCTCTCTGTTAGTTTTTATTTCATAATAGTGTATATATCGCATAATCTAGAACTTTATACTTGATTCCGACATAGTGGTTACACAGGGTGGTACTATATGGATCATGTCAGGAGATTTTATCCCTTACCGTATTCAGCAGGTACTCCTTTACATATATTTTATCGTGTATATTGGGTATTAATTCTAGTATACTTCGTGTTCACACACTGCTCGTGTTCAGTGTGCCCATATTCGTGTTCGTAACGTATTGTGATTGGATCCATTTGTATTGGTTGGGTATGGGGGAATATGAGTTAGTTAGGTGATCAAGCCCAAGTGTATTCGTGTACATGTCGATTATATATTATACGTGTAATCGTGTTACCATATTGTATTCGTGTTTAACCCAAACCGATCACATAATAAACTTGTATTCTATGGCACATAGCTAGTTTTATCTATTTCCATTAAATTAAAGTTATTCTATTGCATGTTCTTTATTCCAGTATATTACCTGTTTACTCTTGTTTATTCCATTCTTATGATTAGTTATCATGTATTCTTTTCTATTATCTGTTATATATAATGATTATGTATTTAATATTGCTTTCAGAGGTATGTACTTTGCTCCAATCATGACCGGTTATATTTTTTAGATGATTAGCTTATGGACCAGTGTCCCACCTACTACGGGCCACAGGACGATGTACCATTATATGATACTCCTTTAGAGTAGGAGGACCTAGTACCTGAGGCTGAGGAGGCTTAGATTTATTGTTTAGACTTGTACTAGACTTTATTGAGGCTTTTGGGCATGTACATATTATTTTGGACTTGTTGATGTATTGTGACTCTTCTTCTTCGTTATTCCTTCTCGTGCTTTATCGTCCTTAGTTTGCTATGTGATTGAGTATTGTTTACCATTATCAGATACTATATTGTTCCTCCGTTTGGAGTTGAGATGGCTTTGAAAGGCACCATATATATCTTGTGTGACAAGTTTAGATAGTATGGATGACCGAGACAACGTTCTACTGATGATGTTGTGGCGTAGGCTGGGCGTTGATCACTACTCGTGCCCTTATTCCGGATGTGGTTCATAAAACATTTTTAGTGGTGGCCCATGCAGGTCCAGAGTCATAATTAGAGCAATATCGTAGTAGTGCTCACCTGGAGTACTACTATGAGCCTGCTTTAGGATATAAGATATAGGCTGAGAGTATACTCAATTATAACTAGGGAATATTTTCAAATATCAGTTTTGCTATCCTTATCTATTGATTTTTTGCTTTATTTTGAATAATTATGTCCTTCTTTGATGATATCGTATCTTACTCAATATTGGTTTCTTTGTTCAACCTATCTTCAAGATTCCATCGAGGATGTGTTCCCAGCGCTCAGGCTAAATGTCAGGGAGGTCGGTCACGTCGTCACCTCTGAGGGCAGCACCAGCAGACACTATTCCAGTAGCTATATTTCAGAGGTCCGCTTCACTGATCCAGGTGGACATTTTTGCAGCAGCTTTCCTGGGTGCTCCACCTCCGATACAAAGGACAACGCCAACAATTTTAGGGGATTTTTCATCCCACCACTCGTAGTCGATCAGAAACAGATGTTTGTGCTATTTCAATAGATGATGAAGTCGCAGCAGCGCCAGTCAAAGGTTATGAGGCAGGGAATTAAGAATATCCACCAAATTGCGCTCGCCGTAGTCGAGAGAGTCGCCTTAGTCCAGCCACAGACAGCACCACCTCAGTTCACCCTGCAGTAGCCGAGGCCGGGGATAATCATAGACTTCAAGAGGATGGGGCCGAAGGACATTAAAGGCACTGAGGGGATTATTTATGCTAATGATTGGATAGAAGATATTGAGAGGAACCTGCGGCTGGTGCAGATTCCAAAGAGGTTAAGGGTAGAGGCCGTAGGAAGCATGATGTTTTATATCGCGTTGACTTGGTTCAGGATGGACCCCAGGATCTTAGCACCTGGACTTACTTGTGAAGCTTTTAAGAAGCTCTTCAAGGAAAAGTTCTTTCTAAATATGGCTCTAACATCTTTAGAGAGCCAGTTTTAGTACCTCGTTCAGGAAGGTATGACGATGGATGAGTATGTGGTAGAGTATTGCAGATTAGGCCTCTTTGTGGAGGGACAGGACCCCATAGGGAAGGCCAGAAAGTTCAAGAATTGCCTGAACAAGGCGATCAAATCACATAAGAATGGAGACCCAACCGCTACATTTGATAAGATTCTGAGGTAGGCACAGCGGGCAAAGGATGATCTAGAGCTTAGCTCTAAGAGGCCGAGGACATAGGAGGATCCAGTACTAAAAAGGTTCCAACGAAGTGCCCTCACTTTCAGCAGCAGCATCAGAGACACTTCCAACAACCGAGGTAGCAGTACTTGGGACCAACTAGAGCGTCAGTACAGTAGACGCACCAGATCCAGAGGCCAGCTATTACTTGCCTATTTTGTAAGAAGCAGAGATATGGATAGGATGCATGCAGGATGATATTGAGCGAGTATTTATTCTGTGGATCAGGAGACCATCAGTTGAGGGCTTTTTCTAGAGCTCCAGCTCGTCCAGGTCAGGGCACGGCTCAGGCACATAGAGCACCCGCGAGACCACCAGTAGGACAACAGAGAGGACCTCCGTTGTCGACTCAATAATATAGATTCGTACCGCACCAGCAACAACAGAGAGGTGCTCAGCAGGGGCGAGCTTTTGCCTTAAATGTCGAGGAAGAGGAGATAGTCGGTAATATTATTTCAAGTTTAGTCTATCTTGATTCTTTTCAACTCATGCTTTATTTGATTCTGGTGCTTCACATAGTTTCGTATCTTTATCTTTTGCTCTGAAATATCACCTTAAGACTGAACCGTTGGCGAGGACTTGTAAGATCATGACTAGGGGTGGCATTATCCAGGTCGGTGATGTTTCCAAGGATCGAAGAGTTTTCTTGGGAGGCTGAGAGTTGAGCGTATCTACTCATAATGCCACTTTCGGGCTATGTTATAGTACTCGAGATGGATTTGTTGAGTAGGCACCATGCTAGAAATGTTTATCGTGGAGGCATAATTTTATTTCAGACACTAGGGGAGCCAAAATTTGAGTTCATCAAAGAAGTAGCAGAGTAGAGTGAGGGAGATTTCTGTGGAGCCATGGTGGAAGAGAAGGAACAGACACATCCATTTATTGCTGAGTATATGGACATCTTTCCGGGGGAGTTGTCGGGGTTGCCACCAAACAGAGATATAGAGTTCTCTATAGACTTAGTGTCAAACGCAGAACCGATATCACAACACGTATATAGAGTGAACCACAGCGAATTGGTAGAGATGAAAAAGCGGGTGGATGAGTTGCAGGACAAAGGCTTCATCCGCTCCAGTTCATCACCGTGGGGTGCTCTGGTACTATTTGTACCGAAGAAGGATAGATAGGTACTATTTGTACTGAAGAACAAATACCCGTTATCACGGATTGACTATTTATTTCATCAGTTGAGGAAAGCACAAGTATTTTTGAAGATAGACATGAGGTCGGGTACCACCAGGTAAAAGTTTAAAAGGTGGACATTCCGAAAACAAATTTCAAGACTCGGTATGGAAAGTTTTGAGTTCTTAGTGATGCCGTTTGGGTTGACCAATGCCCCGACGGTATTCATGAACTATCCTCAGGTGTTTCATCAGTACTTGGATCAGTTTGTTGTGGTCTTCATTGATGATATATTGATTATTAGAAGACCCCGGAGGAGCATGAGAAACACCTGAGGATAGTTCTGGAGACCCTCAGGAAGGAGAAGCTTTATGGTAAGATTTCGAAGTATGAGTTCTTCTTTGATAAGGTTGAATTCCTCGGGCATGTGATTACAGGAGACAACATTTCAGTAGACTCGAAGAATATTTCAGCAGTTGAGTCATAGTCTACCCTGAGTTCAGTGGCAAAGATCAGGAGTTTTCTTGGATTGACAGGCGATTATCGAAGATTTATTTCGGATTTTTCTAGTATTATAGAGCCGATGACTAGACTAACCAGGAAGGATGTGGAGTTCTTTTGGACTGAGGATTGTCAAGCTTCTTTTAATGGGCTAAATAAGAGGTTGACTACAGCTCTAGAGTTGCCACTGCCATTAGGGACATGAGAATTTTCTATATATAGTGATGCATCGGGTAAGGGCTTGGGATGTGTGATGCAGCAGAATGGGAAGGTGATTGCCTATGCTTCCAGGCAATTATGCCCGCATGAGAAGAATTACCCTACCCATGACTTAGAGTTCGTAGTAGTTATTTTTGCTCTTAAACTATGGAAGCACTACTTGTATGGAGAGCAGGTAAAGATATTTACAGATCATAAGAGCTTGAAGTATGTGTTAACACAAAAAGATCTCAACATGAGGTAGAGGCGGTGGTTGGAGTTAATGAAGGACTTCAATATTTTCTTGCAGAACCATCCAGGAAAGGCCAATATAGTCATTGATGCCTTGAGCAGGTATCCAGTGGCTATATATTTGACAAGAGATATGCACTTATTGGCCGATCTTGATAGCTTGGGTATTGAAGTACTAGTTCATGGAGTTATAGTACATATATGGGGACTTCATGTACAGTCAGAGTTAATAGACCGGATCAGAGCCACATAGTTCGAGGATGAGTCTCTGAGGAGCATCATAGCACAGGTCCGTATATGATTAGCAGAGGACTTTATTATTGCATATGATGGATCATTGCGAAACGGTACCAGATTGTGCGTACCGAGTAGAGCGTTATGCGAGGAGGTTCTTCAGGAGGAGCATCGATCTCAGTACTCTATGCATCTAGGTGCCAACAAGATGTATAGGGATATGAGAGAGCATGTTTGGTAATATGATATATAGCAGGAGGTGGCTAGCTTTGTATCCAGATATTTGGTATGCCAGTAGGTAAAGGCAGAGAGACAGAGGCCAGGTGGATTGCTTCAGCCTTTACCCATTCCAGAGTGGATGTGGGAGCATGTGACGATGGGCTTTGTTTCAGAGATTCCGCGTTCTCTAGGAGGTAAAGATACAATTTGGGTCATCGTTGACAGGTTTACCAAATTGGCCCACTTTCTGCCATTCAAAGTAGATAAGTCTACGAAGAAGCTCGCGAAGATATATATGCATTAGATAGTCAAATTATATGGAGTTCCTGTGAGCATAGTATCAAATCAGGATAGTCGCTTTATATTTCACTTCTGGAGGAGTTTGCAGGCGAGCTTAGGCACTCAGCACAAGTTCAGTATCGCATATCACCCCCAAACTGACGGAGAATCGGAGAGGACAATCCAGACCCTCGAGGATATGTTGTGCACTTGTGTTTTAGATTTTAGAGGCTCTTGGGAGGATCATCTTCACCTGGTAGAGTTTTCTTATAACAACAGCTACCAGGCCAGTATCGAGATGTCACCATTTGAGGTATTATATGGACGGAGATGCCGTACTCCATTATCATAGGATAATATTGGTGAGAAAGCCTTATTGGGACTAGAGATGATCGTGGATGCATCTGAGATGGTGAAGCTCATCATGGATAGGCTTCGGGTGGCACAGGACAGACAGCGGCATTGGGCCGATAGCCACCGGAGACCATTAATGTTTGAGGTATAACTTTTATTTTGTATTGCTTGTGATTGCTTGTTTTTGTTAGAGTGATAAGGCTGTATTTTATGGTAGGTTGGCAATCTGGTGTTCTTGAGGATTTCTCAGACATGGGGCATAATTTTCTTAGTCCACGGTACATCGGACCCTTCGGTGTTCTTGAGAGAGTCGATGCAGTGGCCTACATACTAGACTTGTCGCCTGCATTAGAGGCAGTGCATAACGTATTTCATGTATCACAGCTGAGTTGGTACGTGGAAGATCCTAGACATGTACTAGAGCTACCCAGAGCTGCCTATGGAGATTTTGGACTCTCAGTTGGCGAGTGATCCTAACCGAGTCTCAGCTACCCAGAGCAGCCCATGGAGATTCTGGATCACAGGAAGAAGGTGCTGAGGAACCAGATGATTCCTTTGGTACGCGTCGCATGGAGGCATCACTCGCGAGTACCTTGGAGAGAGAGGCGAGTTGCGCGAGCAATATCCTTATCTATTTGAGCCATGAGGTATATATTTCTTTCTTGCTTGTATTGATTGCTATTGGTAGTTAGTTTCTTCCCTAATTTCATGGACAAAAATTTTCTAAGGTGGGTAGGATTGTCGACCTCACTTTTCCAGATAGGGATAGTTTGGTAAATTGGCATAGGTAAATTATTTTAGGAATAAATATTTATATTGTTGGATTATAGAAATTATTTGATGATTGTATTAATTATTTAATTTTTAATAATTTATAGATTAAATGTGACTTGTATTTATTATTTTGGACCATGCATAATTGGATGGAGAGGGACAATTTAGACCATGCATGTGACTTGAAAAAGTGGGAAGGGTGTCGGATACTATTAGAGGGGGCTCTCATATCTCTCTTCTCTGATTTGCATTCATTTAGATCTAGAAATTAGATCTCCAATTTTTTATCATTCCCTGCATTGAATTCTTACTTAATTCACCTCCATTTCCTTCTCAAATTCATCACTCTTGGAGCTTTAGAGCTTGAAGAAGCAAGAAGCACGAGAAGGAGGAGCTTTGGAGCTAGAGATTGTATCAGGAACGTGTCCAATTATATTTGCATTGGGAATCTATCTTCCAATTGATAATTCTTAAATTTTTCCTTTATTGAAGCTTTTTAATCCTATATTTGACCATTAGAAATGACCAAATGGCATCGGGCTACCTATAGGAACAAGTTCTAGACTATTTGGTTATGTATTGTGAGTTCTATGCGGTGATTTAGGTGCATGTTGGGGGAATTATGAGATTAACACATCAATATTGTGTCATAAGACCAATTAGATCTAATTATACTTAGATCGGTGTTATGGAACTAGGTACGTGTCCACAAATGGATACATGTAGGCCGTATCATGGTATTTTGTGATACGGGATAACACGGGGCCCGATTTTGGATGTTTTGCACAATTACTCTTCAATACTCATTGTAGCAAGTTACTCTAGTTATATATTAGTGTAATTGATATATATTAGTATTTATTATGGTGAATTTTGGGTTTTGGAGTTTCTATTGAGAAAGTATCATAAGTATATTATATATTGCATGTTTGGTGTTTGATTTAATGTGCTAGGTGTGCTATTATATAGATATATGTGTATAACCACTATAGTTCTTTCATTTGGGGATATTGTTGGTGTGAATTACTGTGCATCACCGTGGCAGTGAGGAGTGTGCAACAAGGGCAATGCACTTCAGTGTAGTGTGTGTAACTATATTTTAGCAGACTTGGAAGTGGGGGATACCTGGCATGGGGAGTGTTCAACAGGGGAAAGAACAGGTAGAGCCTGTACGTGTGCCTCAATGCACATGAGAATAAGGGTCGGGTTGGTCTGAAATAGTTGGAAGCAGCAGCAATATTTTAGTAGTTAGGGGCTCGGGCAATCTCTGACACCAAGAGCAGTTGGTATTTTAGTATATTGGTGATAAGAATAGGGGGCTCGAGTGCTACTGCAGAGCCAATCATTATACACTGTGTGGTGTATAGTGAGTGAATGTGTATACTTTACTGTGATAGTGTGATAGTATGATATTGTATCAACTACATCATAGCAGTGAAATATAGGAAAAAGAAGGATATCTGGAGTTGAGGTATGTAAATAAATTTTAGGTGAGGTTGTGCACGAAGTAGTGTGTGTGCAGTGGGTATATGGGTATATCATTGTGTATAGGTAATACAGTTGGGTGTACAGAGGGTATATACATGGGGATCGGGTGTAGTGCCATATACACTAAGCTAATTAAGGATCGGGTTGCAACATTTAGTGGAGAGTGGCAGTGGATACACTAGCATGTGTATCAATTTTAGACTTGAAGCTATACAACAGTACATTATTATTGCAATATGGCAACAGGAAATAGCAAATGAATGACTGCATTGGGTTAGAGTATGTATGGAAGAGAGTCATGAGTTGTTGTTGTGGGTAATGTTGCTATAGGAGGTTCGCATTAGTGTTGGTAGGAGAAGAAGTTATAGTGAGTTATAAGGTGTCCAGTTGAAGTAGTATGTCAGGTTAGGGATTGTTGTTGGACTGCAACACTGTTAGAGTTAATCCTGTTGAGGAGGTTGAAGCGGTTGTTATTTGGATTTCAATGAATCCCTAGTCTTTAAGAATTTTGTTTGTTCTATGTCGTTAATTTGTTTTGATTTGTTAGTTAGAATATGGTTAGAGGGTGCTACTTTTATGCATTCTGTTAGATTTGTAAATGGCTATTTAAAGGCCAAGTTGAGGTTGAACATAATACAAATTATTTATTCCAAGAATCAAATACTCCTCTCATCTTATATTTGGTATCAGAGCTATGGCAACCAACGACGAGTAAAGCCACACGACATCGACATCTATGAAGGAGACGTCATTCACCTTCAAGTACCCCATGCTGATACGGACCAACTACGCGGATTGGGTGTAAAGCCCCGCTCTGAACGGTTACTTATGAAACACTAAGCTGCTTTGACTCGGTTGAGAATCGAGTCTCGGGGAAACCTTACCGCCAAATCAACAAGGACGAAGTACAGTGAAATATTCCAATTGATGGAACGATTTCTGTTGAAATAAGTCCAAGAGTTTTTGTTGGTTGCTTTGCTTCTTGGTTTTGTGTTGCTTTGTGTTTTGAGTTGCTTTCGATGACTTAGTTTTCATTATTTCGCCTTCTCGCTTGCGTATTCTTTTCGAATCGTAAGGGAAAGAGATCGAAGTATGCTAACCAAGTATTGTTGCATTTTCAGGACGCATAACCAAAGAGTGAACGTCGCTTAAGGCTTCCCCATCCTCTCGTTCGATTCATTCGATGAGTGGCTTAGGCCCTTCGATGAATCTTTCAGTTCACATGCCTAATGAAATGATCTCTAGTTCACTAAATGTTGTCTCACTAAAAAGATAAGCTAAAGAAATGAACTGCATGCTACTATAAATAGAGTTCTGCTTTACTTCAATTGAATGTTGCCCCTTACTCACTTGTTGCATCACTATATCGTGCATAAACCTTCATGGTTATTGTTTGTGTCATGTGTAAAAGAATGAATGAGAATAGTCTAGTGGTCTGCCCTGATGTTCTGATCCTACGGGATCTAGGGGTGTGGCTATTAGATTATTATATGCTTGCTAATGTTGTGCATCCTATGAGTTTGATTGTTATTTGTTGCTTGCCATGCATGGGTCTCAAACAACTGCATGGGTCTCAAACAACTTGTGCATAAGGTAATAGTCTCTCGATCGATTTCTGGGGCACTGGGAATCTGTTGGTCCGGAAGGGATTATGTGAGCACCCCGATGTTCCGTTCCTACGTGATCTAGGGGGTGTTGTTGTCCATCAATGGGGAAACTCATGGACCGTCATATAGATAGGGCGCATGCTAGGTTTACTTTCTTGCATAACTATCATTTTGGACACCAAGATTGATACATAAGTTTATGCATATATGCAAATTGTGGCTAACTTGTGTGTCTGCTGCAGGGATAACCGCTCGGTCGGGGATAAGAATTATCATATGCATATGCTATATATCGTTTATGTTTTCTTACATGAATTATTAAAAAGAAACTAGACAACCAGAAAGATCACCTAATAAAGCTTCATCTGCTTCTTAGTGTGGATTTCTAAGGTGAGTTTGGCCATGGTCGCTCACCAGTACATGTGGTAGTACTGACCTACGTTTGTGGGCAAATACCCAGGTACTGAAGGCGAGAGTTTGGCAAGCATCTTGAATCTGAATTAGCGTGAGCGCTCCCTTCCTTAGGACTGTGTTCGTGCTACTTCCTCCGCTGCTTACCTCTCTAGTGGGCTACTCCTCTTCTGCTAGATGTTTTGCTATTTTGGTCCTACTAAAAGGACGTAATGTAATGGGTGTTGTGGCTAATTTTGGGATTCTAAGACATATTTTGTAACTCAGCCAAGCAAGCACTTTGTAATCCAAATCTTCATTATTCAATAAAAAGCAAGTATTTTGTGTGCCTATCAAATGTGTTCAACTTTGGTTCTCTACATTTTTACTCTGTGCCTATATATATATATTTTTCGTCTGACTTGTGTCTTGTGTAGGTACGTTGCCTGGTGCAAGCGTAACTTAGGCTTGTACGGCATCGCGTCCAAGCGAGGACGAATTAGTTTCATAGGGACCAAGCGAGGACCATCGGCCCCTACGGGATCGGGGTGCGACATTGGGCTCTCTTAATGAGAGTCAACATGCAGGTGCAAGGCCTGTGGGAGGCGATCGAACCCGAAAAAGCCGACTACCACGACGACAGGATGGCCCTGTCTGTCATACTTCGTGTCGTACCGCCAGAGATGCTGCAGACACTGGCAGTGAAAGATACTGCCAAGGAAGCATGGGACGCTGTAAAAATGATGCGGATGGGGGTCGAGCACGTGCGCGAGGCCAAGGCACAGAAATTGTGCCCTGACTTCTAATCAATAAAGTTCAAGGACAGCGAGTCCGTCGAGGACTTCGCGATGCACCTCACGGGACTCATTAGTGACCTGCAACTACTCGATGATGAAATGGACGACGAGAAGGTAGTTAAAAAATTCCTTCGAGTCATTCTATCTAGGTACATGAAAGTCGCCATTGCCATTGAGACTTTAGTGGATCTCAAGAAGCTGTCAATTGAAGAGCTTATCGGTCGTCTTTTAGCCGTCGAGGAGCAGTACGATCATGGCAGCAACTCCGACAACAAAAGTAGCCGCCTTCTCCTCTTCGAAGAGGAGTGGCTCTCTCGTATGAAGCAGAGGAAGGAAGGCAAGGCCTACTCCAATGGTGGCAAAAGTTATGGTTGAGGGCGCGGCAAGCCAAGAGGTTGTGGCCGCGACAACAAGAACTACGGCAACGGTAACGCGTCCAATGGCACGCGCGACAAGAAGGGTAAGTGCTATTATTGTGGCATCTACACCACTGGGCGAAGGACTGCTGCAAGCCAAAGCGCAATAAGCATAAAAATCTGACGCAAGTCGATGACGATGTGCCCGCACTGCTGATGGCGCAGGAGTACACGCTCGCTGAGACCACAGTGGGCACAACAAACAATGTCGTACTCGACGAGGTGCACGCTCAGGTGCATCTGGGCCGTGAGGACGACCACCAAGGCGAAGCATGGTACCTTGACACTGGTGCCAGCAACCACATGATGGGCTACAAGGAGGTCTTTGCCGAGCTGGACACTAGAGTCACGGGCTCCATCAAGTTTGAGGACATATCCGTCGTCGACATCCGAGGGCATGGCACGATGATGTTTACGTGCCAGAACGGCGAGCACCGCACCCTCACCGGTGTCTACTTCATCCCGAAGCTACGAAGCAATATCATCAGCCTTGGGCAGCTCGATAAGAACGGCTGCCAAGTCTTGATCGAAGGCAGCATGCTCTCGATTCGAGATTGTTAGCAATGCCTCTTCGCCAAGGTAAAGTGTGCCTGAAACCGACTGTACATTCTATCTCTTGATATTATATAACCAGTGTGTTTAGCAGCATGACTCAATGACGATGCATGGCGGTGGCATGCACGATTTGGCCACCTCAACTTCGAAGCACTCAGAAAGTTAGCTCGTCGCAACATAGTGCACGGGCTACCACAGATCGAATACGTCAATAAAATCTACGATAGTTGTCTTGCCGGGAAGCAGCGTCGCACGCCATTTCCGCAGAAGACCAAGTACCGTGCTGAGAACCTGCTAGATCTCGTTCACGTTGATATCTGCGGGCCGATCACACCGGTGACCCCTGATGGTAAGCGCTACTTCTTGCTCCTCGTCGACGATTTCAGCCGCTACATGTGGTTGACGCTACTGGGTTCGAAGGATGAAGCACCGACACCCATCAAACACTTTCAAGCCCATGTCGAGGTAGAGACAGGGCGCAAACTGCACACGCTCCATACTGATCATGGGGGCGAGTTCACATCTGTTGCATTTGGCGAGTATTATGCAGGCCTCGGCATCAAACGATAACTCATAATACCGTACTCACCACAGCAGAACGGCATCGTTGAGCGCCGAAACCAGACGGTCATCGCGATGGTGTGCAGCCTTCTGAAGGCAAAGGATATGCCCGAGAAATTCTAGGGCGAGGCGGTCACGACGGCTGTCTAGATCCTCAATCGCTCGTCGACATGGAGCGTCAACGGCAAGACGCCATACGAGGCATGGCACAGACACAAGCTAAGTGTGCACTTCCTCCGCACCTTCGACTGTGTCGCACACGTCAAGGTGGTCAAGCTGAACTTACAGAAGCTAGAAGATCGCAGCAAGCACATGGTCTTCAACGGCTACGAGCCCGACACTAAGGCATACCGGGTATACGACCCCGCCGGCAAACGCGTGCACATCATACGTGACGTTGTCTTCGACGAGGAAGATAAGTGGGACTGGGGCGTGCAAGACAACATAGGTGAGACATTTACTGTTGAGTATACTATACCACATATTGAACACGTAGGCATGCCGGTGCACGGGGGTGGCGATCCATCAACACCAGTGGCACCCAGTCCAGGGTCGTTGACACCGGCATCCGGGGCAGAAATATCCGACTCGGTAGTAAAACATGGAATGGAATTTGTCTCGCCACCCACCAACGCCTCGGCCATGCTCGACACCGATGACGACGGGCCGTGCATGTACAGGACCTTGGCGAGCTTGCTTGACATGACCACCATCCATGAGCTCGATGTCGATGAGCTGCTCCTCATGGTTGACGAAGAACCTGCCACTTTCTTTGAAGCCAAGAAATACCGATGTTGGCGCCAAGCGATGCTCGAGGAGATGAGCTCCATTGAGGAGAACCATACATAGCACCTGGTAGACCTTCCACCCAGCCACCGTCCGATCAGTTTAAGGTGGGTCTACAAGATCAAGAAAGACGAGCATGGCGCCGTCCTCAAGCAAAAGGCGCGACTCGTAGCAAAAGGCTATGTGCAAAGGCAAGGAGTGGACTTCGAGGAAGTGTTCGCACCGGTTGCTCACCTCAAGTCCGTCAGTTTGTTGATTGCACTCGCCTTGCATGAGGGGTGGGTGGTGCACTACATGGACGTGAAGACGGCGTTCCTCAACGGCGACCTCAAGGAGGAGGTGTACATCGCCCAACCTTTCTGCTTTGTTATCGAAGGACAGGAACACAAAGTGCTGAAACATGACAAGGCACTGTACGGGCTGCGGCAAGCACCGAAGGCTTGGAACACCAAGCTTGACAGTTGCCTACTATTACTTGGTTTCCACAGGAGTGCATAGGAGTACGCTGTGTATACATACGACAAAGGTTCAGCTCGCCTACTTGTGGGTGTATACGTCGACGATCTCATCATCACCAGAACGGACCCACAAGATATTGCCAAGTTCAATGAGGAGATGAAGGCCTTGTTCAAAATGAGTGACTTGGGATTACTCACTTTCTACCTCGGCATCAAGGTGCAGCAGTCCAATGGCTTCATCACCCTCAGTCAGGAGGCATATGCACTCAAAATTTTGGAGAAGAGTGGAATGGTGGATTGTAACCCGTGCCACGTCCCTATAGAACCGAGGTTCAAGCTAAGCAAGGTGAGCTCAGCCCCTCCGACTGACACCACATCCTATAGGAGCATCGTCGAGAGCCTCCGGTACTTGGTACACACGCGCCCAGATATCTCGTACGCAATGGGCTACGTGAGTCGATTCATGGAGAACCCGACCACCGAACACCTTGCTGTCGTCAAGCGCATCCTTCGCTATGTCGCCGACACACGTCACTTTGGTTGTCTCTACGCAAAGATGAAGGAACCACGGCTGATCGGCTACAGCGACAGTGACATGGCAGGTGACATCGATACCCGCAAGAGCACCACTAGCGTGTTATTTTTCCTCGGTCGTAGCCTCATTAGCTGGCAATCTCAGAAGCAGAAGGTCGTAGCATTATCATCCTGCGAGGCCGAATAAATTGCCGCGACAACGGCGGCATGCCAAGGCATTTGGCTTGGAAAACTCCTTGGTGACTTAAAGAACAAGGAGGCCGGCAGCGTCATTGTTTGATAATAAACGAAAGAAATTAAAACTACGTTTATACGAAACCCTTTCTTTGGTTTACAAACAAGAAAAAGAAGTACAATTAATCCTATGCGAGGATGTAAAGTACAAAAATTTGATTCTGGGAAAATATTGCTATAGAAGTCTGATCTGCGATCGATCACTTTGTCTCTTTGACCACACGATAACGAAGAAGTGCTGTAGAAGACGAAAAAGAAGCTTCAAAGACTGCAGAAGGGCTTAAACTATCATTGCCAAAATAGTCAGCTGTCTCTCTACCTTCAATTCGACCCTCGTTTTTCTCGACCTTTGATCTCCGTGGCCGAAGGTCTCTATTTATAGAGTTCATCTACAGTCGGCGTAGAAATCGAACAGCGGAGAGAGCTGCACCTTTTATGCGACGGTTACAATAATTGCTACCCACGTATGAATGATCTTTTGAATCGGCGTGTGACGCGTATCCCATTATGAGGTAATGCGTATAACTGCTCGTCGAAGATAACGGCATGCAAGTCACGTAGATAAATGCCCCTTGCATAGAGATGGTTGGCATAAAGGCCAAATAACTGTCTCGTTGGCGTAAAAGCCAAATAGCTGTTCTGTTGGCGTAGAAGCCAAGTAGCTGTCATATTGGCATAGAAGCCAAATATCTGTCATGTTGGCGTAGAAGCCAAAATAGGCATAGAAGCCGAATAGTTGTCAGGTTGGCGTAGAAGCCAAGTTCTGCATAAAGAGTGATGCTTTGCAAATGTACCCTGATTTGGCATAATTCGAGGAGATAGCATACAACATGCTCCTATAACTGAAAATAGCCAGGTCAGCGTATTTCAAGGAGATAGTGTACAGCGTGCTCCTATAGCTAAAAATAGCCAGGTCAGTGTAATATGTGGGGATGGTGATGTGGACGTATTAGCCCTAATTATAGCTCATCCAGTCTTTGAAAGTAGAACCAAATCTAGTGCATTAAATGCAGAGATCTGCCCCCATCACGTATATTAACTGCAGAGACGTGCCTCGAGCTCTGTACGAAGAACAGCTTTTGACGTGGCAGTTGGTTTCGTCTCTTCCTGAGAGTAAAAGCTCACCTCTGCCTATGTAAAACAGGCAGCGTATTCCTTGAATGGGTAGACAACGTCTTATATCAAGGTTGGTGTCACTAAACGACAGTTTGGGGCTCTGTGCAGAATCATCATAACAGCCGTCCTCTCGATCGTCGTGCAGTACTCTTTGTCAGGAGTCGGGTTCACTGCTTGATGACAGGTTTATTCGTGGAATACGAAGAGATCCTCGTACAACTTTTCGCTGCATTAAAAGCAAGCAGGTTTTACGCCACAGTGGCAATGTAACAACCTTTTTACGCCAAAGCAGTCTGGAAATATTGCATTAAGCGGGCTATTCTGGAGCTATGTTTTACGCTGAATAGCGTTGAAGCTCTGCTGTACGTCGATGGCTCTGGAGTCATATTTTACGACACCCAGTATTGGAGCTCTATTTTATGCGGGCTTCCTGCATGTTGAGGGTTTTACGCGTATGATTCCCCAGCATATTTTTTATGCTTCTACAAGACACCCTTCAAAGTTTTCAAATTCCTCGTAATTTGAAACACTTTGAATGAAGCATGAAACGGTCAAGTTTGACTCGTTCCTCGAGGCTGATTTCTCGGCAGATTTTTAGGAGTTTGTTGGGATTCGGTGTGTTCTCCCTTGCCTATATAAAAGCGAATGGGTTAACCAATTTTTCCTACACTTCCTTTACCTCACAAAGAGAGATGGTTGCCGAGCTTCGTCGGGTTGACTTGAGGAAGAAGAAGATCATGTTCTTCCAACATGTGAGGAGCCATAAAAAGAGGCGTCTTCGAGCAAATATCCTCTGCAACGATGGATCATGGAAGGATATCATAGCTTCCTTTGCTCGGAATGATCAGCAATTTCATATGACTATTCGTCCAGGAGAGAGGAAGGGTCGTATTAGACCACACAGCTTGCAAGCTGTATTTTCTTCCATCATGGCGCTGGACGATAGTAGGCAGTCTGGCCCTGTCTTCCAGTATTGAGCTGGGTCTGAACCCCCAACTCAAATCTAGGGCATGCCTGCCATGTCATATGGAGGGTGGGCTCTAAATAATTTAGACAGGCCCAATTGTGTATCCTCCCGCCATTAATTATTTTTTTGTTAATCGGAAGCCGATTAACTGTTGTAGATGACAGAAAAGATCTCCACCAATACGAAAACCTGACAGAATATATTCTTGGCGTGATCATAAAATGAGAAATCCTTTGTAGAAAAAGAATTTCCATCATATGTAATCATGAAAATAAAAAATCCTTTGTAGACTGGATTTCTATCATATTTAATCATGAAGATGAAAAACCCTTTGTAGACTGAATTTCCATCATATGTAATTATGATTAATAAAATTATCTTCTTTTACGCATCTGATGATTTGCCATATTTGTTGTGATAAAGTCTGAATAGTGTGCAGCTTCGACACGTTTGAATAATTTTTTATGTCGACTCTGATAAAAAAGCATCTGAACTCGTCCCATCTTTTACGCGTAGCAGAGGACGCATAAAAAAATGCTTAGCATTTTTTTTAAAGATCCAAACTGTCATGCTATTTTGGACAAGGAGTAGCGTAGAATTCTGAACTGTCACTTCTCTGATAAGAAGAATTCTTGTTCAGTCCATCATCTTCAAGAACGATTTCCCAAAAATCTCTTGAAATAAGGCGAGAAACGGCTATCAAAACTGGCCATGCTTGAACTTTTGAGAAAGGATTCTGTCTGGACTTTGGATGAACTTCCAAATGACCCAGGAATATAAGAGTCACCTTCAATGCTGAAATATGTATGTTTTGGGTACTTGGAATATTTCATGGCCAAGAAGGAGCATTTTCTGTGTAAACCCTTGTAATTGGCCGTCTATAGCTTTCGAGCGTAGAATCGTAGATTTGTAGCCTCTCGAGCATAAAAAGCTTCTGAGCGTGAAATCAAAGATTTGTAGCCTCTGAGGGTGAAGTCGTAGGTTTGTAGCCTCTCGAGCGTAAAAGCTACCGAGCGTAAAAGCATCCGGACGTAAAACCATGGACTTATAGCCTCTGAGCATAAAAACCGTAGATTTGTAGCCTCTCGAGCGTAAAAGCTCCTGTGCGTAAAATCATAGATCTTCTCTATTTGTAAATTCTGGATCCACTGACTGTCCGTCTTCTTCTTTCAAATGATAGGCTGACGTGGTCCCAAATCATAACCGAATATTAAATATCGGATTTGGTTAGGGATTCGAAGAGTCATCCAAACTCTATAAATAGTCCAAGGGCTGGAGAGAGAAAACTTTTATCTGCCTTCACAAAACCCTTGCTTTCCAAAAACCCTTCTTCTTCGTCTCTTACTTGAGAACTCAGGATCGCCATGGCCCCTAAATAGTCTTCCACTGCTAAGGGAAAGAAGGTCGCTTCCTCTTCCCGCTCTGCAGCTCAAGAGCGAGCAACTCCCATTAGGCTGAACGAGCCTCGGTCGGAATGCAGCGTTCCGCGGTCAAACTGTGCTCCAGATATTACAGGTAGAGACTTCGGGAGAGAACAAAAAATCCTTCGCACACATTGTACGTGCACGCGCAAGGTCCTCTTTCGTACTGAGAGCCTCTTTGAGGAAGATGATGTACGAAGGAGTTTTATTATTACGCGCACATTCCTAATGTGTCGGCGTAAGAACTCCAAATTTTTGCAGTCTAACGTAAAAACTCAGACTGTCAAAATTTGGTGTTTTACTGCAAACTTTGAATATTACGTGCTGGATATGAATATCGGCGTAAAAATTCAAATTTTATCAATCCAGCGTAAAAGCTCAGATTATTAACTACTGCCAACCTTGAATTTTACGCAATGGAAAATATGTTCCGGCGTAAAGGCTCATGTTTTTATAGTCTTGGCGTAAAAGCACAGACTGATAATCTTTGGAGCAAACTGCAATAGTGTAATGTCTAGTGTAGAAACTAACTTGTTCTCTTATGTTTTGTAGTGGACTTGCAGATCTCTCCATTGGCTAAAGTTATGGGCTCTGCTGCCGGGATATTGAGCTCAAATTATCTGGAGGATTTGTCGCATGTGACATTCCCTATTTCTGGAGCCAATTACCCTGAAGAGAGGGGAATTCTGATATCGTCCCTAGGAGAGCGCATGCTGCTGAGTATGATCAGTGGGGAGCCCCTAACATACATAGACGGGACGGAATATAAGAAACCTGGTTTCTTATTTGGGGATGTTATTGATAAGCAATCCCAGACTAAGCCCAAGAAGGAGGATTGGGTGTTTACTGCTGAGGGCACGGTGATGTATCTGCCCAGTATGCCTAGGGATTACCCCATCTCTGCGTTCTTCCACGCCACCCATCCTAGAAAGATGGTGTGGGTGATGACTCCCGATCTTCACGGTCGTCCGGGGAAGATTTTATACAGCAAGGAGTATGACGGATGGGCCTATATGAGCCGTCTCTCGGGCCCTGTTATGCCCTTCAGGGGATTACTGCCGGGTAGTATCCCGAGCGAGGATACGTCGCTGATCCAGCTGGTTCAGATGTCGACCTTCTGCAACAACTTTATGGGGCAGGGAGGAATGTACCCCAGGGTCAACCCTCGGACCAGCGGATGGCTTAGCCCGAGAAATCTTTGATGGGCCAGTTTAACTGCCTGGGCCCTGAAGCACTTCCAGACGGAGTTGGAGAGTATAGGCTTGTTCGCGGCTGTGAGCGCTACAAGTGTTGGGCTGCCTGTCAACCCCAACCTGTTCCTAGCCTTGATGGAGCGATACAACTCGCTCACCGGGACTTTTGTCACTCCGCTAGGGGAGTTGGGCCTGGCCATTCATGAGATGGCAGAAATTTTAAGGCTGCCAATAGGGGACACTCCTTATGAGGAGTACGTCCCTACAAACCGGGAGTTGAGGGATACAAACCCTCGGGCTGTGGCAGTATATCAGGAGCTGATGTGCCACTATCTTGCCTGTACTACTTTTTATAAGGAGCCTTCTGATTTGGCTCACGTCAACAAGTGGGTCACCTATCTTTTCTTCCACCAGGCCAGAAATGTCAAGACAGACAAGGTGGTAGATAGCCAAGATAGGCCTTTGAACCTCCTAAGCATGTTGAATGCCAACACTGTCGATGACCTTATTGAAGACACAGGGGCTTCAGATCGTATTTTCGACGAGGATGTAGGGGGTTATGCTATAGGTACAAAAGCCTTCAGTTATATGAGGCATTGTCGTAAGCCTCTGTCGAAGGAAGCTCAATTGGCTGGCTTCCTCTCTGTCTGGCTTCGTCGCTGGATAGTACCTGGCATCGCGTCTGCAGATCGCATCCATCGCAATACCTTCTGGCCTGCAGTACTTTTAGTGTTCGGAGCAAGACTGGGCCTGCTTTCTACTATGGTATGTCGACTACAAGCAAGCATGAGGGCCCTTACTGATGGGCTGCTCGCTGATGAGATGCAGCATGAAAGCTTTCCCAGGGTGGAATTACCATTCCTATACTTGATGGGATGGTTAATTCTTCACAATGCCTGGGTGATGTCTCCCGATTCCGCCAGCAGTTCAGGAAATAATTTTTTGCTGAATTACAAGAATTCCTCTTGGAACGTGGCGACTGTCACAGATTACCGGCGGGCGTTAAACGTAGCCAACAGCTGAAAGATCTTCTGTATCGTTTCCCCTGTACATATCAATCAACAAGGGAGGAAACTTAAGATGAGGGCCATGGGAGAACCATTCTTTCTCCTGAAGTCTTTTATTTGTTGGTCTGCATTAGACCTTCCCATTTGCTATACAGAAGTGATGACCACTGCTTCCTGGAGCCCTATCTGCCCAGTCGGTTCGCCAGGAAGTTTGGGTATGACCAATTGCATGTGGGAAATATCATCACCAGCTTAAAGTCCAGAAGTGGACTTATTGATGGAGACAGAGGGTGGCGGTATTTCATCACGGGCTGCACTAGTACAACTTTTACGGTGCCCGCGACTTCTCTTTCCATGGAGCTGCGCATGCTTCACTCGTATGCGCAGTTCTATGCGTCCATCAATACCTTCCATCATAATTTTGATATGCGAGAAAGTTTTAGGATGCCCTCCCATAGGTCTACTGCCAAGGAGGATGCTCCGTCTGTTTCCTCGGATGAGAATGAGGACATTGCTGGGGCAGACGAATTCTTGACGACAATACCGAGAGGCATACTAGCTCCACCTGCAGAGCCTCTCGTTATCCCCCATAAAAGGAAGGCTTCTGCTCCGAAAGAACCTTCTCCCCGCAAGAAGAGGATTGCCAGAGGTCCGAAAAGGGCTTCTACCAGGGAGGCTCTTAGAAGTGAGCCTGTCGTCTCCCCTGCTGGGGATGATTCTTTGATTAGAGGTCCTTCTCCTATTAGAGAGGGAACCTCCATAATTTCGGCTGGCAGTGCCAGAGATTCTTTGTTCGAGATCGCTGCTACTACTGCTTCCGGTAGTGCTACAAGATTGCCTTCGAGGCCAAGCATAATAAGATTTCAGATACCTTTATCCAGACCAGTAACGGGAGTAACCCCTGCCGTGTCTGTAAGTATACCCAGCGAGATTCCACCCGATGATCCTCGATTGGATCTTGGTGAAGACTGGGAAGAATACCCGCCAATGTCAGTTGGTGCACCCCCTTCTCCAGGTATGACAGCTCGCTTAGCATCATTAAGAAATAATTTAGCTGCCCTAGCTGCAGACGCGACATATATACCATCGGCCATAGGTAAATGTTGTCTTTACGCCTCTTTTAGGAAAATTAACATCTGTTTGATATTAACTTTCTCTTGTCTTTTTTTCAGGTGAAGACATCTACGGGGAGGGCGGAAGAGAGGCAACCTTTGATTTTGTTACGGACCCATCATATGAAGTGGCGGCATTCGGTGTTGAGGGAGCAAGTTTTGAAACTGCCGATCTCTCATCCGCAATATTCTCGGATGTTGTTCTGCCAGTACCAGTCCAAATAATATCAGAGGAGGATGATCCGGTTGTCTCGACTGTGCCTCCTTTGTCGAGCATGCCAGCAACTTTGACCGTTGTTGGTGCCTCTACTTTTGTCGTGCCATCTGTTGAAGCGACGACTATGACGACATCCTCTGCAGTTGTTCCTGGAAGGGGATTCACTGATATTGCAGCCACTTCCAGCAACTATTCGAATCTCGCCATGCTAGTTGAGCAGTTTACTCGCATTTTCTACATCACTTTGAAAATACTGATATCGATGGTGCTGGAGAAGAATCTAGGCTTTGAAGCTTTGAAGATGTCCTCTAATCTTATTGTAGCACAGATTAGGAATTTTGGTGATATTGAAAGGGCTAATGCGCTAGAGCAAATAGTTAATGGTTTAGAATAACCCATTAACGAGTATTTGCAACTATCTCGAGGCAGCATCGATGACTTGACTCAGGCTGAATATGAATCTCTGACTATGCAGTTTGCTGAACAGATGGAACGCTTAAATAAATCCATCTAGACATAGCAGCAGGAGATGGATGAAGGGAAAGCCGTCTTGGAGGAGGTTATTCCTCTTCAAACAAAGTGCAAGGCTGAACATGAGGGGAATGCGGCGAGGGTTCATAAATTGGAACCCAAACTTGCTCAAGCAAAGGAGTGGGCTTTCCAGTCATCGTCAGCTCTAGATGTGGTGAATAGCCGACTGGATACAGCTCAACAGAACTTGGCACGTGCAGGAGTCACCTGCGCCGGTTTTGTTCAGGCTCGGTCCGAACTGTCCCTCCTTAGCAATGACGAGGTACGACTGGAGCGAGCTCGAGCTAATGTCTTGAACTCCAGGAATGAGAGGATGGCTGCTTTGGCGCAACAGATTCGCGATTTAACTGCTCCTCCCCAATGATGTACTTCTTTGCTTCTTTATGTAATTTGCTCTTCCCGGAGATAATAAAGAAACTTTATCTGACTTTGAGGACCCATCATTTTTGAAAATGATAGGCTAGGGTGAAAGTGATATCAGAGGTAATATGGACTTGATATACTTTCGGTAAGCTTCAGCTGGATATATCTATTCAGAGGTTATATGGACATGATAGAATATGATCCAACTAAATTTGTATACAAAATACTATTAGAGATAATATGGATGTGATAGGTTTTGAAGTTCCAAATTAGTTAAACATATCTATTCAGAGGTCATGAGAACATGATAGAATATGCTCCAACCAGTTCTTTGGACGTAGTGTTGTCAGAATAAGATCTTCACCATACTCTGTTGAGCAAAGAAGATTAAGCATAGTACCTCTTCAGGAATTTGCCATTGATAGGAGCCATTATCAGATCTCCGTTAGGCTTGGCTAATCTGTAGGCGCCATTTGAAAATATCATTTCAATCACATAAGGGCCCTCCCATTTGGGCTAGAATTTACCCTTACTCTTGTGCGTAATGATCATTTGCCTTTTCACAGCTAGAACTACCTCGCCAACTTTGAACACTCTCTCCTTCACTTTTCTATTAAAAGCTCTGGAGATGCGCGCCTGGTAGAATGTAATGCGCTGTTGAGCTTGAAGGCGTTTCTCATCTCATCCTTCTAGCTCTTGAAGCCGTAGTCGATCATTATTTTCCTGAGTCAACTTATTAGCTACTGCTATTCTGAGTGATGGAATTTGGATTTCAATGGGGAGAACTGCTTTACACCCGTAGACTAATGAGAATGGGGTATAACCCGTCGGTGCTCGTACCGTTGTGTGGTATGCCCAGAGGCACTCTTCCAGCTTCTCATTCCAATCTCTTTTGTTCGAAGAGACGAACTTTTTCAAGAGTTTGATAATAGTTTCGTTGAAGGCTTCCGCCAAACCATTAGCAGCAGGATTGTATGACTTAGAGGCCATATTTTGTATCCGATTTTTATCGCAAAATCGGTAAAACGCTTGACTGATGAAATGAGACCCATTGTCATGAATTATCCTTCGGGGTATCCCAAAGCGATAAATGACATGATGATAAAGCTGATCTCATTGGATGTCTTCACCTCGGCAAGAGGGATCGCCTCTGCCATTTGGAGAAATAATCCGTAATGGCCAATATGAACCGATGTCCTCCAGAAGAAGACGGGTGAATAGGACCAATGATATCCATACCCCATGCTTCAAAAGGCCATGATGCAATTGTAGGATATAAATGTTCAGAAGGTTGATGTATAAAATCTGCATGAACTTGACAGGCCTTGCATTGTCTAGCATATTTTACTGCATCCGCGATCATAGTAGGCCAGTAGTAGCCCATTCTCCTGATACGATCCTGTAACTTAGGACCTGGTTGATGTGCTCCACATACACTATCGTGAGCTTCTCGGATAACCCGCTTTGCATCATCATCGGAGAGACATCATAATAGCAGTCCATCGTATGTTCGGCGATATAGACATTATGAAAACGCATCAAAATAGAAGCGTAATGATCGTCTTTTGATGGATACTGCTTCTTTAGGATCCTCTGGTAAGATTTCGTATGCCACGAAGTCTATAAAGGGACTTCTCCAGTCTCTCTTAGGAGGATCCGTGTTCATAGCGCAACTGTGTTCTATGTGAAAGTTATTTTTTACATAGAATAGATCTCTGTTGAGAAAAATGATCAAATTTTGCCTCCTTATAGGGATAGCTAGATCTGCAGCTAGACTGGCTAGGGCATGAGCTTCCAAATTCTGAGATCGAGGTACATGCTCTAGGAAGAACCCTTTGAAAGACATGGCTATCTCGACCGTTGCTTGGTGATAAGGAATGAGGTTTGGATTGCGGACTTCATATATTTCTTTGATCTGATTGACGATCAGTAGAGAATCACTGAAAGCTTCCAGGTATTCGACATCTAATTCTTTAGCAACTTGGAGCCTGATTAGTAGAGCGTTATACTCTGCCACATTATTAGAGCAGGGTTCGCTAAGAGAATACGCTCGATAGATGACGAGTTTATCAGGAGTGACCAGGAGAATTCCTACTCCTGAAACCACATTTTTCCTGGGACCAGTTCTGGAGGCACCATCATCTTCCATTACGGAATTATATTCTGCAACTTCGTCGGGAATGTACTCGTATAGTTTGGAGATTTCCGGAATCGGATGAGCAGCTAAGAAATCAGCCAGTGCTTGGCCTTCGATGGACTTCTGAGGGACATACACCATATCATACGGTATTAATAACATTTCCCAAGTCGCGAGTCGGGAATTAAGAACGCTCGGCTTGTTCATCAATATCCAAAGAGGATTGATTCTAGAGATGTTATGAATAGTCTGGCCTGTGACGTAATATCGCGTTTCTGAATAGCTAACATTAGGGCCAAGCATTCTTTTTCCACTGGATTGTACCGGTGTTCAGCTCCAACTATCATCCTGCTTAAATAGTAGATAGCCTGTTCATGACCCTCATCGTTCTTATGTGCGAGGAGAGCTCCCAAAGAATGATACATTGCTCGAACATACAGCAAAAATGGTCTTCCTATGACAAGAGGCACCAGAACTGGAGGATTAGTGAGGTAGCGTTTGATATCATTAAATGCTTGTTGACAGGCTTCGTTCCATACAAAGGATACACCTTTCTTCATGAGGCGAGAAAAGGCTGACATCTCCCAGAGAGGTTGGATATGAATCTCTTGATGTAAGCCAGACGACCTTAAAATCCCCTGAGTTGCCTCAGATTACGGGGTGGTCGGATTTCTAAGATGGCCTTTACTTTATCAGGGTCCACTTGAATGCCTTTAGCGGTAATGACAAATCCCAGAAATTTGCCACTAGATACACCAAGAAAGGACTTTGTAGGATTCCTTTTGAGTTGATGTTGGCGCATCAACTCGAACACTGTCTTCAAGTCTTGGATGTGATTATCCTTGAGGCAGCTTTTGATAGCAATATCGTCTATGTAACGTTCCACTGTTTTGCGTAAATGCTCATAGAATATGTTACTCATAGCTCATTGGTACGTGGCCCCAGCATTCTTCAGTCCGAAGGGCATGACCGTATAGCAATATAACCCCATTGGTGTTCGAAAGACAGTATGCTTCTCGTCTTCAGGATGCATCTTGATTTGGTTGTATACTGAAAATCTGTCCATGAAAGACATGCGCTCAAAATTGCATGTATTATCGATCATGACGTCTGTAATAGGAAAAGGGAACTCATCTTTAGGGCAGGCTGCATTCAGATCTCAGAAATCGATACAAACACGCACTTTTCTACTTTTCTTCATGACTGGGACAACATTGGCGACCCAGTCAGGATGTTGTTATTTCCGGATGAACCTACAGGCTATCAGCTTCCTAATTTTAGCTTCGATGGCATCCATCATATTCGGACGAAACCGACGTTGATGTTGCTTCACCAGCTTTGAATTAGGCAATATGTTGAGCTTATGAGTAGCCACTTTAGGATCAAGTTCTGGCAAATCCTTATAACTCTATGCAAAGGCGTCGATATATTCTTTTATCAGCTGGATTATTTCTTCCCTTTCTTCTTCGGAAAGATTGTTACTGATAAATATCGGCTTTGGTGAACGTTCATCCCCAATATCAATTTGGATAACTTTATCTTCAGTGGGCGATTCTCTCTGCTCGAACCGGAGTTCCCATTGTGTATCCATTTGCTGAGCCCAAGAGTCATTCTCAAACGGTTCAGATTTTTGTTTGTCTGCTTCGAGAGAATCTGTCAATACCGTATTTACTGATAATGCTCGTTCGAGGTCATCATATGAGCCGAAGGATGACGAGCCATCTTAAGAAGAGGAAAAGATATCCTCACCTGACTCAGAAGTTGTGAGGAAAATGGTATACCCTAACCCGAAACAAGTTCGTTGATAGTAGGGATTACCATGCAATGACATTCGCCTGACTTCAGATTCTATCTTTGCATAATCTTCAAAGCTTGTGGGCTATATCTGTGAACTTGCATTTTGCCATCATCGGACTCTTGGAAGTCTTCTTGTATAGTCGGTCTGCTGTGCATGCGACCAAAGACTATTGGATGCTGATTGCTGCGAGTAGGTAGGATAATAAAGATAAAATCTTTATGTGGCCCATATGTCGTGATGACATCAGATGTTGACGCCACTTCCCACACATACGGATGATAGGAGTCTATAGCCTTCAAGAATTTTTGTGCTATAGGTTCTATATCGTTATGGGGAGAGGATTCCTGATTTGAAATTTGTGCTTCAATGTACTGGAAAAGAGGATCTTTATTATCGTCAGAAACCACGTTCTTGGTTATATTTACATCAGCTGGCTTCTTTTTGCGCCAGAGGTTGATGATCAAAGGTGGAGGCTTCTAGTTCAAAGTGATCACTAGAGAATTACCCCCTCTTCCTGATTTGGTTTTGTTCAAGTGGATGGCCATGGGTTCCATGACTTTCGGACGAGTAGTCCGCCCTTTCACCTGGATCGACAAGGGTTGTTCAGCAGAGGGTTCTTCTGGCTCCCGGTGGAATTCTACCTCCGTCTTGCCTGTTATGTTTTAACAGCATGTCATCTTGAGTGAAAGTGATATTGGGGACCACTTTCATCACACTATGGCATTGAGGACATGCCACAGGTTCTTTATCGGTGGACTTGAGCTGAGTCAAGTATGCATCTGCCTGCATTAACGCTTCACTCAAGGCTTGACAAGTGTCTTTGGATAGCCTTAGGAGATCAAAAATGGACAATCTGGCTGGTGTATTAGCCAACTGGGCCAGGATGTCGAAGTTATATGGCTTCTCCAAACCTTTTTTTGAATATTCTTCAAAGGTTTATCAAAACACACTTCTTTTTGCTTGCCTTTGTCCGCCAAAGTTGGTCTAGAAGGACCCGTCTCTGGTATGACAGGTTCAGGCTCTGGAAGTCTGGCAGCAGAAGTGTCTGCCGTTGCCTCTTCCTGATTTCCTCCATAGTCCTTGAGGTAGGCTTTCCCTGAACGGGTTCCGGTAGCCAAAACCTCTTCTTCTGATGTCGAGGATATTGCAACCATATGGCGTGGTTTACACCTCGAGTTTTTTTAGACCTAGCCTTAGCAGCTTGAGTCTCTTCCTCGATCTCTGACACCAGATCAGGATGAACCCACATAATCTCACCACGCTGGGTAGTTAGGGGTACCAGGTCATGATTTTGACCCCTGGCCGGAGGGAGATTAACAATGTTCATCATCTTCAGGGAATAGGTACAACCCCATCCGGAACTTCTTGAGGAGGCAGATTGCCAAATTGGAGAGAGATCATGTTGGCGATGACCGTCTTCTCGCTATTGCGCAGAGTAAGGGCCTTAGCGTCGATCAACTCCTAGATTTTCCTCTTTAGTACATAACATGCTTTTGTGGGGTGATGTATGTACCTATAAAAAATATAGTATTTTGGGTTATTGGTACTGCCGACTTCATTAGGCCTCTTTACCTCGAGGAGGGTGGGCTTGCCACTTTTGACTAGACAATCGAATATGCTCGGAATATCATCTCGTCAAAAGAGTATGCTTCGATGGGCCTGGAAGTCGCAGGTTTCATCTGTGTGGTTGCCGAAGTATTTTGCCTGGACGTATTGATCGCCAGAGCTTCTTTTGCTTTGGAACCACGGGGATGGTCGCTGTTGGAGGATGACCTCTTCCCTCTATCAGAGGTAGAGATCATGATTCCATTGTCACGCGCCTTCCTACTGTTGTCTTCAGCGGCTACCGCTGAGATGATAAACGAGGGCCAATCATGAACTGATATGGTCCTGTGAACACTGAGATTAGTGGAAGAAGG
Source organism: Iris macrosiphon (assembly GCA_036927795.1). Taxonomy (NCBI): domain Eukaryota; kingdom Viridiplantae; phylum Streptophyta; class Magnoliopsida; order Asparagales; family Iridaceae; genus Iris; species Iris macrosiphon. The sequence continues at coordinate 99,460,515 of JAYESA010000013.1, read as the reverse complement.
TTCTTCCTACAAATGTCTACCAATGCCAAATCTAGAACTCCGGGAGGCATTTTAAAGTGGCCTGACGAAAACGTTCGATGAAAGTGCGAACGTTCTCTTTCTCCTTCTGCTTTACTTCGATGAGAGAAGACATAGACATGTCCATCCCTCCTTCGTAGAATCGCATAAAGAATAAAGTCTTGAAATCTTCAAAGGAAGTAATGCAGTTGTCCGCAAGACTACGGTACCACTGATAAGCTACTCCAGACAGACAGCCTTTAAACACTCGGGTGAGAAGGGCGTCGTTCCCTTGCAACAACACCATCATCATGCTGAAGTAGTTCATGTACCGGCTCAGTGACGTCTTTCCCTCAAACAAAGCCATAGCCTATGGTTTGTATTTAGGAGGGAAAGGGATCTTATCCCAGATAGCTGGGTAAGGCTGGTTGATTCCCAATTTCTTGAGCTGATCCTTATGCTTCAAGGCATCAAATTGGGCTTTCAATTCCTGTACTGCCTGCATCGGATCTTCAGCTAGTAAAGGGACCGCAGAGTGGTGAGAGATCGGTTGTATTATAACTCCAGCAGGAGGCAATACATTCTCCGAGTTAGGAAGTGGAGGAGCTGTTGACTCTTGATTTAGAGCAGGCTTCTGGTTTGCATTGGATGGTGGTAGGTCCACCCCCACACGTATTTGAGTCGGAGGGACCGATGCTTGAGCTATAGCAGCTGTATGTTGAGTCAGCATAATCTGGTGCATATTCTCCATCATGGAATGCATCTCTTTCAGCGATGCCTCTAATACAGCGATGCGTTGCTCAGTACTTCCTGATGGGGAAGCCTCTTCGCGTTCATCTCCAATGGCATAGACTACCATTTCTTTGGATGTCATTGAAGGGTTAGTATAGGTCTCTATAGATATCGACTCTATACTTTCAGCATCTGATTCAGAAAACTGGCGACCCCCAGTGTCGGAATTAGAAGAATACGAAGCCATTTGTTGTGACCTCGAACGGGTATTTCGAAACACCCCAGCTTCAATGTTCTCAAGGAGTCTATCGAATCTCCTTTGGCTAGGAGTTCTAGAGGGATGACGTCTTGAATTTGACCTTCCTCAAGGAACGTATGAAGCCATATTCACTGATGCGAATGTAGGCTCTTCTTCCTGTAAAGAAAAAGAGTAGTTCAACCGATCAAAAACTGACCATTTTGCCTTAGAACCGCAATAATAAACTACAATTTTGTGACTATTACAACATTGCTCCTTAGGGGGTGTAATAGACACGTTAGAAGATCCCCTATCTTTGTGCTTCTGGATCAAAAAATTATGCAAGTCAGGAGGATTAACAGAAGAAGAAGAAGGCTTATTCTGCCTTTTTTCATCAGTTGGAATGCGGATATTGGGAACCATAACTTTCTCCCTGCCATACGTATACAGAAGTTCAGCTATATGAGTAGAACATGATCCATGAGGAGCGTATCTATCCACAAATCGGGCCTTCTTTACGCTAAGGGGCTTGACCTGGCGTAATCTGGAACTTTTTTCAGGCTGGCGTAAAACTGAGAAATTCCTCAATCGACCATCATCATCTCGCTTAATCTGGAGAGCGGGCAGATTCTTCTCTTAATGGCGTAAAGGCCGAGAGGTCGAGAAATCTGCCACTTGTTTTCCCTTACGATGATTGCAGGGACCATCTGCCTCATTGTAGAGGGGAGATGCATTTTTATGCACGGGGCACTTTTGGAATTTCTGAATTGGCAGTGAGGCCTTATCAGAAACTTTGTCTGCCACGTCATAGACGGGAGACTGCATTTTACGCGCAGGGCGCGGAGTAGACTTCTGGATTGGCACTGAGGCACTACCAGAAGCTTTGTCTGCCACGTCACAGACGTAAGACAAAGTTTTACGCGCAGGGTACGGAGTAGACTTCTGGATTAGCACTGAGGCATTGCCAGAAGCTTTGTCTGCCACGTCACTAACGGGAGACTGAGTTTTACGCGCAGGGCGCGGAGGTTGCGATGCTACAACCTTGTTGGTCGGAGTGAGAGGGTCCGCAGGAATGGTAGAGGATGTCCAGGGCATCCATACTTTACGCAATTTCCTGCTGTCTTGTACAGAGAGGGAATGAGAGCTACCCCCAGCTTGAAGCATGTCTTCGTAAGCCGATTGGTCGAATTGGATGACCAAGGTCTTCTTCGTTGATCCTACGGATACAACATCTTTTTGAGCAATGGTTTTCTCGTCAGATGAGAAAGTAGTCCCCAGCAGAGTCGCCATCTTGTGTTTGACAATAAACGAAAGAAATTGAAACTAGGTTTATACGAAACCCTTTCTTTGGTTTACAAACAAGAAAAAGAAGTACAATTAATCCTATGCGAGGATGTTAAGTACAAAAATTTGATTCTGGGGAAATATTGCTATAGGAGTCTGATCTGCGGTCGATCACTTTGTCCCTTGGAAAACACGATAACGAAGAAGTGCTGTAGATGACGAAAAAGAAGCTTCAAAGACTGCAGAAGGGCTTAAACTCTCATTGCCAAAATAGTCAGTTGTCTTTCTACCTTCAATTCGACCCTCGTTTTTCTCGACCTTTGACCTCCGTGGCCGGAGGTCTCTATTTATAGAGTTCAGCTACAGTCGGCGTAGAAACCGAACAGCGGAGAGAGCTGCACCTTTTACGTGGCGGTTACAATAACTGTCACGACCTGCACCCGATGCAGGGGTACGAGAGCGTGGGTACGTCCAGCCTACGCCGCAGCATCGGCGGTAGAACGCTGTCTAGGTCATGTAACTATCTAATCAATCTCACATGAATACCCAACTCCATAAGGAGACGTGGATATTACAAAATAATGCTGGAAGTACTCAATCACATAAACTAAAGCACGATGAGATATCAAGGCAAGCAAGGAAATACAAGACATCAAAAAAACAAATAGCCATACCTGCAATCAGTAACATCCAATCCTCAAGTGTCAAAACCAAGTCCACTAAGGTCACAGTCTGAAAAATATTTTCCAGTCAGGAAGGAGCAAAGTACATCTCTAAATAGCAGTTCTATATTAATGATATAAACTATGTAGCAGTTCTAGATGGAAATATACTAGAAGCATGTATAGGTACGAGAAAAAAGGAATACTGGAAATGCTGTAAGTAAATACAGGAGAAGAAACAATATGTCCAAGAGCAAGAACCTATGACTAAGTGTGTGAGTACTATCTTAAATATGTGATCGGTTTGGGAACTTGATCAGGCTGGTTACATGTGATTAACTATGATTCATGTAAAGTCAGGCTAACCGTTGGTTAGCTATGATGCATGTAGAGGTCAGGCTAATCACACGTAACAGCTATGAAGCATGTAAATGGTCAGGCCGCACCCGACGTGAGATGTGGGATGAGCTATGATGCATGTAGAGTTGGGTATGATCACATATCTATACTAAAATACTCCCCTCCCCCGACTGGTATAGTAGATCCAATCATGGTATGCTATGGCACGGGATTCCCTAGGGAGGTAGCAAGTCTCCCAGGGAATCAGTGTCTGTACATGCACAAGATAACAAGGAAACAAGTCTTGTACAAGCTACACCATGAATAAGGAATAACATCTCATGACGAGATCCGTGTATACCAATCCGTGTAACCAACGTGTCAAGAGCATGTATATCTACACTAGATACAGTGAACATAGGAGATATCATAAATTAGAAACTAATCAGAGAATGTACTCGCCTTGGGTCCTTAGCTGGTAAAACCAATATCCTGTCCCAGAGTACCGTCTGGAGGATCCAACAGTCCTATATAATAAATTATAATATTGTATCAGATGCTACACTAACACACAATAGAAATACACTGGCCTCCGGGCTATGCCAGGCATGGAACTCAGTCAACTAGGGTCATCTAGTAGGGATACATATATAATTATACATTCCAATATATATATATACCTGCACCAATTTTAAATACATTTACAATATATATATATATATATATATGTACCATTTAATTACATATCCAATTTATACTAGTTGAACAATATATATGTATACTCATATATATGCCAATAATAAATTTTAAAATATATATATATATATATATATATATATATCATCAATATTATCATTAAAATATACTACTATTAATACGCCAAATTAAGTTTCTACTATATATATTAGGGATATACTAAAAGCATATACAAAATATATATTTTTATACATATATACAAATTATATATGTTGAAAGTATATTAAGTATAGACAAAACATATATATATATATATATCAAATAATACAATACCAATAATGCATATACTAAGTACGCATTTATATATATATATCAACAATATTAAATATATACATATACAATATACAATAATTAAATACACTACATGATATATTAACATACACTACTATACATTAATTAAACATATACATTAATTAACATAGTGAAGGAGGGAAGAGGGGGAGAGGGCTCACAGGCACTGTTAGTGATCTCGGCAACAGATAGTTGCCCAAGGAATGCATTATCTGCTGCGACGACAGGGGCCATGTCCCATGGCTTAAGGCGATATTTCCAATAGGCTTCTACGATTCCAAGTGCTACATGAGACATGTCTACAGCAGCCGCCCCAAGTCTTCTCACACCCCTGCTAATATCGGTGAATTCCTTGAATAATTCAATGTTGGTTGTCCAAGCATCATCATGTTCATATCCAAATCCAGTTACTAGAAGAGAACGCTCCACCTGGTTGGTTTGACTGACATGAATTCTCTGCCCATTGCAGAAGGCTCCACCACATGAAGAAGCAGAGAAGGTGCGAGTATTCCAACACATAGGACCACCAACAACTCAACTACAGATTGCTGCAGCCGGCTTTCCACGAAAAAGGACTCCTACTGAACGGACGTGGTCTTGGTCTTCTAACTGAGGTTTAGGGGAGAGGAGAAGTTTAGCCATTGGAGAGAGAGAGCTTGATGGTGGTGGTGACGGGAAAGATGGAGGGGAACGGCTGAGGCGATCGGAGTGGGGTGGCGTTCGACTCGAGCGGCCGAACTGCGGGCTGGAGTAGGAAGTGTAGGGAAGAGGGGATTGACCGAGTAAGGAGGAGCTCGGTCGGAGAGTTGCTGTCACCGGGGAAGACTGCAGTGAGTCGGATGGGTGGCTCGGGGATTTCATGGAGTAGTCGGGGAAGGAGAGATGATCGGCCGGGGCAGTTGGCCGGCCTTGTAGGGAGGATTTACAGCGGGAGGAGGACGTCGGGACGGCCGGAGTCGAGGCAATGGAGGAGCAGCCGAGGTGAGGAGGAGGCTGGATGGAGGACCGATGATGGCGGCTTGGCCGAGATCTAGGGCGGCGGGAGGAGGAGCAGTCGAATGAAGGAGGGATGTGCCGCCGGACTGTGGGAGGTTTGTAGGGAGGAACAGTTGGGGAGTTTTGGTTTAAGGTTGGTTTTGTGAAGAAATATGTGGATGTGGGTTTTTGTATGTAGGAGGAGTGAGGTGACTCCCTAGAAATTAGGGCCGACCAACCTAGGGATGGGTTTGCCTTGGGAAAGGGTTGAGGGAATACGTAAGGGGGTTGTGTGGTGGGGATGGCTCCATTTAAAATGGAAGGCCATAATTTAACATGGAGAAAAATGCAAAGAAAAGAAAGGAGGAGAGAGGGTGTTGTGTTGACCAGTCAAGGATAGGGAGATGGTTTCTTCATTTGAGTTAAACCAATAGTAGGGTGACACATCATTGCAATTTTTGTAATTAAGTCCCTAACAATTGGAAAATTGCACAGAAGAGGTTTCTGGATTTAATTAATTAAAATTAGATATACTTGGCGTTCAAAAATTAATTAGGAGTACATGGGACCAAAATCAGGTCGGGGCATCAATACCATAAATAAAGAAGACTCAGAACAGAATATTACCCTAAATTGGGTCGGACGAAAAATAGGTCAAGATTGCCTCTAATTTCGATTGGAGCGCACAACGATACAGAAATTGAATTTATTTAGGAATTAAATAAACGCCCGCGACGATTTTTGTGCGGCTAAAAATAAGGTACAGAGAGCATAATTATGAGTTGCAAAAATAGCAGAATGGAAGGCAGGCACGTCTAGGGCAAGGTTGTAAAATTTGTTGGAAGGCAAAAGCCAGGTAGCGCTCCAAATATCGAAGCAACGATAGCGCGCAACAATTAAATAAATTACGGTAATTAAATACAACCTCCAATAATTTAATTCTAAAATAAATAATTTAATACATAATCCCCACTATTCGATCAGGTGTTCGTCTAGTGGCCTCTAGGTCAAGTCTACAGCTCAGACGTTGAGAACACAGTATATTTTTTTAATACACCTCATGCAATTATTTAATTTAAATACAAATATTGAGAAATCATTTAGTATAAATACCACAATACTAATAATTATAAAAAGTCAAAAATACCCTTGTTTTCAGAATGTGGTAGTGACAATAACTGCTACCCACATATGAATGATCTTTTGAATCGGCGTGTGATGCGTGTCCCATTATGAGGTAATGCGTATAACTGCTCGTCGAAGATCACGACATGCAAGCCACGTAGATAACTGCCCCTTGCGTAGAGATGGTTGGCATAAAGGCCAAATAACTGTCTCGTTGGCGTAAAAGCCAAATAGCTGTTCTGTTGGCGTAGAAGCCAAGTAGCTGTCATATTGGCATAGAAGCCAAATATCTGTCATGTTGGCATAGAAGCCAAAATAGGCGTAGAAGCCGAATAATTGTCAGGTTGCCGTAGAAGCCAAGTTCTGCATAAAGAGTAATGCTTTGCAAATGTAGCCTGATTTGGCGTAATTCGAGGAGATAGCATACAGCGTGCACCTATAACTGAAAATAGCCAGGTCGGCGTATTTCAAGGAGATAGCGTACAACGTGCTCCTATAGCTTCCTGATGGGGAAGCCTCTTCGCGTTCATATCCAATTGCATAAACTCCCATTTCTCTGGATGTCATTGAAGGGTTAGTATAGGTCTCTGTAAAGATCGACTCTATACTTTCAGCATCCGATTCGGGAAACAGGCGACCCCCAGTGTCAAAATCAGAAGAATATGAAGCCATTTGTTGTGACCTTGAAAGGGTATTCTGAAACACCCCAGCTTCAATGTTCTCAAGGAGTCTATCGAATCTCCTTTGGCTTGGAGTTCTAGAGGGATGACATCCTGAATTTGACCTTCCTCTAGGAACGTGTGAAGCAATATTCACTGATGTGAATGTAGGCTCTTCTTCCTGTAAAGACAAAGAGTAGTTCAACCGGTCAAAAACTGGTCGTTTTGCCTTAGAACAGCAATAATTAACTAAAACTTTGTGACTATTACAACATTCTCCTTAGGGGGTGTAATAGACACGTTAGAAGATCCCCTATCTTTGCGCTTCTGGATCAAGAAATTACGTAAGTCACGAGGATTAACAGAAGAAGAAGAAGAAGAAGAAGAAGAAGAAGGCTTATTCTGCCTTTTTACATCAGTTGGAATGCGGATATTGGGAACCATAACTCTCTCCCTGCCATACGTATACAGCAGTTCAGCCATATGAGTAGCACATGATCCATGAGGAGCGTATCTATCCACAAATCGGGCCTTCTTTACGCTGAGGGGCTTGACCTGGTGTAATCTGGAACTTTGCTCAGGCTGGCGTAAAACGGAGGAAGTCCTCAATCGGCCATCAGCATCTCGTGTAATATGGAGAGCGGGCAGATTATTCTCTTGATAGCGTAAAGGCCGAGAGGTCGGAAAATCTGCCACTTGTTTTCCCTTGCGATGATTGCAGGGACCATCTGCCTCATTGTAGAGGGGAGATACATTTTTATGCGCGGGGCACTTTTGGAATTTCTGAATTGGCATTGAGGCCTTATCAGAAACTTTGTCTGCCACGTCACAGACGGGAGACTGCATTTTATGCGCAAGGCACGGAGTAGACTTCTGGATTTGTACTGAGGCACTACCAGAAGCTTTGTCTGTCACGTCACAGACGGGAGACAGAGTTTTACGTGCAGGGCACGGAGTAGACTTCTGGATTGGCACTGAGGCATTGCAAGAAGCTTTGTTTGCCACATCACAGACGGGAGACTGAGTTTTATCCGCAGGGCACGGAGGTTGCGATGCTACAACCTTATTGGTCGGATTGAGAGGGTCTGCAGGAATGGTAGAGGATGTCCGGGGAATCTATACTTTACGCAATTTCCTGTTGTCTTAGACAGAGAGGGAATGAGAGTTACCCCCAGCTTGAAGCATATCTTCGTAAGCCAATTGGTCGAATTGGATGACCAAGGTATTCTTCGTTGATCCTACAAATACAACATCGTGTTGAGCAATGGTTTTCTCGTCAGATGAGAAAGTAGTCCACAGAAGAGTCGCCATCTTTGTTGAACTCTGTATGTTTTGGGTACTTGGAATGTTTTGTGGCCAAGAAGGAGCATTTTCTGCGTAAACCCTTGTAATTGGCCATCTATAGCTTTCGAGCGTAGAATCGTAGATTTGTAGCCTCACGAGCGTAAAAAGCTTCTGAGCGTGAAATCATAGATTTGTAGCCGTTGAGCGTGAAGTCGTAGGTTTGTAGCCTCTCGAGCGTAAAAGCTACCGAGCGTAAAAGCATCCGGGCGTAAAACCATGGACTTATAGCCTATGAGCGTAAAAATTGTAGATTTGTAGCCTCTCGAGCGTAAAAGCTCCTGAGCATAAAATCATAGATCTGCTCTATACGTAAATTCTGGATCCACTGACTGTCCATCTTCTTCTTTCAAATGATAGGCTGACGGGGTCCCAAATCATAACCGAATATTAAATATCGAATTTGGTTAGGGATTCGAAGAGTCATCCAAACTCTATAAATAGTACAAGGGCTGGAGAGAGAAAACTTTTATCTGCCTTCACAAAACCCTTGCTTTCCAAGAACCCTTCTTCTTCGTCTCTTACTCGAGAACTCAGGATCGCCATGGCCCATAAACAGTCTTCCACTGCTAAGGGAAAGAAGGTCACTTCCTCTTCCCGCTTCGCTGCTCAAGAGCATAAAAATCGTAGATGTCTTCACCTGAAAAGAAGACAAGAGAAAGTTAATATCAAACTGATGTTAATTTTTCTAAAAGAGGCGTAAAGACAACATTTACCCATGGCCGATGGTATATATGTCGCGTCTGCAGCAAGGGAAGCTAAATTATTTCTTAATGATGCTAAGCAAGCTGTCATACCTGGAGAAGGGGGTGTACCAACGGACATTGGCGGGTATTCTTTCCAGTCTTCACCAAGATCCAATCGAGACTCATCGGATGGAATCTCGTTGGGTATACTTACAAACGCGGCAGGGGTTACTCCTGTTACTGGTCTGGATAAAGGTATCTGAAATCTTATTATGCTCGGCCTCGAAGGCGATCTTATAGCACTACCCGAAGCAGTAGTAGCAGCGATCTCGAGCAAAGAATCTCCGGCACTGCCAACCGGAATTATGGAGGTTCCCTCTCTAATAGGCGAAGGACCACTAATCAAAGAATCATCCCCAACAGGGGAGACGACAGGCTCACTTCTTAGAGCCTCCCTGGTAGAAGCCCTTTTCGAACCTCTGGCAATCCTCTTCTTGCGGGGAGAAGGTTCTTTCGGAGCAGAAGCCTTCCTTTTATGGGGGATAACGAGAGGCTCTGCAGGTGGAGCTAGTACGCCTCTCGGTATTATCGTCAAGAATTCATCTGCCCCAGCAATGTCCTCATTCTCATCCGAGGAAACAGACGGAGCATCCTCTCTGGCAGTAGACCTATGGGAGGGCATCCTAAAACTTCCACGCATATCAAAATCGCGATGGAAGATATTGATGGACGCATAGAACTGCGCATACGAGTGAAGTATGCACAGCTATATGGAAAGAGAAGTCGCGGGCACCGCAAAAGTTGCACCAGTGCAGCCCGTGATGAAATACCGCCACCCTCTGGCTCCATCAATAAGTCCACCTCTGGACTTTAAGCTGGTGATAGCATTTTCCACATGCAATTGGTCATACCCAAACTGCCTGGCGAACCGACTGGGCAGATAGGGCTCCAGGAAGCAGTGGTCATCACTTTTGTGTAGCAAATGGGAAGGTCTAATGCAGACGAACCAATAGAAGGCTTCAGAAGAAAGAATGGTCCTCCCATGGCCCTCAACCTTAAGTTTCCTCCCCTGTTGATTGATGTGTACGGGGAGAACGATACAGAAGATCTTCCAGCTGTGGGCTACGTTTAACGCCCGCCGGCAATCTGTGACAGTCGCCACGTTCCAAGAGAAATTCTTGTAATTCAGCAAAAAATTATTTCCTGAACTGCTGGCGGAACCGGGACACATCACCCGGGCATTGTGAAGAATTAACCATCCCATCAAGTATAGGAATGGTAATTGCACCCTGGGAAAGCTTTCACGCTGCGTCTCATCAGCAAGCAACCCATCAGTAAGGGCCCTCAGGCCTGCTTGTATTCAACATACCATAGCAGGAAGCCGGCCCAGTCTTGCTCCAAACACTAAACGTACTGCAGGTCATAAGGTGTTACGATGGATGTGATCTGCAGACGCGATGCCAGGCACTACCCAGCGACGAAGCCAGACGGAGAGGAAGCCAGCCAATTGAGCTTCTTTCGACAGAGGCCTACGATAATGCCTTATATAACTGAAGGCTTTCGTACCTGCAGCATAACCCCCTACCTCCTCGTCGAAAATATGATCTGAAGCCCCTGCGTCTTCAATAAGGTCATCGACAGTGTTGGCATTCAACATGCTTAGGAGGTTCAAGGGCCTATCTTGGCTATCTACCTGTCATGACCCACACCCGATATAGGGATATGAGAGCATGGGTACGTCCAGCCTACGCTACAGCATCGGCGGTAGAACGCTGTCTAGGTCATGTAACTATCTAATCAAGCTCACATGAATACCCAACTCCATAAGGAGACGTGGATATCATAAAATAATGCTAGAAATACTCAATCACATAAACTAAAGCACGATGAGATATCAAGGCAAGCAAAGAAATACAAGACAAGTCTAATGACAAAATAATCATACCTACAATCAGTAACTTCCAATCCTCAAGTGTGTCAGAAACAAGTCCACTAAGGTCACAGTCTGGAAAATGTTTTCCAGTCAGGAAGAAGCAAAGTACATCTCTAAATAGCAGTTCTATATTAAAGATATAACTATGTAGCAGTTCTAGATGGAAATATATATGAGATGCATGTATAGGTACGAGAAATATACAAAAAGGAAATACTGGAAATACTGTAAGTAAATGCAAGAAAAGAAACAATATGTCAATGAGCAAGAATCCTATGACTAAGTGTGTGAGTACTAGCTTTAACATGTGATCAGCTTGGGAACATGATCAGGCTGGTTACATGTGATTAGCTATGATTCATGTAAGGTCAGGCTAACCGTTGGTTAGCTATGATGCATGTAGAGGTCAGGCTAATCACACGTAACAGCTATAAAGCATGTAAATGGTCAGGCCGCACCCGACGTAAGATGTGGGGTGAGCTATGATGTATGTAGAGTTGGGTATGATCACATATCTATACTAAAATACTCTCCACCCGCGACTGGTATAGTAGATCCAACCATGGTACGCTATGGCACAGGATTCCCTAGGGAGGTAGCAAATCTCCCCGGAAATCAGTGTTTGTACATGCACAAGATAACAAGGAAACAAGTCTTGTACAAGCTACACCATGAACAAGGAATAATATCTCATGACGAGATCCGTATACACCAATCCGTGTAACCAGCATGTCGAGAATATGGATATTTACACTAGATACAGTGAACATAGGGGATATCATAAATAAGAAACTAATCAGAGAATGTACTCGCCTGTGGTCCTGAGCAAAGTATGAGGATCGATGTCCAAAGTGGGATCACAATGACCTATTTGTGGAATATAAATGTCAGGTACTGAATTAAGGAAATAACAGGTTTAAATAATTAAGTGCGAGGCTTCTAGGTCATACCTAAGGTTTACTGGTCAACTTAGTTAAAACTTGTCCATTTATATCATAATAGTCCCTTTGGATGAAACTTAACTAAACTAGTTAACTTCTCTATCATACCAAGGTATCTAGTTTAATATTAGCTACTATTATATACTATATGTCAATAGTATATATAACAACTCTTATACATATAAAATCCATAACTTGTCTAGTATCTATATGTATCATACCTACCTTGTACTTATTACTAGATACTTAACACTCATGTCCATGAATCACCCTGACACACACTGATACACATTCACAGATACTGAGAACACACAGCTACACATCTACACACACATTGGCTCACTGGTCCCTCACTCTCAGCCCACACAGAATTCTGTTTACTGATGTACACAGGCCTAAAACACATGCTAGTACACACAGGATTCTAACCTTACTGAAATTAAACTAGCTACTAAACTATACAGGCACACACACACACAGAATTAATACACTGAACACACAGGTATCACTAACTGAGATACAGGTTTTACTCACACTGGCATTGAATACACACATTGGTTCATTCACTCATCTATACATTAATATCTGAGACACTCTCACCTAGCTATCTAACACACAGATACACTATCCGGTTGACACACACAGGAAATTCAATACCCACACTAGATTCACACTGACATTCTACCCAAGATACTCACTGATACATTTTGACACAGGGTTCTACACTAAAATTTAACCCTGCTGCACACAGGCACAGTTTCTCACTCTCATAATACCTCACATACTGATACACAGTCCTATTTCTAGCTAAGACACAGGAATTAACACACAGGTAATGAAATCTGAAAAGAACCTAGGATACAACACTGAAAATTACTGATACACTAATCTCCCCCCTTTCTCCCAATACTGCTACCTGAGAAACTATTTCACTGAACCACTGATACCTAATTCTGCACACAGACACTGGTTTCATTAAGATACTTACACATAGATTTATACACATGGTACTCACTCACTGTCATTGATACTTAAGTTATCACTCACACACAGAAATTTTCACCTAGGCACTCTGAGAAACACACAGGTATTCACTCTCACTAACAGGGACACCCACACACAGTGCTAGTACACACACACACTCGGGTAGCTATTCACAGTCATTCTCAGGGATACACACAAACTGGAATTTAAATACCTACAAACACACAGGCAAAACACTGGTCTACACAGGGATCTAACACAAACATCAATCCTACACTACATTGATACATAATCACCCACTGCTCAACACACGGGTCCTAACTCACACTAATGCCCGACTGTGCACACTGAGAACTCCACCTTGTCTGACACCCCAAGACACGGGGACACAAGACACACACTACATTTTCACACAGCACAGAAAATACACCCGACTGAACAGTAAAATCAAACACACAGTCCAGTGCACTCCACAGAACCCGATTGCACAGGAAAACCTCCAAATACCTCTCGCTAGGGGCCAACAGATCCTTGTCCTGCTGAAACGTCTGGTTCTCCACCCACCGATGCTGGAGAAGCCCTAAGAAAAATGACACAAGATAAATCAAGAACTGGACGAGAAAGGATCGAGGAACCAATGGTACTGAAGTCAAGCTGTATGTCGAGGAGACGAATTTTGGATTTCAAGGAGGAACATGTTTGATTGACATATTCTATGATCAAGCCACCGCACAAGTCTATAAGAAATACAAATCTAGATGGGCCACCACTAAAATATTGTCACGCTCCAAATCCAGAATACTGGAGTGCGAAGGAATGACTCTGCCAACCGCACCTTACGAAATACCGAAGTAACCCGTAATGTATTATGGTTGTCTAGAGACGATGGGTGCATACTACAATTAAATCACCAAGGGTTAAGAACTTCTATATTTCAACCATTCAATCAAGTAGCAATAACATAGAATATTTTAGAATAAGCTATAAGGCATCCCAAATGCCGCATTAGAAGGTTCTAGAGTTCTAGCAATACAAGTTGATATGACAGATACACGATCAAAAGTATACATGATAATAAGTCAACTGTAGTCTGAGTATAAATACAGTCATATAGTGAACCAGTATCCAGATTTGCCGACTAACATGTGCCAGTTGGCTAAATGCCCAAAAGAATATAATTTACAAAAGATGAGTAGTGAAACAAGAAACCCACTCATGACCCTTAGCAGCCATCCTTTTGGTGCATGCTATTAGTGAGGGAGAAGTAAGCTTGATACTCCAGTGCTAGCTCTAAACCTGGCCATGCAAAACCAGTGAGGTCATACCCCAAATAGGAAGTACCACAAAGGAAGCACAAAATAAAGAAACAAAGCCAGATATATAGCATGAGATGCATGAGCCAACAATCAATGGCATATATCCCATCCATGACATGATACGACAATCCTTCACCAAAAAGGATATAAAATTCCCTATCATATCAAGATAGAATATGTCCCATGATTATGGTTAAAATAAAATATTATGCGTCATAGTTTATATGCAAAGTTTATCGTAACACAATAACACAACCCAACAACCAAACAAGGACATGAGTTGAACTATCATGTCACAACAGCCTGTGTCCCTAATTCTACTCAACAAAAGTCACAATACACATACAGAGAAACAAATAAGGAGAAATAATATAGCTTCAGTCCATGGAGTATCGTAACACACTGATACAACCCAACAACCAAACAAGGACATAAGTTGAATCCTCATGCCACGATAGCACAATTTCTTGGCTAAGCACCTATATAAGCAAATTAGATAACCAATCATGTATTATGGCTTGATATATGATCTCTGTGTTATCCCAGTAATACAATATATCAGTATCCTCAGATCGTGCCATAATCGAGCAGGGCTGGCTGAACCAATAATATACAAGCAAGAATATATGTAAATGATGCACTAGTCCCTCGCAAGGGCCTTGAACTAATTAATAATCAGTAACAGTTCCAAGCTTTCTATAGAAAAGATACTGACTCGATCTTTATAATTAAATCAAATATTGTACTCCACTAGTACGAATGATATACAGTTTTCTTGGTGGCCAGCCTTTACTCCCAGCTATTTTAGGGTGGTTCGACATACACGAGCTTAAGATACCGTTCCCTCCCAATGCTCTATAATTAAGTTACCTAGTTAACCCTAGGTTAGTTAGATCTCATGCCGTAGTCCTATGAATATTCCTTCTTAGATATCAAACCTTAAGTACGGGCACTCTTGATATGAATCCATATTGTCACTCGAAAGTTAAATCTGGATTCCCCCAAGTCTGATGCAACAATCAATACTATCTAGCCACGGCTAAAGTCACTGTCCAACTACCAGATCCATGCATAAAAATAATAACATATATCACGTAGCAGGAGTATGTGGCACGACTACTCACTATATATATCAAGTATCACTCTCGGTACGATCAAGTGTATCAGTACAGATATAATAGTCATGGCAGAAACAAGTTCTAGTATTTAGATTATGGACAAGTTATCAGATAACAAGCTATTCAGGACATGATAGTTAATATTGGTCACATATAATTTATCACTTGAATATATCGATGAATAAGAATAAGAGTAGTACGAGAATCCCTCGAGATCAGATTCATAACCCTTAAACCAAAAAAGGATCGGGGTTACAGAACTTCACCCGGGTTGAACTACGCCTCTTATTTTATCCAACGTATTATAAGGTGATCAAGGAAAGGAAACTAATTAGCAAATAAATTAGCAACTATATATGGGGCCACATCTACAGAGATCAACGTGTACAGGAAACAGTAGGCGCACAAAGTAAGTTGGCGCACAAAGTAAGTTGGCGCACAAAGTAAGTTGGCGCATAAAACGCACAGAAGTAAGGTTGGCATACAAACCACCAAAACTAGGTTGGCGCAGAAATGAACAAAACTAGGTTGGCGCACTTTCAAAAAAAAGTGCGCGAACTACAAAAGGTGGCGCACTTTGTTAAGTTGACCAAAACGACACACTTGACAAAAGTGTGTGGGCAGGTATAAAGCACGATTTTGAGGAAAGTGCACGAGCAAGCTAGCTTCAAGATAAAATACACAATCCAAGGTCAAAGCTCGACAGTCGAGAAACTCGTCAGTCGGGGAGCACACAAATCAATAAAACAGAAACTGAGAAATCAACCAAAGCTTCATCTCTCAAAAATCATAGAGGGAAAAGTGTGCAAGCTACCAAATGTAAGTAAAGTACGCCGGCTAGGTTTTCTCTCAAAAGTGTACCACTAACTCAAGGAGTGTGACTGTCACGACCTACACCCGAATATTTGAGCACGAGTACGTGGGTATGTACAGCCTACGCCGCAGCATCGACGGTAGAACGTTGTCTGGGTCAACTCTACTATCTAAACATCTCAACAATATATATGGTACATCTTAATCATCTCAACTCCAAACGGAGGAACAATATGGTATCATATAAATGTAACTATACTAAATCATAATGCAAACTAAGGAAGATAGAGCACGAATGTAATAACAAAGGAAAAGATTCACAATACAACCACAAATCTGAAATAAAATATACATGCCATAAGTCTCAATAAAAGTGTAACAATAATCTAAACCTTCTCAGGCTCTATTACTAAGTTCTCCTGGTCTATAGGAGTATCCTCTAATAGTATGCCCTCCTTCGATCCGTAGTATATAGGACACTGGTCTATGAGCCAATCATCTGAAAAATATATCCAGTCAGGATTAGAGCGAAGAACATACCTCTGAAAGTAGTTTCAAATACATATCGAGCATATATAACAGATAATAGAAAAGAATACAAGATAACTAAATAACAAAATAAAATAAACAATAGTGAACAGGTATTGAACTGGAATAAAGAACATACAACAGAATAACTGCAATATAATGGAATAACTAAAATCTAACTAATGTGCCATGGAATACAAGTTTATTATGTGAACGGTTTAGGTTGAACACGAATACAATAAGATCACTCGACTACAAGTATGGTATGTAATCGACATGTACACGAATACACTGGGGCTTGATCACATAATCAACTCCTACTCCCTTATGCC